>JAZAYU010000260.1:0-34443 GCA_038501625.1 Corbicula japonica | reverse complement strand
TACAAAAAGGGCCATAATTTGATAAAAAAATTAAAGAAAGAGTTATGGTTCTTGGCACACATAGTCAGGGTCATGATGGTAAACAACTGTGTTAAGTTTCAAAGCTATAGTACAAGAAGTATTTAAGTAACTACCTTGCACGCAAACTTTAACCTGAAATTCTAAGTCAAAAAAGGGCCATAATTTAAACAAAATGGAAATTAGAGTTATGGTTCTTGGCATACAAACTTGAATTATGATGATGAACAAGTGTTGAAAGTTTCAAAGCTGTAGTAAAAGTAGTATGGAAGTTATGGGTTTGTACAGTAGCTTGCACGCAAACTTTTAACTGAAATTCTAAGTCGAAAAAGGGCCATAATTTGATTATCATGAAAGAAAGAGTTATGGATCTTGGCATAAATAGTCAGGGTCATGATGGTAAACAAGTGTCTTAAGTTTCAAAGCTATAGTAAAAGAAGTATGAAAGTAACTAGCTTGCACGCAAACTTTAACCTGAAATTCTAAGTCGAAAAAGGGCCATAATTTGTACAAAATGAAAATTAGAGTTATGGTTCTTGGCAGACAAACTTGAATTATGATGATGAAGAAGTGTTGAAAGTTTCAAAGCTGTAGTATGAGTAGTATGGAAGTTATGGGTTTGTACAGTAGCTTGCACGCAAACTTTAACCTGAAATTCTAAGTCGAAAAAGGGGCATAATTTGATAAAAAATGAAAGTTAGAGTTATGGTTCTTGGCATACACACTTGGGATATGATGATTAACAAGTGTTGAATGTTTCAAAGCTGTAGTATAAGTAGTATTGAAGTTATGAGTCTGTACAGTAGCTTGCACTCAAACTTTAACCTGAAATTCTAAGTCGAAAAAGGGCCATAATTTGATCAAAATGAAAGTTAGAGTTATGGTTCTTGGCATACACACACGGGACATGATGATGAACAAGTGTGCCAAGTTTTAAAGCTGTAGTATAGGTAGTATTGAAGTTATGAGTTTGTACAGTAGCTTGCACGCAAACTTTAACCTGAAATTTTAAGTCAAAAAAGGGCCATAATTTGATCAAAATGAAAGTTAGAGTTATGGTTCTTGGCAATCACACTCGGGACATGATGATGAACAAGTGTGCCAAGTTTAAAAGCTGTAGCTATAGTAGTTTTTAAGATATAGGTAGGTTGCACGTAAACTTTAACCAAAGCGGGACGGCGACGGCGACGCCGACGCCCAAAGTGAGTACAATAGCTCGACATATTCTTCGAATAGTCGAGCTAAAAAAATGATCATAAAAGCGAACAGTTTAAATCCTAACTAGAATTATCACTGAAAGTGATTAAATACCCCCACATGTATGCTTGATAATTAAACTGGGAATGCTTCGAATCAATGGCATAATGTGCCCCACTTTCAATCCAAAGTGTCATCTTCACAGTAGCCACATATTCAGCAAGTTTCATCACAATATCTCATTTCTTCTAAATTTATTGAGCAGAAATGGTTTAAATATGTTAGTAACAGTGGCCTTTATCTAACTTTTATCTAAGAACTGTGTGCCAAACATTGTTTATGAGAAATCATCCAGAAACCATTTTTTCTATTTTTAGTAACAGTGACCTTGACCCCATCAGGCCCAATTTCAATACCAAGTTTCGTCTTCACAGACACTACCTATATAGCAATTTTCATCACAATATCTCATTCTGAACCAAAGTTATTGAGCATTGAGTTTATTTTCTATTTTTAGTAACAGTGACCTTGACCCCACAGGCCTTGAATCCCAAGTCATCTTCACAAAAACCATCAATACACCAAATTTCATTTAAGAATCTCATTCCAAGCTATAGTTACTGAGTGGAAACGAAGTTTTGAAGTTTAAATAACAGTGACCTTGACCTTGAACCCACAGGCCGCAAAGTCAAACCTAATCTTTATCTTGTTATGTTACATCTGTGTCCCAAAAAATAATTAAATCTATGAAGTATTTCATGAGTTATAGTCCAGAAACAATTTTTCTTTTTTAAGTTACAGTGACCTTGACACTGACCCCTCAGGCCCCAAAGTCGAACTCGACCTGTATCTTCTGATATTACATATATGTACCAAAAAAGGATTTAATCTGTGAAGTTTTTCATGAGTTATTATCTGGAAACCCTTTTTCTATTTTTAGTAATACTGACCTTGACATTGACCCCCACCAACCCCAAAGTCGAACTTGACCTGTATCTTGTGATGTTACATCTATTTACCAAACAAGGATTAAATCTGTGAAGTGTTTCAGGAGTTATCATCCGGAAACCATTTTTCTATTTTTAGTAACAGTGACCTTGACACTGATCCCACCAGCCCCAAAATCGAACTTGACCTGTATCTTATGACGATATATCTGTGTACCAAAAATTATTTAATTCTGTCAAGCCTTTCATGAGTTATCATCTGGAAACGAAGAATCCGACCGACCGACCGACCGACAGACCGACCGACCGACCGACCGACAAGCTCACTCCTATATACCCCCTCAAACTTCGTTTGTGGGGGTATAATCAGATCGCACAGATGTGCCAGCTGATATGGATCTAAACTGTTCGCACAAGCTATGAAGGTATATCTATGGAGTGAAGGGTTAACAAAAGCCTTCATCCAGATAATACATGGAAACCCTTATTTCCACTATCATTTAGACAAGAGGAAGTTCTTTGCGAGTGAACCAAGTTTTTTTGCTTTTTCGTAAATGGATACATGTATGAGAATCATGGCACTGGTTATTCTCAATAAGCAAAATCGCTTCGCTGGTTTTCTGTACTTTCAGTACTTTGATTTCTTAGGGTAGGTAAAAGTTATTAATCCTTAACCTGTAAAATAACTATAATGGATTCTACTTTTTTATCCTTCTGAGCATAAACCTTATCTTTTCTCATTGGGGTGCTTTGTGGAGTTTTATGGGTTAAATAGGGACCAGTGTAGACCCTCATCAGACTGTAGGGACAATTGCTTGAAAGTTTTTTTAAACATCTTGACTGAGAGGAGAGTCATTAAATTGTGACAAAACTGTTTGTTCCCCTTTAGAAACAATGTTAGAAATACAGGGTTTGAAAACTATTAAATCTCTTCCCAAAAATCAATTTTAGTGACAACAGCATAGACAAATTACAACCATAAATCAATTGAATAAGTAAAAAAATAGTCTATTCTTCATTTTAACCCTTTCCTCTATATATCACCTTTATTGTGTGGGCAAACATTGCAGATCCAGATCAGCTGGCAAATCCTTACCGACCTTAATTGTTTGCTTTTTGATTTAGTAGGTTATTTCTGACCCAAAAACAAACAGTTCAGATCCAGATCTGATGGCCATGATATGCCAGCTCTGATCTGGATCTACATTGTTCGCACATGTGATATAATGTGTATGGAAAAAAGGTGTAAGAAAGAAAAAGGAAACCATTAATTATTACAAATTGCTTTTAGAATTTCAACACCATAAATGTGTAATTATTTCACCTGTACAAAAACACTTTGATCTGATGATTAAGAATGATTGACAAGTAAATAATTATGAAGGTAATCAGCAATAATGATGGCGGTTGAAAAGAAACACTAGATAATGATCCACTTCTGTGTGACCTCTTAATGATTGAATATAGGCAACATACGTCTTTTTCTGAATTTACCAAACAATTTATTAACCAAGAAAAGAAAAAAAATGAATCTTTAAACCAACAGTGTAGACCCAGATCAGACTGCACAAATATGCTTGCTGATCTGGATCTACACTAATCACCATGGCATAACAGCCATATCTCATTGAGTAAAATCTCAACTGTGATAAATAGTTCTCACAATTTTCTGAATAGATCTTTGATTATGGTTTCGAAGATTTCTGTTCCATCCTTTTTTAATTTTAATTTTTAAAAACTTCACATTTTTCATTCTTCCGAGTGAGCTAATTCCATGAATATGCCTTTATGCCAGGGGCAAACAGTGTAGATCCAGATCAGCTGGCAGATCTGTGCCATTTGATCAGGATCTGCATAGTTCGCTTTTTGTTTTATAAGGTTATTTCTTTTCAAAAAGCAAACAGTGCAGACCATGATCAGACAGCACGGATGTGCCGGCTCATCTGGATCTACACTGGTAGCACACGTGTAAAAAGGCTTATATATGGAGGAAAATGTTAAGAAATCTTTCATCAATTAGGATATATTTTCATCTTGTTTCTGACTAAATAAATAAATATTTGGACAGCATTGAGTAAATTAAACAGTGATGTGTCCAGTCATGATGCTTATGTTCCTTTTTTAGACATTTGACATCCCTAACCCTTTCCTCCATATATACGCATTTTTACGCATGTGCAACTAGGGTAGAAGCAGATTAGCCGACACATCCCTGTGGTCTGATCAGGATCTGCACTTGTCGCATTTTGATCAGAAATAACCTAACAAATCAAAAAGCTTACAGTTTAAATCCTGATCAGATAACATGGATGTGACAGCTGATCTGGATCATAACTGTTCGCCCACGCAATGAAGGTGTATCAATAGAGGAAAAGGTAAATTTTATTTTTCTACAATTCAATAAAATTATTTACTTAAAAGGATAAGTAGTTTAAGTTATAGGCAACATTAGGTTTCATATTAAAGTTCCATAATAAAGTCATTTGAAAGGGGCATAACTTAAAAAAATTACTGAAACAGGAGTTATCATTCTTGATGTCACAGATGGCTTTGTTCATGCAGATGTATTTTTCCAAGTATTAAGATAATAGGACAAGAACTTTCAAACTTATAGGCCACATTAATTTTCATATTAAAGTTTGGGGACTACCAGATGCTGCCGACCTTGCTGGACAATAGGATCCCTATGTGTCTACCAGCTATAGCAGGTGACACAAAAAATCTGTAAGTACAAAAAGGTGCACAACTTCATGAAATGTGACATTAAGAATTTGGCATCATAACTATCATGTTATCATAATCATGATAATTTGATAGTTTGATGGAAATTCATTAAGAAATGGCAAAGTTATAGCCAACACTAAGTTTTCACGACAGACAGACCAACCAACAGACAAGGCAATCCCTACGTATCACCTTTCCTTTAAAAGGGCTTAGCAAAAGGTCACTTCATGAACTGAGCAACAAGTATAAATTGAAAATTTATTAAACACACTTCAAAAGAAGAAAGCTTTTATGTATCCCATATTTTTGATATTTATGAGTTTTGACAGTTAGCATGACCAGTACCTGACATCTGAATTATTTTATCAATTTTTTTAAAGAATTAACAAATTAATTCCAAATGTCATATCTATTTAAGTCATAAACTTATTTTACAAAGTATAATAGATGTATGTAAGTCAGTTCAGCCAGCATGTACAAGGCGGCTGGTTAGTGGAGATATATCCAGCCAGATTGCTTATCAGACAGCTGCTTTGTTGAAGAAGTCAGATTATTTTGACATTGATACAATCTGGAGAAAGAAAAATCAAGTTCGTAAGTTTTGTTGTATCATGGCAGATCAGGGGTTATTTTCTGTATAAATACACAACAATTATTCCTGCAAAAAGAAGTCTCTCTCACATCTTAAGATAAATTTCAAAATACAAAGCTTAAGTAACTGGGTCTAAAGTGTTTTATTCCAAGGATAAATTGAGTGGCAGATCTACAAGCCTTGTAATCCACCCTGTTTTGTGAAAGTGTATTCAAGAATGCTTTCAACCAAGGAATAGAGAGATGCTGTTAAAATCAGTATATATTTCAAAAATAATTTTTTTTCCAAGAGATATTGTTCAACATTTGTTAAAATAAAAATTAAAGATGTCCAAACTAAATTTGTGTGTGATTAAACAGCTTTCATGCTCACTTTTTGATTTTTCAGGTTATTTCTGACCAAAAAGCGAACAGTGCAGGTGCAAAGAAGCTGGGGTCGCAGGGGCAGCGACCGCGGCTCCAATATTTCAGCAAGTCATGACCCCAGCAGCAGCTCCAAAAGAAGGGGTTCTTAAGCATTTATGCGATGCGATAAATGATGAAGTTTGGCCAAAGTTCTTTGTTTTTTACAATTACACATGTGTCAACTTTTATAAAATAGTAATGTGTCGCGGTATTGCCTCAGGATGTAAACGCCACAGCTAACAAAGGTGCAAAAGTATGTAAAACATCAATGAATTTGCTGTTCACACTCAGTTTGACATGCTACACTTCTACAGAGCCAAAAGAAGGATTTTATAAACATGGTGCAAGTGGTTTGAGGCAGTACGTCAATCATATGAACATATTTGGTAGATTCTAATCTTCTGTGGCCCCAATGTTCAAACCGATTCTATGCGCCTGCAGTTCAGATCCTGATCAGACGTCATGAACGTGCCGACAGATCTCTATCTACATTGGTTGAACACACGTAAAAAGGCATATAATTATATGGAGTAAAAGGATAATACATCACCATGGTAACATGAAAAACTTCACTTGGTCTGAAGTAGTATCAGATTTATGGATAATTAGATAATGAAACAATCTTTTTCTCTGCATTGACTCTTTTATTATGTAAATCTCGTCTATATTGCTAGGGTAACTGCTGCATTATTTCATCTAACTAAACCTATAATCATTGTAAACTACACACATCTGACATCTTGTCCCCATAAATATTTTAATGCACAGTGATACATTTATCATAAGGTGAATTTATCCTCCATCAGGCTTCATAAATAATTCAAACATTCCCCGAAAAAGACAGTTTGCTACTAGTTTATGATGCATATCTAAGTTTCAATATCAAGGCAAGGTCCAAATAATGCAGTATCATCAAGACCTTTTATTTCATAACATTGGAGACATTGGAGTATGGATTTACTCCCTGGGATATGGCTGTTATCAATGGATAAAAAAATGTAAATCCAGATCAGCCAGATTTGATCTTTATATGCAAATTTATCTGGAACTATACTGTTTGCACATGCTAAAAACATACATATGGAGTCAAGAGTTAAAAGAAGTCAATTTTGCTTTCATCTAATCCTTTATTTCATGGATACAGATTTTATCACTGTAGATCCAACTGTGATGTCTGATCAGGATCTAAACTGTCTGCTTTTTTATTTGGTAGTGTTTCGGACCAAGAAGCAAACAGAATAGATCCAGATTGGTTGGCATGGGTGTACTGGATGATTTGAATCTTCCTTAAAACCATAATTATGGAAAAATGGTTAAAAGACAGCCACAGTTAAAATGAAGACTACAATGTATGAACTCAATGGATTGGTGTACCATGGATACATTTCACATCTCTGCACCCAAATTCTGCACTATATTCCAAGTAATAAATGTTGTACATCACAAGCTTTTCTTGGTCAATGCACTTGATTAAGTCCTTAGTGTCACAACTAATCTTGATCTTCCAGGGGAAAGTTTCACATATTTAGGTTGAAAAATATGGGACAGTTTACACAGTCAGGTCTTTCATAGATACTTTGCTTTATTTAACACACTTTTGCCATGGCAGAACATTTCAATTTTTACCATTTTTAACACAGAAAAATCTAACATTCAGTGCTGCTTTCACAAGATGCTTTCATTTCCCAATTAATTATCGGTACTTACAAATTCTCACGTTCAACACCTTTAACATCCACTCACCCCTAACTGTATGGTTCTAATGTACTTAATCAAAGACAACCAATACATTAAAGTCTTAAACATGTAAAGTCACTGTGTCTTGTAATGACTAAGCAAACAATTTAAATCATGGCTTAAGTGACATAGATCAGCTGAAAGATCAAATAAGTGTCAAATATGATCCAGAAAAACAGATGCAACCTAATCATTATGTCAAACAGATACCTGTTCACACATGACAGTTACAAAACAGCCCTGAGCCGTTTCTTCACTGTACTGTATGTGTAGCTGTTGTCTTGAACAATTTAATTAACTGTCAAAAATACAACCACACATGAAGTCTTTTACCCTTTATTCCATATGTATAAGTTTTGTTGCATGTGCGACCAGTCTAGATCTAGATCAGCCTGCACATCCATGCCATCTGATCTGAATCTGCACTGATCACATATTTGGTCAGAAATATCCTAATGAACAGTGTAGTTCCTGATCAGGCAGCAAAGATCTAAACGGTTTGTCCATGCCATAATTGTGTATCTATGGAGTAAATGGTTAAAAGTGTGTACAAGTGTTTCAAGATCACAATATTCTCTGTCAAATATATGATCAGTGCAGAACCAGATACAGCTGCACATCTCTGTAGTGTAGAAACAGTTGTCATTATTAACAAAATGTCTCTTTATGTCATATATTCAAAGAAATGTGAATTTAGTCAGTGTAAGCACATTTCAGAGAGGCCATATGCCAGCTTATCTCACTGTCAATGAACATCACACCAATTTCTACCTTATTGTCATGACTGTCAATAATTGTTTACTTTTGTATTTATCAATACACATTTCAAAAACTTAAAATTTGAAAGGTCCTGGGTGTAAAACACCTGTTTTCATTGATGACATGTAAAATCAAAAAAATCATTCTTTTTTTTTCTTAAGCAATGTTAACTTACAATTTGCTGCAAAAAAATGTACTTCAAAAAGGAACATTATTAATTTAAATCAAGTAGACTTTAAAAGTCTTGTCATGCAACATTTAAATGCATCAACTGTATGAAATTAATCGTGAAAAACGATCACAAGTAAAACTGTCTCATTACAGTGTATTTCAATTATTTGTTAGATCCAAATTCACAACACCCATATACAAAACTGTAGCTCTTTACTCCATATATACATGTTTTATTGCATGTGTGATCAGTGTAGATCCAGATCAGCCAGCACATCCAGGCCATCTGATCTGGATCTGACCAGGTCTCATTTTGGCCAAAAATAATCTAATGAATCTAAAAGCTAACAGTGTAGATCCTGATCAGATGGCACATATGTCTGGTAAAAAAATGGTAATGCAGGAAAAAATCCTTTCTCTACATCTACACATTGTACTAATTCTACAAGTTTGATGAAAAAAATCCCACAGTGTAAATGAGGGGTTCGCGGGGAAATAGGTACAGACACAGATGTATATGCAGGCTGATGTACAAACAAACATTTGCAGCTCTATAAGCCTCCCATACATGGAGAAAGACAACAACATTGCAGTAAACAAAACTTAAATATGCTTTTATCAAATCCTACCTTTTGTGAAGTCTCAATAACGATTATTGCATGTCTCATTAACATTTTTTTTTGTATCTGCTAAAAATGCTAACACTTGCTAACTCTGTCCTAAATTGTTACAATAGTGTTTGCCTGCAAGCATGTTGGCAACTACAGGCCATCATGATGACTGCATTATCACACAATAACATAGTTAACACCTTCATTAATTGCATGTCATTAGTTATTGTACTTGTACATGTGACATGAAAATTGTTGTTGACACAAAACGCTGCAAAATAGTATATGCTTGATTTTTTCCTACTTGACAGGGCAGCGCTGTCATTTACTTGTGAATAAAAAAACCCCTAAGTTCAAACATCTGTCTTAATTTCATAATGTACTGACAATAGTGAATTGAACAGAACAGAAAAAATACTTTTATTCATGTCCACAAACTAAAGATAATAACTATAACATAGTTCATATTAATAAAATTACCTTAAAAAAATACTAGTATAATATAAATCTCCAGGAAATCTTAAGAGTAAAAGAAAAATATAGTCACCTTTTCAAGTTTGCATCAATAGTAAGGCATTTTCGCATTCATCTTCTAAGTTTCAGGAATCTGAAAACAGAAAATGTGGAGTCCAAATAAAACATTGTACAGCTTTCAGTGTAGATCCTCAGATTAGGCTGGATAGATTTGCTGGATGCGCTGGATCTACATGTATACTGGCTGCATAGGAGATAAAAGGCATATCGGTGTGGTCAAGGGTTAAGGGTTAATATGAATTGTAGGTGTATCAATGTCTGACTACAATGAGGTTTGTATCCCAGTCAGTATTAAGTAATATGAAACATATCACTTGTCAGGCGACTTCTATAGGGATGACAATCTTAGGGAAATGAAATTCTATACCCTCTGATGATAATTTAACACCAAACACACCAATTAATCAGTTTCTGCAGTCTTTTTTGGACAGTATTTTATAGCTGCCATAAAAAGTTTAAGTATTTTTAAGAAATATTTGTAGCATTTGATCAGGATCTACAGTGTTCCTTTCTTGGTCAGAAATTACTGTATAAATGAAAAGGCAAACAGTGTAGATAATGATCAGATGATATGGATAAGCCAGCAGATCTGGATCTACACTGTTTGCTTATCAATAAAAGCCAAATTCTAAGGAATAAAGGTTTATTGACCACTACTTCTGATTGTTTAATTGGTTAAGAGTGTTGTCTGTAATGTCATCCTATTTCTCTGTTAACACTTTCCTCCACAGACACACCTTTATTGCGTGGGTGTACAGTGTAGATCCAGATCAGCCGGCACATCCGTGCTGTCTGATTAGGATCTGCACTGTTTGCTTTTTAATTCGTTAAGTTATTTCTGATCAAAAATGCGACCAATGATCATGATCAGACGGCATGGATGTTCTGGCTGATCTGGATCTACACTGGTCGCACACGTGTAAATATGCTTATATATGGAGGAAAGGGTTAAGAAAATAACAACTGTAGATGTATATATTAAACAGGTGGGGGTAAATAATTAGTTTTCATGTTTCTTAGTGCCAAAAGGTGTAATCTAAACCACTTTCTCATTCTTGTGGTAATATAACAAGTATTGTTCTTTCTGAATGTAATCAAAGCCAGGGCGTGATGCTTTGATCAGCTTAACCAGAAGTTTTCCTTTGAAACCAATTCTTGAGTTCATGTCAAGCAAACACAGTGTCTGGCTCCATCAACAATGTTTACTGCTATTTCAGAAGCATAATACAAGAATTAACAATCATTTTGTGGACAAAAGATCTGAGGTAACTTAGCTTATTTAAACTGAAAAATATGATTGTCAGACTTGCCAATCCAGGAGTTGGTTTACCACCACCCGCTTAGCAGCAAATTAATACTAATATATTTTAACCCTTTACTCCATGGGATATAGCTGTTATTCCATGGGTAACATTGTAGATCCAGATCAGCTGGCACACCTGTTCCATATCATCAAGATCTATTTTTTTGCTTTTGGATTCATTATGTTATTTCTGATCAAGATACGATCCATGTAGATTCAGAACAGACAGCAAGATGAGCCAGCTGATCTGGATCTACAATGATTACATATGGGATAAAATCCATATAGAAAACTGCAGAGGTGTACGAACATTAAAATTTGATGAGGTGGTCTAATGTGAATTTATATTATTGATTTTTGTAAGTAAAATTGTTTTTACACCTTCTGAAATTATTTCATTAATTTTAACTAGCTTCCATTCCTGTGAGCATAGATTGTCACCTTTCTAATTTTTTGACGTTAAAATTCCGAGTACAAGATCCCCTGTCATGATAAAATGTTAACAATTTATTCTTTTAAATATCTTTTGTTTTCTGATAATTTAAAAGTCTGTAGATTCTTATCACAAATCTCTCTAAAAACATTTCAAACAAAACAAAACAAACTATTTCTCTCTTGTTATCAGACCGAAATCTAGAGGCAACTGCCAGTCAAATTAGTGTGGCTACACTTGACATGTGTAACCTGTTTTATATTTCATTATCATTAAATTCTCATTAGGTTTAACAAATTCAGGTCTAACAATTTACCCCCAGTTGATTTGAAGAGTTGTTAGAAACACCAGTAATCAAAAGAACAGAAATTCCCATGAGCTGCTGGGGTGGTGCTAATTAAAGCTGCAAGCAAGTCAAATTGTCAACATGTGCAACTATTTAAATGGAACAAACCAAAATAATGTGACAGCTGCGAGACCATAATGAATTACATGTATTTAACAAATTGTTTGTATTGATGCTGCAGCATTTTATCAGATTTCAGCTTTTTTGTTAAATATGATCACTTCGTTTAATTGGGCCATTTATATTTTTTTGAGCTAATCTGAGCCCAGGCTGGCAAAGCGACCTTAAATGTACTGCAATAGTTTTCAAATAATTTCATTAATTAAGACTCAAAACTAATTATTTACTGCCAAAAACATAGATAACAAGATTGATGGTGACTGAGCACCCATGTGTGGTTCTTATTGGTCTACGGGTTTAAACCAGTAAGCTTTGTGCTGAATTGTAGTTATACAACTCAGGTTAAGTGGTAAGCATCAGAAACATATCCAGAGCCTGAGAGGGGATTGCTCAAATGCCCTTTTGACGGAACTTGGATTTGGGCCAAACAGTTGGAAATTATTATGTAACTACCTTAAGACTGCCTAAAATGAACTTTTTTTTGGAAATTCAGCATTAGTATGGGCATTAATTGGGAAAAAGCATAAAAAGGTTCCATTTGCTTATTATCTCCATTATGAAACTGGGAGCTTTGAAAATCATTTGATTGCAGCATCATTTATCCAATTAAGTCGGTCAGAGGCAGGTCCAGAGGGGGTTTGGTATTTGGTAGGGTTGCCCGAACTCCTTTTTTGGACAGAAATGCTTAATTTAATAATGAGTATATTGGCCAAAAAGTTGGAAATTATCATTTAACTACCCTAAGAATTCCCCAACAAACATCTTACCTGGAATAATTGTATACATCAACTGCAAGTCTACTTTCAATGTCTGAGTGACTGAATTTCAACTCATACAGGAAATAATTTGTTTAAAGGTATTATATTTCTGATATCATATTTGTAGTAATAAAATTTACCTAAATATTTACATTCATATTAAATCAAATATTTCCATAAATTAACAAGCCCTTAAAAGCATAAAAATAGTTTATCTGATAAAACTGTTAAGATGATGTTCTCAAACTATAGCCTATTGTCAATTTCAGTTCAAAATGACCAAACAAAATGTCCTAAACAGGCCAATAAAACTGACCATATCCTGGTCTGAAGTACGCAGGTCAATAAAAAGCTGGCTTAGTAATCTATTACTATTTGGTAAACTGTCACTATTTCGTGCGTATCCACCATTACACCCTTGGGTTGTGTGAAAATCAATAAACATTTCAATAAAAACATCATAAAGGCATAATCCCACATGGAAACTCTCATATTTCTCCAAATATTAACAAACAGCCAGCAACAGGGGTATTTGGCTTTGTAAGGTTCATCTTGCTATGATTTTTAACCTTTTACTCCAAATATTCATGTTTTTAAGTGTTTTTTATGTGCGACTAGTGTAGATGCAGATCTGCCGGCACATCCATGCCATCTGATCAGGATCTGCACTGGTAGCATCTTGGTTTGGAATAACAAAATGAATCAAAAGCAAAAAGTGTAGATTCTGATCAGATGGCACAAATGTGTTGGCTGACCTGCATCTACACTGTGCACCCATGTGATAAACACATAGAATTTATATGGAGTAAAGGAATAATATGCAACAAACACTTGCTAAAATTGAGCTTGAGCCATTTGGAAGTTTTTCTTACAATGTTATTATTTCTACTTTCATTGTCATGTTTCATGTTTTATTATCTTATTTCATCCCAAGTTAATTAAATTTCTTTATTTGTCATGTTTAAATAAACTGCCATTCTGATTATCAATTAGCAACTACAGATGTTACACAAGCTATAATTTAAACCTGTTTACATCATGTTTCACTTTCAACCTTAAATACATTTAATTTTTATACAGTTAATCAAAAGATCACCACAGGGAGAGTGACATTACCATGTTACATTTTAGGTGCTAGCTCGCCAGCTGGTAACAGCATAGGTAATTGATGACATTGTGTTGTGTTGTCAATTTTACTTTGACAGCATCTAAACAAAAGCAATGAATTAAAACAATGAAACAATTATTTCCTTGTGTTTATGTTTACTTTTGTAAAATTTGTGGTTTTAAAGTCTGAATTTGGGTAGTTTATTAAAACAGAACCAAAGGTCATAAAACTAAATTTGGAGACCAGTTTCAAATCTCAAGAATGTGATTGGCTAAAATGGCGTCTAGTTGCCATTTCAGCCAATCAGATGCTTGAGATTTGAGACTGGTCAACAGATTAAGCTTAATGATCTTGGGCCCAGGTTGTGCACTTGAATGCTAGTTAAAACTAGCCGAGTGTTCAGTTGAACACTTGTGTTGCACTTGAATACTTTGACAAAACAACAAAAGAAAAGTTAGCAAGAGCCCATCAAAAATGACAGGGTGCATTACTAAATACAAAAAGGGGCATACCTCAACAGTTATCTTGATCTGTTGATTTGACTTAATTGCAACCCTGTTGTAATAAGCAATATAGCTTGAAAGTTTTATGATGGTTCAAGTGTGAGGTTTTGTGCACCCTTCAACTTTCAGTGGCAATATGCCTCTTAGTGTCCCGCAGACATCCCGAAAGTTGCCAGACCGAAGGACTTGTCTGGTAAAATTTGACCCGGTCGGACTAGATTTCTTATGTTGTCAGACCGAATGTCAGACAAAAATTTGAACTCCTTATACTTGCAAATAGCCTTATAACATGTTTCGGTCTGACAGAATTTGTTTCGGTCAGACAGATTTTCACATCTCATCTGACCAAATGTCTGATGCATATTTTCAACTTTCGGGAAGTCTGGTCCCAAGGCACTGATAGTATTATAAACCCATGCTCTCTACTTTTTGGCTGCGTGGAAAGGCGGTGTTTTCTGAATGCTATTATTCCTGATATGCATATTTTACTGCTTTGTTTTTTGATGAAAAAAAATCTGAATGTAACTGATCAGGTCTCACAAGAACTGACTTGGCCAAATAATACAAAGAAAGCTTTGAAAACAGTGCTTATGTACTTTAAAAATGTGACTTGTGAGCAAGTTAAGAATCAACTGAACCATATAAAAATCTACACTTGATGTTTATCATGTTTCCATAATACTGAATCAGGCTAAACAAGTCGCAGGCCCCCACATTGTAGGTAAATAACTATGCTCACATTTTTCTAATGGCAAAATTCACAAGTTGTCAAAGTGACCGCGCTCTTTGATTAAGTAAATATACACTAATGTGTTTTCTATTTAAGTACTTTATTTAGTTTACCTTGTCCTTTTTTGTAGCTCACAGATAAAAAGTATATAATTTGAAGTAATGTACATTACATTACAGTATTTTATTCATTACAACATACTCCTGGTATCTCAAACAATTACAATTCCCTTTACTCAATATCAAGTTAAAGGTTTTATCACATCAGTGCTATCAGATCTGGATCTACAGTTAGATTTTTGGTAAGAAATAACCTAACAAATAAAACAGCGAAGAAAATAGATCCATACCCGACAGCACAGCTGGATGTTCACAGTGCACATGTGCTATAAGACATAATTATATATATGATCTGGTAAAGGGTTTTAATTAATCTCTATACGGCTTACATGTCTTACTTACATCTTTAAAAAAGTTCTCTCCTTAAGTAGGTCCTACTTTATCCAAAGTATGTCACATTGTACGAATCAGTGGGTATCTAAAATCCAAAACGTCCTTATTACTGGTATATCTCCCAATCATCTACACTATTAGAGGCGAATTGTACCTGTACATTAATTATATTATAAACGTAAGTAAAGACGCATGTAGAATACTTGATGACTGTCACAAGTCAGTGGTAAGCTTTACCATATCCCTAAGGCCACTGAAGTGTTACCGTGTAAAAAACATCCACTTTCACTATAAATAGAAATTAAAATATGTCTTTTTTCAATTTCAGTTCATGTATATGAAGCAATTTTCCCATACTTGTATAAAACTTTCACTATAAATAGAAATTCAAACATGTCTTTTTTAAAATTCACTTCACATATATGGAGCATATTCCCAAACTGGTTTTAAACTCATCTTCACCAGAAGAATGCATTTTATCAAACTTTATCATAAAATCTTACAGCAAACAGAAATAATTATACCAGAAAAAGAGCATTAATTCAACTGAAATTCAATACAAGAATAAACCATGGCCATCATCATATTATCATCAAAGAGGAAAGGTACGCCTAATTTTTCAATAGGCTAGAGTTTCTAGTGGACAAACCTCTTAAATTTAAGACCATATGTTAGATGGCGTTAAAGGAAATCATTGTGTGAAGTGTCATTTTCATTTAACGGCTTGAAAAGGCAGGGCAAACCTAATCCTACTTAACCCATAAGCATGATACCTGCATATCCCTATTGTAAGGAAACCACGACTGGTGTGAAAAGATTTTCAAGCTTATGTTGTTGTTATGAATTTTGAAATATTGACAACAGGGATTAAAACATACAATAATTCTATTCAAATTCTTCAGAAAGTAAATTGGCCAACTGTCAATGATGTCCAGGTGAACACAATTTTTTTTATCACTTTGCTGCATGGGATATGGCTATTATACCATGGACAACCTATGTAGATCCTGATCAGTTGACATATCTGTGCCACCTTATCAGGATCTATACTGTTCCCTGTTAGATCATCAGGTTATCTGTGACCACAGAGAGATGCATCAGCTGATCTGGATCTACACTGATTGCCTGATAAGGTGATAACAACAATAATTTAGGGTTTACTCTATTCAACAAAACAATTGATATCATGATCAAATAATGACTATGCTAATTAAGTAAATCTTTTGATGTAGAATAATTGACAATACAGAATTGGGTTGTCATTAGTAAACAAACATATTTTAGGCGATCTTTAACCCTTTCTTCCATATATACGTGTTTATACCAGTGAAGATCCAGATCAGCTGGCACATCCGTGCCTTCTTATGAGGATCTACACTATTAGCCTTTTATAACCTTGTTTCTGACCAAAAAGCAAACAGTGCAGATCATGATCAGATGTGCCAGCTGATCTAGATCTACAATGTTCGCACTCGCAATAAAGGTGTTTAAAGGGTATTAACTGTGTATCTATATAATTTAATAAACAGCAAACACCAAAAACAACAGCAACAAAAAAACTAACACATTATTTCAGTAAGAGATAAATTATATTAAAAAAACACCAAAATATTTTGATAAGATTCAACCATCTCCTGCACTGATTAACAGTTTGACTCTAAAGCTTGCTCAATAAATCAAACACAGCAAACTGAGCTGTTGATGGATCAGTTTACAGGTCAGTGCAATAACATGCACGCTCTCTGGAAACATGCATGCATGCATGCACAAGGCTGCTAGAACAATTCCAGCCACTTGTTATTCTCCACAGCTCTAAGTATCATATTTATGATGTGACAAGGGAATGAAACTGGAGTTAGAGATGGCAGCTGGAAAACACAGAAATTATATCCTGTTCATCAGATACGTGATCTGCTGTAACAGTATTCCATAACGATTGCTTTTTTCTACAGAAATTCAAAATGCGTAAAATAAATAGTGTTTAACCAGAGACCTATATATGTATAATATAGGTCTTTGGTTTAACCATTTACTCCATATATACAACTTTATCACATGAGAGACCAGGATAGATCCAGGTATGCCGGAACATCTGTACTGTCTGATCAGGATTTACATTATTTACTTTATTCAAAAAGTAAAAAAATGTAGATCCTGAACATGCTGGCTGATCTGGATCTACACTTGCTATCTATGGATAACAACCATATACCGTAGGGAAAAGAGGTAAGTGCTGAATAAATGTAACAAACTCTGTTTTCTGTTAAAAAAGACCAGTGCCCAAGGTTATAAAACTGAGCATGCGAACCAGTCTAAAATCTCAAGCATCTGATGGGCTGAAATGGCGACCTGGTGGCAGTCGTCATTTCAGCCAATCAGAAGCTTAAGATTTGAGACTGGTTTCCATGCTCAGTTTTATAACCTTGGGACCAGTACATTTTTCAGAAGAGTCTTTTATAAAAATTCTTAAAATGATGTTAATACATGAATAGTGAACACTGTAGATCCTGATTAGACTGAGAAGATGCATAGGTTGATTTAGGTCTACACTTGTTGCTAATTTGAAAACACTTTGCTTTTCATTTAAATTTTATATATGCTTATTAATAACTTTATTTGAAAGCTACAAATCAAAATCAACAATTTCATGAATCTACCACATTTTGCAAAAATCGTATGCATGCAAATAATGCACCACAATTGATCTCAGAATGATAATATGCATTTGGAATCCTAAACAAACATTTATCTTTGACAAAGGATTGGCAGATAAATGACAGCTTAATGTCTTGGGTATGACAGAACAACATTATCTTCATTGATTGATCCCTGGTAGATATTCTGTTGAAATATGCACAATGTCATGTTAAAATGGTGCTTGTCCCCCCTTACACATACCTTGATGTTTGTAATATCAATAAAACTTTTCTTATGTTTCATTTCTGATTATAAGAAAAGGTTTCACTGCTGATTACTTACAATGTTGTCAGTTAACTCTGAATGTACTAAGTATTGTATTTTGCAAGATTTCAAATTTGCAAAATGTGGAAATCAGCAACCAATGTTCTTTAGAACAGTGTACTAGCAATATATTAGTTTTCATGTAGTGTTATACCAGGAAAGATGGGCAATTTCATCTTAGATTTATAATTATCTTACCCTTAATTTACTGAATCTGTGTGATGGGCTGGACTTCCAAAGACAGCCAGATCATTTATTGTTCACATACACAGGAAAATGTGCACCATGTGTTTAACACATGTTTAACACGTGTTTAACACATGGTCACAAACACGTGTTTTACACAAAAAACGAGCACCTAGTGTTTAACATGTGTTTGAAGCCATGTGTTAAACACGTGTTAAACATGTGTTTTACACGTGTTTACGTAAACACGTGTTTGTTCTATGCGCCGATAAATATGCACATTCTCGGGTAATATATATTGGAAATTACTCTTTTTCTCCTTGTTCTTTGCACAGTTAGCTGATTGATGGGAAAAATATTTGGTCAGGTTGGTAATCGATGGCTTTATACTGGTTTTGACACATGTTCATTGACAGAACATCTGTATCTAAATGACCATAAACAAGTAGTGTAAGTTTAAAACATTTATTCAGCATTGTTATACAAATATACAGGTATTAGTACATTCCTCACATATTTGTACATGATTATATATGGCTTTTCTATTGTTTAATATAAATACAGTTGAACCAGCCTTATGAAAGTAATTGTACAGTTGCATTTACAGAATAACATATAAATTACAGTTTCTTGTTTCAAATCACCATTATCACTTAGTTAAATCATCACCATTTTATCACAAAGTTAAGTCACCCTTATCAAAGTGTTTTAAATAAACATTTTCACATTTAAACTTTTTACTCCTCATGTATAGGTTTTCTTACATATGTAAACAGCGTAGAACCAGATCAGCTAAAACATTCATACCTTCTGATCAGGATCTACACTGTTTGCTTATTGTACATTAGATTAATTGGTACTAAGATCTGAATAGTGCATATCCTTATCACATGGCACAAATATGCCAGCTGATCTGGATCCACTCTTCACATGTGATAATATTTATTTTAAAATGTCTTGGCTACGTTTGCACCAATAATAATGATCAATTTAATTCTGTGTTCAGATTTAAAGGCAGTCGCTACAGTTTCATCAAAATTTTCCCAAAATAGATTTTTTTCAAACTTTGTCTATGTCAAGAACATGATGTTATACAATGAAAAACCAAATAAAAATGGGACCTTACCGGGGTTACTTATTTTTTATTAGATACCGAAGATGTCACATTTTGAACAATGTTTACGATTTTCAGACTTCTTTGTCGACATAAAATCATAGCATGTATCACAAGAATATCATAAATAAGTCTTTTTTTTCAGTTAAAAACATTCTAAATTACAAATAAACTGCTAATTTTTGCAATACAAATAATGAAACACATATAAAAAATTAAGTATTACCTATTTTACTACAAAGAATTTATCGTCAAATCTTTTCATTCCAAGGGATGTTTTTACGATTACTTAAAGTTAACATATTAACAGAATTTCACCATACACTACCAATATATTCACCAATGTATAACAAACATAAAATAAAAAAGAAAAATTTAGGTTACCATGTTAATTTGTTCGAAATGGCAATTTCAAAAAAAAGGGGGGTAATAATGTATAAACAAAAAGACTTAAATGTATATAGTGTACATCGTTAATTTTTACTGTGGTATCATTTTATTTAGCGATGTATTAATTTTCGCGTATTTCGCGCTCGGACCAGTGCGCGAATTTCAATTAAAAACCTATGCCAAAATTTAACCAATAATCCACATACGTATCCGAAACGAGCTATGTCCGAATAAGTCATGTCTTGGACCGTGAACTGTGTTTTATACATTGATAAAACCCAGATTGGACCGTGAACTGTGTTTTATACATTGCATTTAGACAATGGTACAGTAGTTTAATACTCGTTGAAAAAAACTGTAGCGACTGCCTTTAAGAGAACTTACAATTGCAAACTGTTTAACTTTTATTCACAAAACGACTTATATGTATTCAAACACACAGAATAGTAATGTGATAAAAGTAATATAAAACAATGCTAAGGTCAACTGTCATTGGATTGTGCAAAGCACCATTTATGTGTATATATGCTTTTTGCAGGTTAGTTACAAGCATAACAAAATGACTGTCAAAGTTCAGGTTTAGCCACATCATTTTTGAACCCAGTTTTCCTATGATTATTTAAGACAGTGCTGCTTGACAACTGAAGAGTGATGTAGATAACCAATAGAGGATGACTGGAGCTTGATCTTCTTTTCACTTCACCCTATAATAAAAATAATATTAAAGATTGTTTTCACATAAATGAAAATTTAAAAAAGCAACAATACATATTATAATAAATATTAGAATGATAAAAAAACCTGAAAAAGTAATGGTCTAACCATTAATATATAGTTTGTAATGGATTCCAGGAAAAGAAAACTAAAAACAAATCTGACTTCAATTCAGTACAATCTACCTGCACTTCAACCAATGGTCTTTCAGGATATTAACCCTTTACTCCATGGACATCCTTTTTGTTACATGGATGACCAATGTGGACCTGGATCTACACTTTTCGCTTCTTAATCAGAAATAACCTAATGAATCTAAAAGAAAACAATGTAAACTCTGATCAGACAGCACAGATGTGCTGCCTGATCTGGATCTAAACTGTTCGCCATGCAATAAAAGGTGTATAAAAGAGGGTAAAAGGAGTCGGCCATTCTATATCAAAGGCTATTTTTCCAATGTGATACTTGATGATATAAATAGTCTTTCTAATACCTTGCCTCCGTTATGTTCTTGAAAGTCATTACTTGTCTAAAGTGTTTGTTATTTACCTTAAGTGATCTTTCTTTTCATCTTTCCTGCCACAACTTTTCCAACTCCCATCCAGTAATCATACATGTGTCAACAAACTGTTAGTGTACCAGCACTGCAAAAAATAAGTATATTTCACTTCAATCACAATTTCTGCCATTATATTACAGTTGATTTTTGTTTGGCTGGTAACATCATCCTACTCTACCTTTTTTAGAGCATCAACTGTACTACCTAAAATGTAAGCTACCAATAAAAGTTTTAAATGACTCCAGAACGTTATAGAATAATAGAGTCAAACTTGTTTTTAGCAGCCACAAAAGGAAGTGACAAAAAGTGGCTGCTCTACACAGGTGGTTGTTAAAGACAGGTTAAAACGAGAACAAAATGTCAGTTTTGGATATATTCAAACTGGCTCTTTAAGACTGGTGGTTGCTATTCCCGGATGGCTGCTAAGGCAGGTTTAATTATTATTCAGGGAGGGCTGTCATTAATGTTGTAAGAACTTGTTGTCTGACCCATTTACTAATTGTTTTGTTTTCGTAATCGTACTTTTGCTGTGTTTGTAATTGATTGTATATGCAATAAAATATGTTTAAACCTAAAACCTAAGGCAGGTTTAACTGTACTGTATCTTGGTTGAAAGAAAAATGGAAACTAGTTGGCTAGTTTCATATACATATCATTTTGTTTTGCTCTTTCTGGTATTGACCAGATTTTAAGTAATATCTCTAATATTGTCATACCTTTTCAATTAATATGAATCAATTACAAAACAGCAACATTATTTTAAATGTTAATTTGGACTTTAATACTTTTATTTCTTTAGAAAGAAAATAAATTGGATTTCAATATTCAAGAAATAATTTGCCCCTAGAGTTCATAGCTCTAGATGCCTCAGTAACACCATTCATTATTTTTTAAATTATTTTCAAATTATTTTTAATCAAGTGTCCTAAACAGCAAGTTTTAATCTGAATAATAAGGAAACTCATTGGTTCTAGTGTTCCCAGTGTAAAAGCAGTCAGGTACAGACATGGGGAAAATTAAATTTTAATGCTAATGCATTAATAATGCATTACTTTTTGTCAGTAATGCAAGGTAATGATTAATGCAACAGATTAAGCATTATTTTAATGCTAATTTAATGCATTACCTATATCAAAATGCTGTAATGCTTAACATTATTTGGCATTAATTGGATTGTATTTACATGTACTATTGGATTTTGTTGATCTAGTTTATCAATTAATATTTATATACTAACAGTAACTTTTTAACATTATCTTATGTATAGCAAGAGAAAAGAGACTCTGGTATTCATTGCAAGTTTTGCATCACCAAAACAAACAAACAAATGTATCTTAATAATAGATACTCACTAGAAGTAAGGGAGGTCTCTCTAAATATCTTCTGTGTTAGGGAATGTCTTCATGTACATTTGACATTGTACACCTAAATGTAAATTATTAGCATAATAAGTATTTTTTTAATTGTACAGACAATTAATCATTTTCTGCATTCAATCAGTATGAGTTCCGGAACATATTCAAAATCTTGATTTAAAAAACGAAAATTGGTCTAGAAATCATTGTGTGTTCTAGCTAAATCACTCCAAATAAGAGAAATGCTGCAAGAACACCATTTCTTAACACATTTTTTATTTATAACTCAAATGTGCGGGAACTTAATGAACTGATTGAATGTCGTTACTGAATAACTGACTGTATTTGAACCAGTCTGTGACAAAATTACCCTTTTACATTCTTTAAATTGTCTGGTGCCAAGTCCCACTTACCTGAACTTTCATTAAAAAACTTATTGATTTTAAATGGAAAGATGATTTGTCACAGAGACTCATGGCTCATTTTTAATGTATACATTAGAACACTCTTACATCAGCTTAAAGTTAGATGCTATTTCTTTCATAAACATCCTTCATTTTAGTATCAGATGGAAACAATATTCACTTGTCTATATGTTAAAAGACATTTGAATTATCAAAGAAACAGAGAATAAAATGGAAAATTAAAATATTATTTATTTAACAATTTTAAAACACAATTTCTAAACCTAAACATGAAAAAGAAAAAATATATGTTATAATATTTCAAAGTTAATGTGTATACTAACCGAGTATCTTGGTAAACAGCAGCAGATACCAAAATCTTTCCTTTTGGTCAGCATTGTTGCCATTACAAATCAGTTTAATTTGCATCAGATCCTATTACAATAGAAAAAAATAGTCTTTTAAATTTTAAATCAAAGTGTTTTTCTACCATAATCTTTATCAGATATGCACAAACTTTGTGGATCTAGTGAAAATGAAAGCCATTTCACTTGCTAATGAAGCTATGTTTGTACGAACTATAAGTTGTTATTATTTATAGTCCATACTGCTTATATATATTAAATATAAAATTAATTATTTTGAATAAAGCCATTTATGTTGGACAACATTTATACGTTAAATTCAATTTTATTCAATGTTTAATTAAAATTCAAGAAACTGCGTTTGATCCGGAATAGACCGAGATCCGGAACCCTCGCGTTGAGTTGTCGCACATATTAGATAGCAGCTAGGGTAGCTTTTTCTTTCTCCGCTCGCTTGTTCCAACCTCCTTGATCTTTAAAATTCACGCAAAAATTGAAAGTTGCTGATGAAACCATTGGCATTGAGGACTTTGTTAACATCGCGAAAACTGAAAATTTGTGAAATATTTTTTATGCTCTAATCCAGTAAGCCCTGAGTTCAGGCTGTCTAGGTTAAATATTATTTGTCTTGAAAGAAAACCATATATTCTTATACTAACCTTGTAAATTTAGCTGTAAACGACACCTATTTTTGTTATGCCCGGTAGCGTTGTGTTGACAGCTCTGACGTCATCATCGTCTAAAAATCGCGTGCAACCGTTCCAGGCGGATTAGCTTCACTTAAGCCCCGGTCACAACGCGCCGTACGTGCAAGTGCGTGCTGTCTTAGTGCAAAAACGTGGGCCAAATTCGGGGATCCGTACGTGGTGAGTACAGCCTCCGTACGGATTTGGGAGCACGCAGAGACGCCGTAGCATTTTTAGTGCATGCAAAACTTTCTTTGCAATCGAGCTGCGTGCGGGCTACGGATTCACCACCTGTATGGGTGACGTGCGTGCCCTTCACGTCCACGAGCGTATAACGCACTGCCTCTGCGAGTCTTTACGTGGTCCGTGCGTGGTCCGTGCTACCTCAGTTTAGCCGTCCAAAACGCGCAGAGAACTCAGGCAGACCTTACAGAGCAAGTACGTGCTCCGCACTTACAACGCACGGTGTGTGCACTGACCTCTGCGGTATATAAAATATATATCGAGTATCGATAGGTCGTCCTTATATATATTTCACCAAACAGCGACCGAAATAAACTCACGTTCACCGCACTTGCACGCACTTAGGCTACAACGGGCGAGCGAGTAAGGCCGGTATTTCATAGTTCCGTGATGGGTGATCCGTACCCGTGTCCGCGTCCGTGTCCGCGGTTTTTCACTCACCAAAAATATTGATGGGTACATTCCATACCTCCGTGTCCGTTACACGTCGCGGACACGAAGGTATGGAATATACCCAACGATATCTTTGGTGAGTGAAAAATCGCGGACACAGACGCGGAAGTGGACACGGATCACGCATCACGGAACTATGGAATACTGGCCTAAGAAGCCCGTACGTGAGTAGTACTGCCTCCGTAAGCTGACATGGAAATCGCACGGCGATCCTGCGTTCTGTGTCATTTTGTTGTCTTGTATTTATGTAATGTATAACTCAATTTCACCATTTCATTTTATTTTATGTATCACCATCATTCGTAATATAATTGCTTGATTTTCTTCTCCTATACTTGTATGCCATGCTAATTACCTTGTGGAAATAAAGAGAATATATGATTAAGCGAAATATAAAAGCTCCTGGTACAACAATGAATGCGTAATCGCGAGACGAAATTTAAAATATGCAAATAAAATATATCGTAAAAACAGATCGCCGACAATTGCGGAAGTGCTTATCACGGATCGCCGCTAATTCAGATTGGCTAAACGAAGGGCTCGTGCAAAATTTAACTTGCTACAGAAAAATAAAATGAAAATGTTATCTAAATTTAGTCATAAACAGTTTTGGAGTGAAATAAGGAAGTTAAGGAAAATAAAAAGTAAATCGAAAGTATTACATAATGAATTTTATGAACATTTCAAAACAAATTTTCCAGGTGATCTTTTTAAAAAAGATTTTGTTGAAGATCAATTATATGGACATGAAAATATTATCAAAATTGACCAATTAGATTGTGACTTTACTAATGATGAGGTATTACGAGCATTTAATTCGTTGAAGCTCAAACAACTTTTTTCTCATTAGCCAACTTCGATTGAGAAGATTTTGTGGGTAAAATTATCCCCTCGACCTGTTTCCGAAATGTTGCTTATAGTGAGTGATACGGCATTCGCTTGCAAAAATCTTCATGTGTGTTAAACTGGAAAAACGGACACCATCGGAAAATTGAGTAAAATAAGCTTTAAAACTGTATTGTTTATACAAATGATTTTGTCAACATGCATTAAAATGAGTCTACTTTCATATGCGAAACACATAGTGATATACTTCCCATTTACATATACAATAGTGCAAATTTATATAATACTGGAATTTATAAGCGAATTTTTTTACAGAATGTCATTTTTTTTATATTAAAAAATCAGCGATTCATATATGTGAAAGAATAAATAGTATTTATATAACTTCTTTTTCTACCGAATATGTGTCTTACCTTATCATATTAAATATACATGTTATACACATTTGTGCCACACATGTTATACACATGGCCAATAAACATGTGTTAAACACATGTTTTTATCAACTGTGTGTTTGTAAATATGTGTTAAACATGTGTGCAACACGTGTAATACACATGTATACTAAACATGTGTTAAACACGTGTATGTTTCTAACTGCATGTTTGAAAACATGTGTTAAACACATGTTTGTAAACACATGTTTACAATACCACATGTTATACACATGTTAAACATGTGTTAAACACATGTGACTCAAAACATGTGTTAAACACATGGTGCACATTTTCCTGTGTAGACACCTGTCTGTTCTGGATTTACACTCTTCTTTATAGAAATAGTCTAATGAATCTAAATGTGAACAGGGCAAATCCCGATCAGATAGCACCAGTGTGTAAGATGATCTGGATCTACACTAGCTGCACAAGGAATATAAGCCATATCCATAGAGTAAACGCTTAAAGCACAAACATAATGATTACCTTGTTTAGCATCATTTCTAGTATTTAAATCTAAACTTTCCTTTCCAGAGTCTGATCAGACAGCACCAGTATGCAGGATGATCTGGATCTACACTGGTTGCATATGGGATATAAACCATATTCAAAGAGTAAAGGCTTAAAGCACAGAAATAATGATTACCTTGTTTAGCATCATTTCTGGTACAGTATCAGTTTGGTGTGATGGCTGGGGAGACACTGGCCAGATTGCCTGATGAGATTACATGAGCTGTGAGGTGTCAATCAGAATCTCACCATTCTATTTCCTATCATTAACTTCTCCCTCTTCCTGCAATAAAAATGACAACCTGAGATCCTGGTTCCTCTCCAATCTACTGTAAAACCATGGCTATCTGCAGTGATTTAGTCTCCAATTCTACACAGGGATATCTGCATTGATCTACCATAATATTCTGTTGAACACTGATGAACAGGGATACAATCAATGCAAATGTGTAAGAATTAAGCACTCAAGTTTTTTGAAACTATAATTAAAGGTGTATCCATGATATGAAGGGTTAATCAATGTAGATCCAGATCAGCCATGCAGTTTGATCAGGATCTACATTGTTAGCTGTTAAAATCATAAGGTTTCTTCAGACCAAAAAACAACTTGTGAAGATCCTGATCTTGCTGCATGGATAAAAATTGATAAGACTGAAGTGTAAGTATAGCATTTCTTGCTCAACTCAAGTATTTAAACCTTTACTCCATAGGATATCACTTATTGTAGATCAACTAGCATATCTGTGCTGTCTGATCAGGATCTACACTGTTCTTTTCTTGGTCAGAAATAACCTTATGACTCATAAAGTGAACAGTGCAGATCCTGATCAGATAGCTCGGATGTGCCACCTGATCTGGATATACACTGTTCATCCATGTTATAAAAGGGGTACATATGGAGTTAAGGGTTAAGTAACACAACTTTTTTTAAGCTATTGTAAAGCTAGCTTTACACTGAAACAAACAACTCAGCATTATGTTGTAAATTATGTTACCTCTGATTACAGGATGCCAACACTGTTATTAGGTAAAAAAAAAGTCATTAAATGATTCCAAATATATTCCAGTTTTCACAACAGAGAATTTACAATCCTTTCCAACACACTCTGGATGATTTTGAAAATATCAAAATCTCAAAAAACACCTCTAGATGCCTGGGGCTCAAACAAAAGGCTGTATGTTTGTATTTATTGACTTGTTCCCACCCAATCCTATGATGAATGGATCACTGTATTTGGCAGCCAATAAATCCTTATCTCTGCTCAGCATGGATGCACTTTATATGCCTGTCAAATTTTCAAATATCTGTAATTGTTCTCAGGGAGTTTTCAATTTTGAGATGAAAAAGGTACAAAAACACTAAAAGGAACACATTAATGATAATATTTAAAAAGAGGACTTGGTGGTTTGTAATAGCTTACCTGACTCCACGCTTGAACAATTAGATACCATTAGTAAATGCTTATTATAATGGACATAAAAGACAGGAAGAATGGTGTACAGTCAAACCTGTATTCGAAGACAATTTGGGAGAAAAGCACGAGGTGGTCTTTGAAGACAGGTGGTCTTTGTTTGGAGGTGAAACAGTGCTTTAAATAATGCAGTGGAACACATAAAAGTGGTCTTTATCCACAGGTGGTCTTTTTTCACAGGTTGTATTGTTTACCTAAAGTTGTCAAGGCCTTAAAGTTGAGGTTCAAGATTTTACGGTATCTGTAGACAATGTTTTCGGAAAGACGGCGTACATTTAAGTAGATGTTCATCCTATGGGCTAAGATACCCAATTTCTCCTCCGTTTGTTGGAATACTGAGCATGAAAACTTATCTTAGATCTCAAGTTTTCTATTAGTCAGTTCTGAGTCGGTGCTCGATTTCAACCAATGAAATCACTGAGATATTAGACTGGTCTCCAATCTCAGTTTTATAAACTGAGCCCAAAAAATGTTCTAGGTCCACACGTTTACAATGACATAAAACAACAAAAAAACATACCTACCCATGCAAATAAAGTGGTCAACTTCAGCAGCATTCAGCTCAGCAATGTCTGAAACATATATATCCAGTCCAATGTTCAAAATAATCCCAGCATTAATAATTCACATTTTATAGAGCATTAATATAAACTGCAACATTATCAGTGTGTCTGCCAGGGGGAATATTTGATACTGCACAGACAGACCACAGCAATATCATCAATATCTGTAGCCTGCTCATAATGCAACAAAAACAACCAGTCTAAAGTCAGAGGCTATCAGAACTGTTTGTAGAACAAAACCAATTAATCCCCAGCATGTTTACAAAGCAGGTTTCTATCAGTGGAACCAGTCACTACCATGTCCCAAGATTATAAAACTGAGCTAGAATGGAAACCAGTCTCAAATCTCAAGCATCTGATTGGCTGAATTGACCACTGATCGCCTTATTGGCCCATCAGATGCTTAAAATTTGAGACTGGTTTCCATTCTCAGTTTTATAATCTTCAGCACAGATCAACACACAATGTTGGGCATCCTTTTCAAGTTTTTGTTGTTTTTCTTTTATTATCAATCTGCCACCTGGCTACTACACTGTATAGGTGAAATATCAGAAATGTAACATCCTGTTCCCTCAGTGAAGTTCTACAATAATTATAACCAAAAGTATCAAGATAAAATCTGTCAGTATTCATTTACACAATTAATGATTAAAACACTGAAACACAAAATAATATTTGTTGTAGAAAAATACATTGTTTTAATAGAATATTTTCCGAGAACATTACCCTATTATAAAGTATTTGTATATTTAATTAACCAATTAAAACCAATTAATCCATTCTGATCATTAATATGCTATGGCTTATATCCCATGTGAAGCTAGTGTAGATCTGAATCAGTCTGAACATCCATGCAGTTTTGATCAGGATCTAATAGCTTCGTGGTCAGAAAAAATGTAAATCCGAAAGTGACAAGTGTACATCCATATCGGACTGCACAGATCTACACTTGTCACATATGTAATATAAGCCATACACCTTAGAATAGTGGTTGATGTTACTGATCAAAACAAAATACTTTTCAGTACGGTACTTACCAAAACCATCATTCTGTTAGTTCCAGCAGAAGCAATGTCCTAATTTTTCAACTGTTCACTTTGCTGTGCAGGTCTGAAAATGTCAAAATTGATCAGAATATCAAATAAAACTTCACATAATTAAAGTTTAAACTTTCACCCTGTATGTTATCAGTCTAAGCCTCTAATCTCTAGGACAACATTATTATCAAAATACCACCTTTGCCAAGTTCTCACACCCACCAATACTCTATTAACACAACATGAGCAGTAATAAAGCTAATGGTGTCATTTATGTAAATATAAGGAAAGAAATAAGTTAAGTGAATTAACATTGAAAACCCTGGGGATACTTAAAGGACAGAACTTTCTAGTCAGCATAGTATCAGTTTGAATTCCAATGAAGTGCTTGACAAAGTCTCTAACAAGAGCTGTCAGAGGAGACAGTGTGCTCAACTATTTCAACCATATCATTGGAAATAAATGCATTTTTAAAATAATTGTTTTCTGTCTGATATAGTTCATTTTAAACTAAGAGTTTATTCGTTTTAAAGATAAAAAGTACAGTAACTATTGCCAGACATCAATGTGAAACAGGAATGATATGAAGAAGTCAATGACGAAGGAAAAGATTATTTCAAGTAAATAGTTAATAGTAATTCTTTAATGTGCCATACAGTCTTATGAATGTTTAGACTGTTAACTAATCAATTTATCAAGAAATTTCTGAAAAACACCCTTACAAATACGCCCTTAACTCTTTCCTTCATTATGCCTATATGGTATAGACGAACACTATATACAAGGCGTATATATGGAAGAAATGGTAAAAAAAAAAAATGAGAATCCATTACACATATTCAGGAGGTTGAGGTTAATTGTGTCCATGGTGTATGTCCACTGTTTGATGTGAAACCATGCTGAACAATATTACCTTTATCAGCAACCAGATAAGGCAGCTACAAAAAAGCCAGTAGGCTTATCAGCTTTTTGACTGATAATGAAATTAAAGGGGGGTCCAATTAAGCTCTACTGAATGACAAGCCATTAACTTGATGCTCTTATCTCAAATAAAGCAAATGTTTACCATACAGTCTAAAATGTTAGCAAGTGGATCATTTTGCACACACAAGTGTATCATGCTGGGAGACAATGCCCTTGATTACAATGTCCCAAAGTTGCTGTAGTATTTACCAACTATATCAGTACTTATTGTTTTTTTTTCACAACTAACTGTTGCCTCTGAATTTAAAATGTGTTTGTACATGTACATCATATTAATTAAAGGTCAGTTCACATTTTGGTGCATTTTAATAAAACATTCATGACAAAAATTTTTAATGAAATTGCTCTAATAAAATTAAAAAAGATGAGAGATGATTTTCATGTTTAAAATACAAGGTTTTGTTCAAAATCTGGGAGTGCAGAAAGATGGAGCCAGATTTTATCTTTATATTCCATGGCTATGTATCCATCATTAGCAGGAGCTTAAACATCTTCAGCTTTTCCTACAAAGTCTACTTTGCATCAGGTTTTGTCATTCCCTATTGCTATCTTATTTTCACCTGAATAACAGGCTAAAGGCCCCTAGCCCTGGGAGCAACAAAAGCCCTGTAGGTAAGCCACTTCTGGCTCAAATTTTGCTTCATTTTAATCCAATTGTTTGCAATTTTATTTGTTGACAATTTTATTGACATTCAAATTTCAAGTACTTTATATCTTTGAAAACAAAAATCATGTGCTCAAAATAAGCAAATAGGACAAATGCTAATGTGTATGCTTAGTGGTTATTTGGAACATCATGATCAATTTGTTGAAGGTGAATGTACCAACGATAGTGATAATTTCAAGGCTATGTGACAGTTGCAATGGCATGTAAATTGACTAATGGACCACTGTTATAACATAGACATATACATGCAGGGCTTTTTTTACTCCCAGGGGAAGTGGCCCATGCCCTACAATTTTTAGAAAAAAAAACACATCATTTTTTCTCTGAAGGGGAATGAAAAAACCTGATGTATAGTTACCTTTTGGGGAAAACTGCATGATTTTAAAGAAATTTAGAAATTTTCTGAGAGAAAGGCACCCATTAACAGCCCCTACTAAATAACAGGGGGTAGGACATGGCTCTGCTTCTGAAGATAGTTAAGCCAGGACAATGCTGCGGTTGTTTAGTCGGCCTTTTCTTTGAAAAATGGATTTATTTTGCAAGGTAACTGCCTTCATACCTATATTTAATTTAAAGTCCACCTGTGCATTCTGGGTCCAGATCCATAAGGTACCCTTGACACTTTGTTTCAGGAATGCAGATTGTGTAACAAAAAAGTTATTGAAGGTTTTATACAATTTAGGTTATGTAAACACGCCAAAAATATCATATTTTTATGCTGATCTTCAGACATCTGGGCACTACCATGTTGGGTTTTAGCGTTTTAAGTTATCAGTAAAATAATTTGTTACCGATATCATACAATAATGACAAAGGTTCGTCAGGCTAGACACTGTCACCATGATGGTGTGGGCAAGCTCCCCAGCAGAGGCAATATCATTTATAAGTACTGTATAGATCTGTACCCCTAAACACTTATAGTCGATATGACATGTATTTTATTGGTGTATGGATCCATACGCATCTGGTCGCAGAATGCACAGGTTGACTTTAAATTAAATATTGTATGTAGGCTCATACCTTGCAAAATAAATCCATTTTTCAAAGAAAAGGCCAACTAAATCGCCTTTTAATCCCAATGCAACATTGTCCTCGCTTAACTATCTTCGGAAGCAGTGCCAAGTCCTACCCCTGATGAAGGAAAAACAGCCCTGACATGTATCATCATATTTTTAAATCATATATTCAAATCATATTGCTTTATGCCAAAAACTGTCTGAGCAGGATCAACCTGTTTCATTTTAAAGTTCTTTGGAAGTAAAATTTAAAACAACATGCACCTAGATGGTGCAAAAGGCTGATTGAAGACACTGTATGATATTAATGAATAATGATTTCCACCACAGAAAAAATACAGGTTAAATGTCTTTTACATTTTTCACTCATCACCGCAATTGGCAGTCAGGGCGACAATCAAACTTTGACAAAATAATCACAGTGATTTGCCTTGATTTGTGCTTGTGAATCGCAGTAAACATTTATCTGTAATTTTTAGAGATTCTTTTTATTTTTTTACACTTGAGAAATAAATTGTATCTAAGTCAAGAAGCCATTTTTATAAAAAGGTTGCTAATTCTCTAGAAGTTTTCTGTATGGTACTGTGCTGTAGCACTATGGACCCCCCACCAAAAATGCCAATATTTTAAATTAATTTATTAATAAACACACTTTAAAAAATCAGCTAAAATATCTCAAAAATAATATTTTCACAATTCTTCAATATATGAAGCACTGGATTTTTTAACACCTTCCGAGATGACAGATGCTTCTTTGTACAAGTTCAATTATCTGAATATTTCCTTGGCCAGTTGGCATTGCTCCGAAACTTGTGTGTTGTTACGGTAGTTGCGGAATGAATACATTATTAAAATCTTGTTCATCAAAAGTGAACAACAGTTTTTAAATGGCCAATTGATTTTACCAGAAATAAATAACCAGGGCTTTTCATCCTTATATAACAGAGGCCTATAAACAGATAAAAGGCCTCTTCCCAATCCAAAAATATAGTATTTTTGTCCCAACTGCGGCTGAAATTCTTCCCAAAATGCTAGGTAAGATGTCCAAAAATGGTTAAAACTCCTCTGAGGGGTGCTTGAAAATTGAAGTATGAAAAATAAAGAGATTAAAAATTAGATTTATACTGGTCATCTATGGGTTCGCGTTACCTAACAGTTATCACAATGAAGTAAAGACGAAAAGAAACTTAACTGTTAAGTTTTGATTTATTTCTCCTATTCCAACCTTTTCGTGTTATTTAATTCTTAAAATGACCATGGAATATCCAAAAAACAATAGAATGCATCCATATGATTGTCATTGGTGTCCGCCATGTTGTCCTGATTACGTTATCATTCGTTTCGCGGTATGTGAAAATTCTTGGAATAAATCGAACACTCAAAGGTTTAGAACACTAAATGTTTAATCAAATAACAAGTCATTTAAAGTGTGATAGGTGAACATGTCAAAACTTTAACTGTTAACTTAATTTTAACAAATAGCAACTGTTAATCACACAGACTGTAAAAAAATATTCCTCTGGACAGTGCTTGCAATTGAAAGAACTTTCATTCCATATTTAATATTTAGTGGTTGGTTACCTATCTGATTTAAAATTTAGTGGTAGGTTACCTAACTACATATAAACACTTCCGGGGCTATGGGCGGGGCAGACGAACTTGTAAACAAAGCAAAATAGGACAAAAATAAGGACTGAAGGTGAATTTGTTAGCCTCATTTCTAACAAAAACACTATATACTGTATATTTGATGTATACGAACGAATACTCACCAAGAAATTGCTTATAACTGTAGAAAAAAACGTTTTTTCGTCAAACCACAAATATAGGTCAGCAACGTGACAAAGTAAACGATCGGTAGAGGGCGCAACGCAAATACCGCGAGACGAACGATGACGCGACACCAATGATGACCAGTATAAGTTAAAAATACCTATTACTATTCAATTTTATGAACTAGAACCCATCTTTCAATTAATTTTGTTTCCCCAAAATAAACATTTATCGCGCATAAATTTCCCAACTGGAAAGGCC
>JAZAYU010000259.1:229248-724137 GCA_038501625.1 Corbicula japonica | reverse complement strand
ATTAGGTCACCATAATTACGCCTTTATACCTTTTCTTGACTATACTTGTACTCCTTCTCACCAATGAAATACTTTCTTATTGATCACTGATCATTTCCAGGTTTGATTATCTTAGTATAATTACATTATATTGACAGGATAACATGAATGATATAAGGTTATTGTCACACATAGTTGTTCGCTTGGTCAGGTTCGGACTCCCTAGTTAGGCAGCTGATTGATTAGGAAGGATATATAGGCAGTAGTTGTAAGAGTGCATTTATATCATGAAGAGGTTAAAACAGTTTCATTCATTTATATGAGGAGATGCCTTGAGGCTGATTTGATTACAGAAGATTGGTGAAGTGTTATCAAAACCATAACAAGAAAAGTATAACATGTGTATGTTATCCCTTTACCCCATAGATATATGCCAAAGTTTATTAGTTGGGCAAAACAGTGTAGATCTACACTGTTTGCTTTTAGATTCTTGAGGTCATTTCGGACAGATGTGCTGGCAGATCTGGATATCTGTGCCATCAGATCTTGGTTTACAATTATTGCCCATTTGACTTTTTCCTATCTCATAAATATTGATGAAAGAGTAAAAAAAATTTGGTTTAATGTACAAAGGCTTTTAGTACTTCAGCCTAAAACAAACTTGTTGCGATGGTTTTTACACAGTTTTGCATCCAAGTTTTCTCTTTTTTTGCAGGTAGTACCTGTTAAGATATAAATGTGGCATTTTCATGGCCCGCACAATTAAAAACAATATCAATACAACAATTGTTTTTTTTTCAGTTACACTGCTTTGTTGCACTCATATCATTTATCAGAATAACCAAAAAAAGGTCTCCAAATTTCAACATCATGACCCTATCGTCTTAAGTACAAAAAGGGTTATAACTGTCAAATATGAACATGACACGGATGTTTGGCTATATGCAATGATCCTGTTGCTATAAGCAATATTATTTGGAAGTTTCGTGAAATGGCTACGTATTGGCAAAGTTTTATGTATGAATTTTTTTTATTGTTTTCGATGCGACAAATATATTCAGAAATGGCAATGTTTTAGGCAACATAAACTTTTCATGACAGATTGACGGACAGAATGATCCTCATGTGTCACCATTTTCTCTAGAAATGGGCGACAAAATAGATGGGATTAGATTTTCATGACAAATAACTGGTAACTCAGTAGAGCAATTGTTTACCACGTTTGATTGACAACATCGTTGACTATATCTAGTGTATGCCATGATGCTAAATAGAGCATTTTATGATGTATGCTTGGCTGGAAATGAGTTGTTTATCATTTCCAGGTTTGGCTACAAAAGTTTATAAAGAAATCTGAACAGTTCAGTTATGTAAAATCTGTGAATCTAAATACCAGTCCAGTCTTTTACCAAAATTATATAGAAATTTTTAAACTAAGTGTTATGCTGGCAAATTTGTTTACAGAGTTCAATGCCCAGATAATGCAAAAACAAGCTAGCATGTTACCTATAGGTTTGTTTTAAACTAGTCATTTTAATGCACAATTTACAATCTGTGTACTATATAAACCATACCTATTTCTTGTAAATATACTTAAGTTCTTTGCAGAAATCTTGTTGCAATAGCAACTAAATAGAAAAAAGTTACAAGTTGTTTGATGCATTGCCTACAAGTCCTCTTTAAAGTTAATCTAAATAAAGACCTTGAGGTCACCTTGGCTGTGCCCATGTTAGCACAACAATAGGGTGGGTGGGTCAGAGCTGTGTACATATTTCCATCTTCTTTGAATTTTGACATTCTCTATTGGTCGACCAAGCTAAATTGGCAATGTTTACAATTATTAATAGAATGTAAACATAGGTAAAGGCAAATTTACGTGCTAAAAGTCCTATTTTGCCTCTTTATATCACATTGCCTCGATAGCACAGTGGTATACGCGTCCGGGTGGCATATGCCTAACATTTTTTCAACACGGGTTTCATTCATACTTGCACACACTGAAACATCGCCAAATTACCTTTGTCCAATTACCCTTTCTTCCATCAATACACCTTTATTGCATGGGCGAAAAGTTTAGATCCATGCGTGCCGTCTGATCAGGATCTAAACTGTTGGCTTTTTGATTTGTTAGGTTATCTCTGATCAAAATGCGACCAGTGCAGATCCTGATCAGATGGCATGGATGTGCCGGCTGATCTGGATCTACACTGGTCCCACATGCGTAAAAATGGGTACATATGGAGGAAAGGGTTAATAGTGATACCTTTTAAAATATTTATGTACTTTTTATCATAGAAAACAAACAACATAATTTACTTTATTGATAACAATGTGTCTGATGTTTTCAAGCTGTAATGACTTGCAGAAGTGTGGAAATACTTGTCAGGCTTTAATGAGACCTGAGGGTAAAAAAAGAGATTTACTATATAAGCTGTTTCCTGCTTAATTAAGGAACAGTATTCTGGAAAATCTGTCCTTAATTGTACCCAAGTCATAGCTGGCCACAGTTGTCTTGGTCTAATGAGATATGCGGGAGTGGACAACTGAATTACTTTGTTGCAAGTACAAAATGAATTCCAGGCTGCTTTTGGTTCAGAACTGGGGCAAATTGAGAGAAAGGTATTCTGCAGATATTCAGATCAGTTTTCATGTACCAAACTTGTGTACCAGACTGTTCTCGGAATAGTTTTTGTGCCAGAGTAGCTCAGATAGGTTGTCGTGTATCAGACATGCTCAGAATGGTTGTCAGGCACCAGATTTGCTCAGAATGGTTGTCAGGCACCAGACTTGCTCAGAATGGTTGTCAGACACCAGCCTTGCTCAGAATGGTTGTCAGGCACCAGACTTGCTCAGAATGGTTGTCAGTCACCAGACTTGCTCAGAATGGTTGTCAGACACCAGCCTTGCTCAGAATGGTTGTTAGACACCAGTCTTGCTCAGAATGGTTGTCAGACACCAGCCTTGCTCAGAATGGTTGTTAGACACCAGCCTTGCTCAGAATGGTTATCAGGCACCAGACTTGCTCAGAATGGTTGTCAGACACCAGCCTTGCTCAGAATGGTTGTCAGACACCAGCCTTGCTCAGAATGGTTGTCAGGCACCAGACTTGCTCAGAATGGTCGTCAGACACCAGCCTTGCTCAGAATGGTTGTCAGGCACCAGACTTGCTCAGAATGGTTGTCAGGTACCAGACTTGCTCAGAATGGTTGTCAGACACCAGCCTTGCTCAGAATGGTTGTCAGGCACCAGACTTGCTCAGAATAGTTGTCAGACACCAGACTTGCTCAGAATGGTTGTCAGACACCAGACTTGCTCAGAATGGTTGTCAGATACCAGATTTGCTCACAATAGTTGTTAGGCACCAGACTTGCTCAGAATGGTTAACATGCACCAGACTTGCTCAGAATGGTTGTCAGACACCAGACTTGCTCAGAATGGTTGTAAGATACTAGATTTGCTCACAATAGTTGTTAGGCACCAGACTTGCTCAGAATGGTTAACATGCACCAGACTTGCTCAGAATGGTTTTCAGACACCAGCCTTGCACAGAATGGTTGATGGCACCAGACTTGCTCAGAATGACATTCTCAGTTGTCAGGCACCAGTCTTGCTCAGAATGGTTGTCAGGTACCAGACTTGCTCAGAATGGTTGTCAGGCACCAGACTTGCTCAGAATAGTTGTCAAGAGCCCAGACTTGCTCAGAATGGTTTTCAGACAACAGCCTTGCACAGAATGGTTGTCAGGTACCAGGCTTGCGCAAAATGGTTGTTAGGCACCAGTTGTGTTAAGAATGGTTGTCAGGCACCAGACTTGCTCAGAATGGTTGTCAGAAACCGAACTTGCTCAGAATGGTTGTTAGGCATCAGACTTGCTCAGAGTGATTGTCAGGCACCAGACTAGCTTATAATGGTTGTCAGACACCAGACTTGCTCAGAATGGTTGTTAAGCAACAAACTTAATTAGATAGCATGTCATGAACCAGACTTGCTCAGAATGGTTGTCAGGCACCAGACTAGCTCAGAATAGTTGTCAGGCACCAGAATAGCTCAGAATGGTTATCAGGCACCAGACTAGCTCAGAATGGTTGTCAGGCACCAGACTAGCTCAGAATGGTTGTCAGGCACCAGACTTGCTCAGAATGGTTGACAGGCACCAGACTTATTCAGAATAGTTGACAAGACACCAGACTTGCTCAGAATGGTTGTCAGACACCAGTCTTGCTCAGAATGGTTGACAGGCATCAGACACTTGCGCAGAATGGTTGCTCAGGCACCAGACTTGCTCAGAATGGTTTGTAAGGCACCAGACTTGCTCAGAATGGTTAACATGCACCAGACTTGCTCAGAATGGTTTTCAGACACCAGCCTTGCACAGAATGGTTGACAGGCACCAGACTTGCTCAGAATGACATTCTCAGTTGTCAGGCACCAGTCTTGCTCAGAATGGTTGTCAGGTACCAGACTTGCTCAGAATGGTTGTCAGGCACCAGACTTGCTCAGAATAGTTGTCAGAGCCCAGACTTGCTCAGAATGGTTTTCAGACAACAGCCTTGCACAGAATGGTTGTCAGGCACCAGCCTTGCTCAGAATGGTTGTCAGGTACCAGGCTTGCGCAAAATGGTTGTTAGGCACCAGTTGTGTTAAGAATGGTTGTCAGGCACCAGACTTGCTCAGAATGGTTGTCAGGAACCCAACTTGCTCAGAATGGTTGTTAGGCATCAGACTTGCTCAGAGTGATTGTCAGGCACCAGACTAGCTTATAATGGTTGTCAGACACCAGACTTGCTCAGAATGGTTGTTAAGCAACAAACTTAATTAGATAGCATGTCATGAACCAGACTTGCTCAAAATGGTTGTCAGGCACCAGACTAGCTCAGAATAGTTGTCAGGCACCAGACTAGCTCAGAATGGTTATCAGGCACCAGACTAGCTCAGAATGGTTGTCAGGCACCAGACTAGCTCAGAATGGTTGTCAGGCACCAGACTTGCTCAGAATGGTTGACAGGCACCAGACTTTCTCAGAATGGTTGTCAGGCACCAGTCTTGCTCAGAATGGTTGACAGGCGTCAGACTTGCGCAGAATGGTTGTCAGGCACCAGACTTGCTCAGAATGGTTGTCAGGCACCAGACTTGCTCAGAATGGTTGACAGGCACCAGACTTGCTCAGAATGGTTGACAAGCACCAGACTTGCTCAGAATGGTTGTCAGGCACCAGACTTGCTAAGAATGGTTGACAAGCACCAGACTTGCTCAGAATGGTTGTCAGGCACCAGACTTGCTCAGAATGGTTGATAGGCACCAGACTTGCTCAGAATGGTTGTCGGGCACAAGACTTGCTCATAATGGTTGATAAGCACCAGACTTGCTCAGAATTGTTGACAAGCACCAGACTTGCTCAGAATGGTTGACAGACACCAGACTTGCTCAGAATGGTTGACAGATACCAGACTTGCTCAGAATGGTTCTCAGGCACCAGACTTGCTCAGTATGGTTGATAAGCACCAGACTTGCTCAGAATGGTTCTCAGGCACCAGACTTGCTCAGAATGGTTGTCAGGCACCAGACTTGCTCAGAATGGTTCTCAGGTACCAGACTTGCTCAGAATGGTTGATAAGCACCAGACTTGCTCAGAATGGTTCTCAGGCACCAGACTTGCTCAGAATGGTTGATAAGCATAAGACTTGCTCAGAATGGTTGTTTGGCACCAAACTTGCTCAGAATGGTTGACAGGCACCAGACTTGCTCAGAATGGTTGACAGACACAAGACTTGCTCAGAATGGTTGACAGGCACCAGACTTGCTCAGAATGGTTGTAAGACACCAGACTTGCTCAGAATTGTTGACAAGCACCAGACTTGCTCAGAATGGTTGTCAGGCACCAGACTTGCTCAGAATTGTTGACAAGCACCAGACTTGCTCAGAATGGTTGACAGGCACCAGACTTGCTCAGAATGGTTGATAAGCACCAGACTTGCTAAGAATGGTTGTCAGGCACCAAACTTGCACAGAATGGTTTTCAGGCACTAAAATTGCTCTAAATATTTATCATGATGGCATAATACATGATTTCAGAATAGGTTCTTCTGGGATAAAGGACTTGTTATAATACTTAAAATTAGCTGTTTTTATCACAACTGGGATCATTCATATTACAGGACAAAAATTGATGATTTTTCTTTCAAACTATTTTATTTTGCATCATGATCAATAAAAACTTGCACAGAGTTATTTTCTGCTCTTCTTTTACACAAGTGGGATAGTACTGTTTATTCTATGAAAAGAGGCTCCAAAAAAAGACAGTATGGTAGCAGAAAAAAGGTGAAGGAAGCTCAATTTACCGAACAAAGAGTTGTATTATATGTTTTTAAAGTTTACATTTTAAATTTTGAAATTCTTCAATAAATATTTACTAAGCAACCGTTTTCAAATCAAGCATCATCATTTACATCTGGAAAACGCATCACTGTTTCTATAAATAGATATGAGTGCGCAAGCTAAAGTGAGGTCCTAAATTGGTGAACGTTTTAGGTAGTAATATAATTAAATTAAAAGTAAATATGATTATATCATCAATTCATTAGAGTCTTTCTCTCTGATGCACATTATTTCCTATATACTTGCACAAAAACCATGCTATATACTGGTTTTGTAATTTAATGAGACATCTTCAAGCACCCTTTGGGCACTTCAAGATTGGCATATGTGGAGTTACTATAAATCCCCCATGTGACAGTATCATCATACTTGTAAAAACAAGGACATGTAGTAAAAATATCATTATTATATATGAAAATTAACAACATTGTTGATATTTACTGGAAGCAAAAGGTGTTTGCATGATTCTGATGTAATTGTTCCCAAATCTGATCAAAAATAGAGTGTTTATTCGACTGATATAAATTTTGTCCAGTAAATTGATTGTCCAGTAAATACAAGGGATCCCAGTATATTTGCTAAGAGATGAAATTGAGTAGTAAAATTGGTACTTGAGTCTCAAATAATCTTCCGATGAAGTACTCCCAATGCCCAAAAGAATATAATTAGTTGTAAGAGATACAATTCACTAGATTTGTTGGTATTTTTTATGCCCCCTCAAAGTGGGAGGCATATAGAGATGCAATTGTCCGTCCGTCCGTATGTTCCCAAATCTTGTGGCATCAACTCTTAAACTATAAGGCGGAGTTCTTTCAAACTTGCACAGATGATCAAGCACAATTTGTAGATGATCATAAAGAGAGGATTTTTTCCTGCAACCATTTTTACCCGAGTTATGGCCTTTTGTTATTAAAAATTATGTTGCAGCAGTGGGGGGCATCAGTACCGGAGGACACATTCTTGTTTTTATCTTCTAGTTGCTCTATTTTTGGTGATGGGCCTCTCACTCTCTTGACAAGTTTAAGCGCAGCTGAGTAAATAAGAAATGTGGTTCACAGAAATAGAAACAGATAATGTTTATAAGTAGTTTCATTTTTGTGTACTTCCAGGAAGTCAGAAGACTCGGATGGACAGGAAAGATGTCCTAAGTCACCAGGCAACCATGGTATGAGGTCAGCAATCAGTGGTCCTGAAGCAGATGAAAGGATTAGAAATGACATCCAGTCATCATACACGGTATGAACTGGTGCAAGACATGGAAATTATTAATTTATAAATTTACCTGTTTACTTCATATTTATGCCTTTTATCACATGTGTGACCACAACTGTTCCAGCTGATCTGGATCTTCACCTTTGGGATAACAACCATATACCATGGAGCAAAGGTTTAAATATCATTTTTCAACACATTACCTTTCATAGATTGATTATGCAGCAATAAACAAACCTATGGCAATTTCTTTTCCATACTTCTGATAATAAACTCAAGGGATAAAGAAACACAGGCTAAACTTGGAAGATGTCTGTCACAATCAATACAGTACCAGGTGTGTTGTAATGGGGAAAGTTCCTTGGTAGATTTCATTATTTTTGATGAACATGTTTGCAAGATACTGCCAATAATGTCACCTTGCATTTCCATATCCTGAGAGTATATTTAATAACTTGTTAATTATTGCATGGCTCAGTGGTTGGTTTCAGCTGAGAAAATTTTAATCAGTTAATCCGCTTTCTTTATGACTGATCGTCAGTTAAAGTCAGTTTATTCACATACTTCAGCCAGAACTATTTCCATTAGTTGCATCAACATAGTATTGTAAAATTAACAACAAGAGACACCCAATGAAAAATTTATGCAAAAGAATTAGAATAGTCAGGTAGTTTATGGTTCTCTGTTTAACAGTTCCCTCTGAAATGCTCTTATTTAGTCAAGTTAATGATCTGTGCTATTTCAACTGTATATGAATAATTTATTTAAAAATGTGAACAGATTATGTTAACCCTTTTCTCCATATATACACACTTTTGCACATAAGCGACCAGTGTAGATCCAGATCAGCCGGCACATCTGTTTATAAATAAACAGATACTGACTATTTTCTTACAAATACTTCAAATTTTATGAAATGACCATTTTGCTAAATATTCTTTCTTCTGTCAGTGTGCATGGGTACCAACATGAACAAAAATAAAGATGATAATCTACAGTTTGAAAAAAGTGGATCATCACTTTTATTTCACCAAGAAAACTCTAAAATTAAATGCAAAGCATACAATACGCCACACAGTAATAAAGCATATAAAGGGCAGTGCAAAGGTGTATAGATCATACTTAATTGAAGGGTGCGAACTGTTATTCTCAATTGTCAGGTTGATCGATGGATCGGGACTTACAATAATGGAAACCTCTCGTCCAAAAAGCTCCTCAAGTAACTGATCATTAGTTAGTGTCAAACATCTCTTGTCTGGCCATTCGCAAGATTCCTGTTGAAGTTATTGAATCACATTGTGTGTGCTAATTTACTGGAAACATTATGAATAAAATTGGTAGTTGTACTATGATTGTCTGACATTTTGACATTGCTGTCAGGTTCTAAATGTTTTGCTAAAATTGATGCGGATGGATTAATTATTTAAACAGCAAAATGATTAAGCTGTCATCTTAAATTCCATTATAATTCCCTTATGTAAAACTGCGCTGATTAGATGTTCCCAATGCAGTGCACAGTTTGACACGAGGAATTTCGGAGACAATATATCATAATTAAAATAGAATTTATAGAATAGATAGAAACAGGAGCTGACTATTTTCTGTAGCTATAGCCTTGGGACTTCATATATGTTTGTCATCATCATCATTGAAGTAGGTCTGCCAAGTTCCATTACTCTAACTTACATTTTGATTAAATTACTGCCCTTTTCGAACTTAAAACGTAAGGTTAAAGTTTTGCATGCAAGATCATTACTTATATACTAACCATACTTTATATACTTATTTTACTACAGCTTTGACTCTATATTTATTTTTATGCATATGGCCTATATCTTTAATATTACTTCGATGAACAAATAATAAATGTCACTTTAATTTCAACAAAGTCCTTTACTTCCGAAAATTTTAAGCAGTTATGCTCCATTTCAACTTATACTTTTCTTGAAAGCTTTCATTTTAAACTGTTTGCTCAGGAATGTTTGGCCAAAGGTATTGTACTTTTAATCATCAAATTAAATACCTACTATCTTTTATTCAGGAAATTATGAAGGAGTTGGAGAAAGAAAGAGAGCGGCGCTGGAAAGCCGAGGCAGCAGCCAAACGCCTTGTAGAACATATCCAGAAACTGTCGAGTAAAGGTAACCAACATGACAGCAGTCAGTTCACTTGTAAAACATTTCCATACACTGAAAAATAAAAGTATCATAATTGCCAGCAGTAAAACATTTTTGCACCAGTGTCAAGGTGTTGCTTCTCTCAGAATCTAAGTAATTTAGAATTTGTTATGAAGAGAAACATTTGATATTTATATGCCTGTCGAAGATGGTTTGTATCATGGGAACACCCATGGCGGGCAGGTGGGCAGGCAGGTTGGCGGGCAGGTGGGCAGGCAGCGTCCACAGCAATGTCTGCTAAATAACTCAAACAGTTGTTGACTGATCTTCATGTAACTAAGGGAAAGTGTTTATGGGCATAAGATCTCAGCCAAGTTCGATAACCAGCCAAATCCCTTCAGCATCTTCAGAGTAATGGCCCTTTTATTGATACAAAAAATGGCAAATTCTTCGATGGGCGTATTTTGTGGCACTTCGGCACTCTTGTTATTTGTCTGTAAAATATGTTAAACTGAACATCATCAGTTTTTTATTCATTTTCTTTTGCTATCCCAGAGTGTCCATTTTAATGCTCTTAAGAATGAGAGATAAGTTTATATATAAAATTTACTGTTCAGCTAGAAAGTTTTCTGTATTCTAACAGTATTTAATACTTATTTATTGAAATATAAAAATAAATATGTCCATAAACAGCTAATGCAATTAAAAAGGACATTCAACAAAGTCAACTGTATAACATCTACCCTTTGGAGCCCATTTTTTTGTTGACACTTTCCTATTTTAGGCCTTTGCTTTGCTGATGTATTAAACAATTCTCTCTTATGTATAAAGTATTTTTTCCGTTTTTGTGTTTTGCACTTACACTTCATAAAGATTTGTTTTTGAATGTGATTTGATTTGATTTTGTTTTCATGTAAAATGAAGCCACATAGATACCACAAATATGAAACAAATTAAAAAAAACCCAAACAATAAGAATAATTAAGCATGATCAGAACAGCGGGGTGTTTTTTGGCCGACATTATGGCTCATATTCGGTCATGTTCCCAATGACAAAACATGTACCTTTTCCTCCATTAGAGAAGAAAAATTCCCAATTGAACCAATACAAAAATATCTGACGCAAAACCTGCATAATCTATATAATTTCATTAATAAATTGTAATGGCTTGTTAGTTAACTAGGCAACATATGTTCTTAAATCCAGAAATTATTGATATTAAAACTTTGTATTCCCCAATGATGAAAAAAATCCCAATTTTTTGGCAAAACAACTCGAAGTTTGCCAGTTTCAGGGATATTGGTCATATTCCCCAAAAGGCCTGTAAACAGTGTAAATTTTACTGAACTTAAATCACAAACACATCCTGCTACACATACTTTACCAGGGGTAGGTCTTCAACTGAGCAGAAAGGTTTACTGTTCTTGCTTACATAATAAAATTCAGGGTTTATCAATATTTTAAAAAGTTTGTTAGAAATCTAATAAAAAATGTATGCTAACTATTAAAACATTGTAAAAACTTCATGGAATTAATGTCTATACACATTTTGATAAAAAGTGATACTAAAATCATTAGATTTTGCATTAAATAAAAGAGATGAAAACAGTAGACATCAAATGGGGCAGTCAAAATAGAACCTGCAATGATAAAGATTTTTAAAAATTTGTGGAAGTATATTTTTTGTTAGCTTGAAGTTTCTTTTGTTTTGGTAAAGTGGGCATTCAGTTTGTGGTTTTCAATTTTTAAAATCACTTACATACAGTTCTTTAATTTCTGGGGATTTTAAAGTTGAGGCTTTTTAAAAAAAAAATATGGAAAATAACTGACAAAAATTAAGCGAATAAATTTGCATTGGTAATTGTAGATCTTCTTAAAACAGATGAAAAAGGGAAGTTTAAAGCAACCAAAGATAACAGATCTGAAATTATGGCAGACTTGAAGGCTGTCCATAGATGATAATGGGAATACATATTCTTGTCTGTATTCCTGCTCCTGCCAGCTTTAAGCTCCAGGATGAGCAAAACTCAATGTCTATACAAGTTACCATGACAAATTTTTATCTATTCCAAGCAACATGAAGGTGAGCATGGAACCTTCAATGCTGTATTTTTAACCCTTTCCTCCTTAAATATGCATTTTTACGCACATGCAACCAGTGTAGATCCAGATCAGCTAGCACATCTGTGCCGTCTGATAAGGATCTGCACTGGTCACATTTTGGTCAGAAATAACGAATCATAAAGCGAACAGTGCAGATCCTGATCAGACAGCACTGATGTGCCTGCTGATCTGGATCTACACTGTTTGCTCAAGCAATGTGTGTCTATGGAGGAAAGGTTTAAATGAACAACATTAAAAATTCAAAAATGTCATTGACTTCCTTAGCATCAGAATCAATTCCCTAAGTTTTTTGACATTATGTTGGATTTAGTAAATCCTGATGTACTTATTAATAAGTTAAAAACTTGCTTACGTGCTTGGAAATGTCAGTTTTTTCTGTGCACTCTCATAAATTGACCCATGTTTTTATTATTAATTGACAACAGGGACAATAAAACATTATTAATTGACAACAAGAAGAAAAATCATACATAATAAGGCGATAAAAAGCTTCATTATTTATTTGATCCCAATAAAGAATGAATATAGAATCAGTTAACTTCAAAAGGACATGTTAAGCTAATTGATTTTCAAAGATATTGTCCAGTGTTAATTACAAAGGTGGTATATATTAGTGAGCTTAAAGGAAGTTAATTTCCTGTTTTACAGCCAAGGAGGATGGTGATATGAAGGATTTAGCGATTGATGCCACATCTCGGCTCAAGCAGGCCGTAATGAACGAGAGAGAATTAAAGCTGAGACTACAGGAAGAAAACGATAAATTAAAGGTACATTTGATTTCAATATAACACAATGTCACTGATGGAAAGATTATGTCCCAGCACTCTGTGGTTTCACAAAGGAATCAAAAAAAAAAGAATTGTCTGAGAAATTTCACTGAGAAAATGTTTCCGTCATTAATTTAGATTAGATGTTGAAATAAAAGAATGAAGCGTCATTTTCATGTCTTTGATTGCAAACCCTGGAGTGTAATAAAGCAGCTCTTCATGAAACTACGTCATGCAAATGCTTGTTTTTTATTTATTGATCATAAACTGGAGTCTTAAATCTGTTCAAACTACTTTGAATCATGATATAAGTCGATGGGGTCTCAAAAGTTAAATGAAAATCGTTTTTGAAGAAAAAAGGCAATGCAGAAGGGTTACTTTGTCGCTAAGTCTAAACAAAAGCTAAACATTGCTGTACTTATGCTCTTTTCTCATTTCTTCATCAGACATTAAAATAATATTTTCTTTAACAACATGGCTTTGATGTTGCTAACATCTGTGGCGCAAGAAGAGTCAAAATTTGCCTTACATTCACCATTTTAAATTCTTGCAGTGTTGATGATATCTTGGAAAATGCAGTGAATGTTCACTCGGTTTAAAAATGCTTAAATTGTTTATTTAATTCTGAAAATATTAAAAAAAGCAACATATGCATATCAGGAATAGCCACACTCAAAAAACACAGCCTCCCCAAGCAGCGAAAAAGAAGAGAGGAAGATAGAGAGAGCGCATGTTTTATATATGTATGTCAATTCAAATAGGACGCCACAAACAATTAATAAACAAGAGAACCTTTGGGGATACCGCCTTGGAACGGTCAGTGGCAAAACAAATTGCCACTGGGGGTTTAAACCAGGTTCTAGGGTGCACCAACCTCACACTTGCCCCAACAGGTTCTCGTATCACAAAACAAGTACAAATTGTCTTGGTGAAATAACTCCAACCCACCCATCAGCTCAACAATGTTGCATGCAAAAGCATACAAACATATAAACATAAGAATTTAATAGCATTGCAAAGCCAAAGGGCGGGTACTCAATGATCTTTCCGAGACCAGAGCACCTGGAGTAAAATCAGCAAGAACACGATGACAGGGATAAAAGAAACAAATCGAGCTTTTAGGTTCTTTTAAGAAAAGATTTCCCCATAAACTTTCATAAACTCTTACACCCCTGCCACCGTCGTGCAACCAAAGAGGTAAGCATAATGATCAACTGTAGATGGGTTAATCACCAGGCCTGCAGAGCGCTGTAAAATATCATGTTGGTAACCTTTCTTTTTAAATTTACAGATGGTTTTTACGAATAACCGGGAGAAATTAACATCGCCTTTTATCTTCTTAAGTTTATAAATTAAATCTCCATAAAAAACTGGCAGTGAAATTCCTTGTTGCAATAGTGATTTTAAACTGCAGCTGTATTTATGAATTAGATCTGGATATCGGCGATAAAACTTGCAAAAGGTTTTCCTTAATTTGTGATACCGATAACCTTGTTAAAGTATGTTCATAATTATAAGAGCACAAAAATAAAAATGAAATAAAATGTAACTTTTTTTAATTTTAAAATTAATATTTTCAGCAAAAACAACTGTTTGAAACAAGGATTGTGATTGGTTGATCATTTAGCATTTATACATTGAGCACATAAAATTTATACGACAGACATATATTTTTGTAGGTCCACCGTTATTTTACAGGTTCATTTCAATTTTCAAAAATGGTGCATGGCTAATTTACAGGTGAACCAGTAAATTTATATGTTGGACGTATAAATTTATAGATGCACTGGCTCTGAAAACAGCTTCAATCTCTCAGTTATTCTTTTATTTACTCCATGGAATATGGGGGTATATCCTATGGGCAAATAGTGTATATCCAAATCAGCTGGCATATTCATGCTGTCTGATCTGGATCTGTACTGTTTGTTTTTTTTTTCAGTTTTTGTAAGGTAATTTTTTACCAAGAAGCAAAGTAAACAGTGTAGATCCTTTGAAACCAGTGTAGATCTACATCCACAGAAACTAGTACCCCAGTATTAATGATTTCGGTAAAGCCTAGTTCACACCGGTAATTTGTAGCCAGTAGATGGAGATGAACTTGGAAGATTAGTGGATCCTTAGTTCACACTGACCGGATATACAGCAGTAGAGACGCCGGTAAAAACCATATTTTATCAGGATGAACGAATTATAAATATAAAATCTTGGTTTAAATACAGCTTCCATAGTTGAATCAATGTCCTTTGGCTTTCACGGTAGCAATATCCTGGCTCCACCATTATTCTATTCACTAGCTGCTACTGGTCCAAACCGTTGTTTGACCAGCACAAGTCGGGACTATGTCTGCTCTCCTTCCTCCCTGACACACCCTGGCTGAACCAGAAGTCACTGTATCTCCACCTTGGACACAGCCCATGCCGGTTTAATATGATTTCACTGGGTGGTTTGGAGAGACGGATCATGCCAGAAGAGCTTTGATCATGCCATGGATCTCCCTGGGATAAGCTGACATTGGTTTCTCTCAAACACCAACAGTGCCAGTCCCAGGTGATTGCTGGTTAAACACATGTAATCCAGATTCAATTCCGTTCTTCCCAGCATTGCTGTGGTTGAGATCACATTGGGGCCAGTTTCCAAACCTGGATGCACCAGGGCTGTTTACTGGGACAGTGTGAACTAGGCTTAAGTTCTTGTGTCGCCCTTTCAAAAAAAAGGCAATACATAGGTTGTTGCTTGGATGGTCCGTCGGTCCATCCGTCCATCACGAAAACTGAACGTTGGCTATAACTTAGCCATTTCTTAATATTTCTTCATGAAACTTTCAAATTATATTGCTTATGACAACACTCTCGTGATGATGCCAAAGTCTTTAGGTCAAGGTCACATTTGATGTAGTTATGCACCTTTTTGTACTTAGATTTTGACACAAACACTTAACGTTGTCTATAGCTTTGCCATTTCTAAATATTTCTTCATGAAACTTTAAAATTATATTGCTTATGACAACTCGCTCATGATGATGCCAAATTCTTTAGGTCAAGGTCACATTTGATGGAGTTAGGCCCCTTTTTGTACTTTGATTTTGACACGAAAACTTAACATTGGCTATAACTTTGCCATTTCTCAATATTTCTTCATGAAACTTTCAAATTATATTGCTTATGACAACACGCTCATGATGATGCCAAATTCTTTAGGTCAAGGTCACATTTGATGTAGTTAGGCCCCTTTTTGAAATTGGCTTTAAACACAAAAACTTAATGTTGGCAATAACTGCCATTTCTCAATATCTCTTAATGCTTATGACAACACGCTCATGATGATGCTGAATTCTGTAGGTCAAGGTCGAATTTGATGGAGTTACGCCCCTTTTTGTACTTGGATTTTTACAGGAAAAACCAAACGTTGGCTATAACTTTGTGATTTCTCAATATTTCTTCATGAAACTTTCTAATTATATTGCTCAAGACAACACACTTGTAATGATGACAAGTTGTTTTGGTCAAGATGAACTCTAAATTTGTTCAAGCCATCATTTTTTTATGAAAAGTTGTTTATGAAAAGTCACTTTTCTTTTAAAACATGGGTCTCAGGAGGCTGGGCTCTTTTTCTTTGTGTGGTTATAAATAAAACTTCATTAAAATCTTCTTATCAAATACCGCCTGCCAGATTATTGGAGCATTTCTGGGAGTACAAAATGCCTCAACATGTTGTTAAACCACATGCTGGCTAGAGGCTTGAGCTTGTTTTACCTGTATGGGAAAAATTAATAAAAAAGTGTTCAAAATTGGGTATGTACATGGACAACATTTCATGGAAATAAGAAGTAAATACAATTTTGTAGTAATAATCTTTTTTTTCAATCTCACAATTATGAATAAAACAGTCAAAAAAATAAACTGTATTCCATGTATGAAATAGTTATATGTATCCTTATAATAAAATCGAAACCTTTTTTAGCATTGAACACATTTGTTGTGATGTTTCCTAATTCTAATGTGGATCTTAGTTATTTTTTTAAAATTTGGCACAAAAAGCACTTGTCAACATAACTGTAACAGCATCAATGTGTGACATATCAGCCTGAAATAGTTTGTTTTTGTTTTTTAAATATTTATCTCCCATGTCAGGGGATTTTATTTGAGGAAAGTTCTTTTTCCACCTTTTCAGGCTTATTTTCAGGCTGTACTTTCAAAATGTATTTAATAAATAGATAGATGTTTGGCCACAAGTTACTTAATGAAACTCTCAAATGGAATAATAACTTATTTTTAGTTATTTTAGAAATCTGCTACACTTAGGAAAACAGATTTATTGTAAACATCGAATACATATTTTTGGTATTTTGATTGAACAGATGAAAATTAAGTCTAAGAATAAATCTTGTTTATTTATAAAACATAGAAGATAGTATCTAATTCTATCAAAAGTTGACTGGTGAGGTTGGTATGTTTTTACAGCTGTATATGTTTTTGTCATCGAACAGGTATGTGAAAATGGGAGACCAGAAAATGTTGGTTTTACACTATCTGCAAAAACGCTAAAGGGGTGTTAAGAAAGATCCAGATACCTTTGCAAGTCAAACCTTTTAAATGAAAATCACTCTATTATCAAATGAATTTCAACAACATAATTGCTATTTCTTGAATAATTTTTTTTATTTGCACTAAAATAAGCTCATCTGGTTGGAACATTGTATGAAAGGCCTGCATGTTAACTGTGGTTGGTTTTCACTGATTGAAATTGCATCATATATATATATATGTATTGGTACAGGCTTAGGTCATAGTACGGAGAAATACTAGTACAACTATTGTTTGTGCTACCTGAGCTTCAATCCAGATCACAGATCTGAGCCATCTAATCCAGATCTATACTCTCACATCTTGGACAGAAATAATGTAATGAAACAAAATCCTTTTTTTAGAAGCAATTAATGTAGATCCTGAACAGATGGCATGGATGTGCTGGCTGATCTAGATCTACACTGTTTGTGCATGCCATAAAAGTTATATCTATGGAAAAGAGGTTTAAGGTTGACAAAATGTGGAAAACATGGTTGTGATATTCTAGTGGAAATAGCAGCTTGTGGTCTACTGTCTATTACTGTCTTATGTTAAATACCAAGTAATGGGTAAATGTCCACAGATTCTGTAAATGGTTGTTAACAGTGTGTGGTCTTCATTATTGGCTGATAATGATGATGTATTGGGTATTTTCATGCAACTAGTGCATGGCTCGTTACACCTATCATAGCTGGTTAGTTTGTTACTACCATTTAAATTATGATCTCATTAGTTGATATTGGATACAAATAGCATTTAAGTTTGCCATGCTGTATTACAATGATCACTGCAAGTACAAAAGAAAACCAAATTAAGGCAAAATTAACTATTCAAGGAATTATGTCTCCCACCACGTAGTGGTGTGGGAGACATTTTGATTTGCTCCTGTCTGTCCGTCTGTCTGTCCGTCTGTCTGTCACACTTGTCCGCTCTCTAAGTCAAACAGTTTTCATCGGATCATCACCAAACTTCATCAAAATGTTAGTGGCCATAATATCTCGATCAAGTTCGATAACCAGCCATATTGCCTAAGGAATCTCAGAATTATGGCCCTTGAATTATCAAAAATAAGTTGTTTGAGGCTTGTCCACTCTGTAACTTGAACAGTTATCATCTGATCTTCACCATACTTTATGAAAATGTTTGTGGCCATAATATCTCGGCCAAGTTCGATAACCAGCCGTATTGCCCCAGTCATGTCGGATTTATGGCCCTTGAATTATCCAAAATTGGCTGTTTAAGCCTTGTCTGCTATGTAACTGAAATATTCATCAACTGATTTTCAATAAACATTATGATAATGTGTGTGGCCTTAATATCTTGGCCAAGTTCGAAAACCAGCCACTTTGCACCAGGCATATCAGATTTATGGCCCTTTGATTTATCCGAAATTAGCCTTTTAAACATGTCACTAACCTGGTTCATCTCTCAAAGTCAGATAGTTTTCATTGTATCTTCACCAAAGTTTATCAAAATGTTGATGGCTATAATATCTTAACCAGGCTATAAAGAGTTGCTTCAAAATTCAGAAACAGCAGCAAACATTGTTGTTGGTGATTTCAATGTAAACATTGTTTGTGACAAAAATAATCTCCTCCATAAAGAAATGGCTGCTTTGAATTATAAACAACTTATAACACAGCCTACTACAGCTGGCAGGACCATTATTGACCATATCTATGTGAACAATGTAGAATGTGTATCCAGTGGAGTAATACCAACATACTATAGCTATCATGACATTACATACATTGCATTATGAGAAAGTACTGTGCTAAGCAGCTATAAAGGTATTTCTTACACTGTTTAAGTTTTCATTTTACAATATCTGTTCCATACTCATGATTTGGTTCTTCTCTCATTTTCTGCTATTTTTATTATATGATGTTCACCAAATGCTATAATTATCTGTGTAATAAAAAAACAGCCGCTTTGACCCCGGCACATAAGACTTATGGCCCATTTATTTATTTACAATTGGCCTTGATAGCCTTGTACACTCACTCTCATGGTCTTTTTTCAGTGCATCTTCACTGATATATCAAAATGTTAATGACAACAAGTTTGACAACCAGCCACATTGACCCTGGCACTTCAGGATTATGGCCCATCAGAAATTGAAACTTATGTTTTTCCTGATCCTCCAAAAATTTGTGACATTGTTTATGACTAATATTGCACAGAACTTCCGTATGCCCTTTTAATAAATTGCCATCTTTATATTCACTTCACCAGTTTTATCCTGTGCATCATCAAAGATGATGCCTTTGTGGGAGACATGTGCTTTTCCCAAAAGCAGTTCTAGTTCTTGTATACAGTCAAACCTGTCTTAAGCAGCCACCCAAGGGAGTAACAAAAAGTGACTGCTATACACAGGTGGCTGTTAAAGACGGGTGAAAATAACAGCAAAATATCAGTTTACGATATATTCAAACTAGCTGTTTAAGACAGGTGGTTACTATTTGCAGGTTGGGCAGGTTTAACTGTATTCATTTTGATACAGAGAAAATCAAGGAAGTAATTGTAAATTAATTTATAACTTATTCATTATTTAATTTATTGCACTGTTAAGGCCCTTTGCTGAGAAAGTTTGGAAAAATTGACTTATGCCCTGCAGTCACCAAATTTGGTTGGTTATTATGGGCTAAATAACTGCATGTTCTAAAGTCACCAAATTTGGTTCATTATACAGAACTTAATATCTGCTTGCCCTATAGTCACCAAACTTGGTTGATTATACAGAACTCAATATCTGCCTGTCTTATACTCACCAAACCTGGTTGATTATACAGAAATAAATATCTGCTTGTTCTATAGTCACCAAACTTGGTTAATTATTCAGAACTTAATATCTGCTTGTCCTATTCTCACCAAACTTGGTTCATCGTAAGAAACTTAATATCTGCTTGTCCTATAGTCACCAAACTTGGTTGAAAGTAAGGAACTAAGTATTTGCTTGTTCTATAGTCACCAAACTAGTTTGATTATAATTATAAGATACTAAGTATTTGCTTTTCCTATAGTCCCCAGACTTGGTTGATTGTACAGAACTTAATATCTGCTTGCCCTATAGTCTCCAAACTTGGTTTATTATAAAGAACTTAATTATCTGCTTCTCCTATAGTAACCAAACTTGGTTGGTTAAACAGAAATAAATTAATATCTGCTTGTTCTATAGTCACCAAATTTGGTTGATTATACAGAACTTAATATCTGCTTGTCCTATTTTCATCAAACTTGGTTGATTATACAGAATATATTTTCTTGTCATACTGTCATCTATATCATGTATCATGTATATAGAACTCAGTATCTCTTTCTTCAAAAGCCGATAAAAAATGGGTTGTAGCTTGCTGCTCAGTACATCAACCCTATTGATTTTGTGGTCTAAAGATCAAAGGTAGAGGTCACAATGGCTTCAAATTGAAAATAGGTTTCCTATGTGAACAGTGGTTTGACATACTGTCACCATGCTAGGTATGCATAGATTGCTCATGGTCATTAATAAGCTCAAAGGTCACAATTACATCAACTTTCATAGGAAAATGATGGTTTGACATACAATCAAACTATTAAAAGCAAGATGAGATGTATCTTTATTTTGATAAAGTTAGGGCAAAGTCATAGAATGCATTCTTAATTATTATATAGGACTTGATAAATTCACTATACAGATATGTAAATAACTCAAGGTCAGTACAGACTCCTTTTTAATTTTGGAGTTTTAAGGGCAAAGGTTAAGGGCATGGTGACCTTTAATTGAAATTGTGATTTCAATCAATAATTGAAGAACATTTTTATTTTAATTCACCAAACTTGACATATTGATAGGTAGATTGCTAATAAAAAGCATATCACCCTCATTATTTTGGGATCATAATGTAAAATTAAGGATGGTCTTCAAAAATTGAAAATTGGTTTCCAAACAGTAGTTCTATATAGTTACCAAACTTGGTGAGTAGATTTCCTATGGTCAGAAGGTGACCCTATTGATTTGGGTTGAATGTTCAGAGGTAAAGGTCATTGTGACGTTCAATTTAAAAATTCTGTTCAATCGCTATCTCAGAAATGGTTTGACCTACAGTCACCAAATTTGGTTTGTAGATTTTTTTAATGGTCTGTAGATAATTGTTTTAGGGTCAAAGGTCATGTCAGCTTTGATTGAAAATTGGTTTAATGACTAAAGAGTTGATCTACTGTCACCAAACATGGTTTGTGCTCATTTCTAATATTTTGGGATCCAAAGGTTAAGGTCACAGTGGTTTTCAGTTAAAATGGTTTCAGATTGATTCTGGAAATTGTCATTTAGACCTAGGGTCATAGACCTTAAATGGTAATTTTTATGGTCAGTAGATAACATCTGTTGATTGTGAGATTGAAAGAAAAAAATCATATAATTTTTCTTAGTTTCCAATCAATAATTTAATAACTAAAACACCTGCTGCCATCGATCAAAATCAAAGTTATGGAGACTGATCTTGATGGTTACTTAGGCCTGATTGAGTTTGTTGACATATATGCTCTGCATGGTGCTTTTCTAATTGAGAAATTGTGTTGGTTTAGTTGTGTTACAAATTTCTGTGCATTCTACCATAAATTGAAAAACAGGTGTACAGCTCTGTTTTCATAGGTCAGTACAAACAGATGGAAGCCAGTTGTTTTTTGCTCGATTCAAAAACTGGACATAGGAGGACAGCTGCAATCAGCAAGAAGTTGGCATCCACAAGAGTTGTCCTTAAATGAACTTGAGTAGTAATACTTGTCCAATCTGACTCAAACTTAGTTAGAATGTTAAGGGCCAAATTGTCTTGGTCAAGTTTGATAAACAACTAAATTATGGTCCTATTACTGAGTTTTGACAAATTTAGCATTATCTGCTCTTTTACATTAAATCACTAAATTTAGTCAAAACGCTAAGTCGCATAAAATCTCTGACACATTTAATTACAAGCCAGATTGCTGCAGTCACTCTAGAGTTGATATTCATTCAAATTATGTCTCTCCCCCTCTGGGGGAGACATATTTATTTTGCCCTGTCCGTCTGTCCGTCAGTCCGTCTGTCACACTTCGTTTCCGCTCAATAACTCGAGTACTCTTTGACCCAGAGCCTTCAAACTTCATAGGGTGATAGCCCTTATTGAGTAGAAGAACCGTATTGATTTTGGGGTCAGTAGGTCAAAGGTCAAGGTCACAGTGACCCGAATAGTGAAAACTGTTTCCGCTCAATAACTCGAGTACCCTTTGATCCAGAGCCTTCAAACTTCATAGGATGATAGCCCTTATTGGGTAGAAGAACCCTATTGATTTTGGGGTCATTAGGTCAAAGGTCAAGGTCACAGTGACCCGAAGAGTGAAAACCGTTTCCGCTCAATAACCTGAGTACCCTTTGACCCAGAGCCTTCAAACTTCATAGGTTGATAGCACTTATTGAGTAGAAGAACCCTATTGATTTTGGGGTCAGTAGGTCAAGTTCACAGTAATCCGAAGAGTGAAAACCGTTTCCGCTCAGTAACTCGAGTACCCTTTGACCCAGAGCCTTCAAGCTTCATAGGGTGATAGCCCTTATTGAGTAGAAGAACCCTATTGATTTTGGGGTCAGTAGGTCAAAGGTCAAGGTCACAGGGGCCCGAAGAGTGAAAACCGTTTCTGCTCCATAACTTGAGTACCCTTTGACCCAGGGACTTCAAACTTCATAGGTTGATAGCCATTAAAGAGTAGAAGAACCCTATTGATTAGGGGGTCAAAGGTCAAGGTCACAGGGGCCTGAAGAGTGAAAACCGTTTCCACTCAATATTAGGAGTTCTATTTTACCCAGACCCTTCAAACTTCATACGATGGATGTCCTTATGGAGTAGAGGACTCCTATTGATTTTTTGGGTCAGTAGGTCAAAGGTCAAGGTCACAGGGGCCCCGAAGGGTAAAAACCGTATCCGGTCAATTACTGGAGTACCGCTTAACCCTGAGCATTCAAACTAAATAGGGTAATAGCCCTTATTGAGTAGAAGAACCCTATTGATTATGGGATCGGTAGGCCAAAGGTCAAGGTCACAGGGGTCTGGGCGCAGGGGGGAGACATGTGTTTTTCACAAAAACATTCTAGTTATCACTGTCCACACTCTAACTTGGAAAGCTTAGATAATTGTCCAGTCTTTACTGAAATTGGTGAGATTGTTTATGGGCATAATGTCTTTTCCTAATCTTCAACTAGCCAGATTGCACCAGAGTTGCTCTAGAGTTATGGCCTCTTTACTGTTATTTATTTCATCAAATAAGCAATGTCTGGTTTCTTAATTGGAATGCCATTATTCAGTCTTCATCATCCTTTGTCTGAATGTTTATGTGCAAAACATCTCAGACACAATAACTAGCCATATTGTCTTATAATTCTAAGCTGTAGCCCTTTAATATAGAGAATATGACAGGGTCTGTCTCTATGTTGTAAAGCCTCCACTGTTCACCTGACTTGATCAGAATCTTTAAGGGTATAATTTTTGGGATAACTTTGGTAAGCAGTCAGATTTCATCTGTCATTCTGGAGTTATGGCCCTTTACTTGCTTTCTAAACTTAATTATCTATGTTTTCTCTATTGAAAGTTGGATTTTGTGACAGTTTGGCACTCTTGCTTTATTTGTTTAATGTTTGTTACAGAACAATTTTTATGCCCCCACAAAGTGGGAGGCATATAAAGTTGCACTTGTCCATCCGTACGTCCCCAAATGTTGTAGCATCAACTCCACCTAAACTATAAGGCAGATTTCTTTTTAACTTGCACAGATGATCAAGCAGGATTTGTAGATGATCGTAAAGAAAGGATAATTTCCCTGCGACCATTTTTACCCGAGTTATGGCCCTTTGTTATTAAAAATTATGTTGCAGCAGTGGGGGCATCAGTGTCCGAGGAAAAATTCTAGCTTAATTTGTTTTTTTTACTGAAAACAATCATAGTCATATGGTTAAACAGCAACAACAACAGCAACAACAACAGCAAGCAATACAGATTAATATTTAACACTTGCTGAATCAGTTTGCATAGACATGTTGGATCTGAGTGTTTAATTTTACAGATTCTGTTTGGTTGCATGAGAAATCAGGTATTTGAAAGGTGACACTACTATTTCAGTGACTTATTAATTTCTTAAATATAACACTGTTATCCATGAGCTAACAGTGTAGATCCAGATCAGATACCACAGCTGGATCTACATAGGTCACACACAAAGTAAAACCCTTATACATACAGTAAAGGGATAAATGGCATATATTCTGATTGACCTCTGTTCTTTATCCATGCACATTAACCATGAACATATAGATCTTACTGGTTTTAGTCTAGACACCACTGAGATCTGTTGAATAAACAACATCATTAATGTGTTGTATCCTCTGTCCCCCCAGCTTCTGATGCTTGCACCCAGCAGGCTTCCTTCATTATATGCTGGTTCACATGACTTATATGTGTCTCACAGGAAGACAGCGTCTACGGAGATCCTTTCAACATTTTCCTATGTTGATGTTAGCTTCTTCACTTATTACACTGCACTCGTGTGATTGAACTATTTCCAGAAGTTTTACTCCTAGATATGCCTTAAGCACATGGGAAAACGGTGTAGATCCACATCAGCCTGCACATCTTCGCTGTCTCTTCAGGATCTACACTGTTTGCCAAGATGTGCAGTACGTTATTTCTGACCTAGATCCTACCAGTGTTAATTCAGATTAGACAGCATGGATGTACAAGTTGATCTCGATTTGCCTTGTCTGACTCTTTAACTCAAACAGTTTTTATCCGATGTTCATGAAACTTTGGGAAAATGTTTACAGGCATATTACACTTTTCAACCATTTCAACCAAAATTATCGATGAGCATGTTTTGTGGCACCTTAGCATTCTTGTCGATTGCTAAGATTATTTCTGACCAACAATCTACATGGAAGTTGAACTACTTCATACAGATGTGCCAGCTGATCTGGATTTAGACTGGTCACACATGCAATAAAATGTTTATATATGGATTTTAGAGTTAAGACAATATTGTGCCTTCTGACTAGGATTTGCACTGTTTGCTTTTTGATTTATTAGATTATTTCTGCTAAAAAGCCAACAGTGCAGTTTCTGATCAGATGGCACAGATATGCCAGCTGATCAGGATCTACACTGATTGCACATGTAATTAAATGCATATAAATGGAGAAAAAGATTAAGACAATATTGCCCTTCTTAAATATTATCAAAAATTAATTCATGATTGATCGAGAATGGTTTCTTTAGTTAAGCCTTTACTTCATTGATAAGGCTGTATCGTATTATGATTAGTGTAGATCCAGAGCCTTGAAGTCTGACCTACTCTGTTCTGTTCTTGTCAGAGATCATCAAATGAATCTTTAATTTAAAGCCTGATTGTAACCTGTATCAATAGAGTACTTGTCAAGAACATTTTTCAGTTACCTTATACAGTCGAACCTCGATAATTCAAACCTCGATAATTCGAACACCGTAGGTATTTCGAACTCGTATCTTGGTCCAGGCAAAACGCCTATATACCTTATATGCATTAACTCTTGATAATTCGAACACCCAATATTTCGAACTTCGAACACAATGTCCAGTCCGTCCTTTTGATTTTCTATTAATTTCACTCTCGATATTTCGAACACCTTTGAAATATATTGCTCAAAATTATGACATGTTAAAGTTTTCACACTTCAAGCGGATAACAATAGCGGCGCCGTGTGAATAACACATGCTGTGAAACTGACAAAATTTAAGCAACGCGATACCTGTTACAAACAATTAATATTAAATTATTTGATCTCTTTAAAATCTGATCAGAAATATAATTAAAGAAAAGTTTAAATAACTAAGACTTACAAACTAAATTTGCAAACAAAAATTGAGCAAATATAATTGTTTATGATTGTGTATAAAACCAAGACCAACAGACATTAAAAACATGAACAAAAAATATCCACTTCCGCCGGCCGACAGACGTTCGATAATTCGAACACCCCGATAATTCAAACTTTTTTCCCGGTCCCGTCAAGTTCGAATTATCGAGGTTCGACTGTATTAATACTATGTAATTGACATCTCAACTGGAATGGCCAGAAGTTACTTATTGGACAACAAAGTGCCATTCCTTAATAATACAGTCTGAATGTACTAATTTTCAAAGATCATTCAATTTGTTAGGGTCAGGTTGTTTAATTTAGGAATATAAACTTCCTGTTATCCTTAGATGGCTAAACCCAGTCAAATGCCGAAACAGAATTTCAATTCTTTGAACTGACATTTATCAGAGACATGACAATCATGATCATTGAATAACAGTTACATAAAACTGGACACTTTGTTGTCCAAATCAGGAACTGTCAGCCCTTCAGTTGTCAAGTAAGTTACATTTTATTGAAATAAGGTCACTGGTACGGTACGACTTTAAAGGATTCAAGTTGTGTACCACAAATGGCTTTAAAGATTATGTTTAAAAGATCATGTATCACATAAATCTTATAGCCTTATCATATAAAAAGGGGAAATTGTTTGAGGCAGGTTAGATTTTATCGAAATCAGTCATCTTAAACCTTTTTTTCCAGAAGCATACAGGTCATATAGACTTGGGTTATTGTTTCAAGATAATTCTGGCATATGATATAACCTTTAACCCTTTTCTCCATATATACGCATTTTTACGCATGTGCGACCAGTGTAGATTCAAATCAGCTGGCACTTTCATGCTGTCTGATCAGGATCTGACTGATCACATTTTGGTCAGGAATTACCTAACGGATCATAAGCAAAAATGTGCCAGCTGATCTGGATCTAAACTGTTCACCCTCACAATAAAGGTGTTTCTATGGAGGCAAGGGTTAAATGCTCATTGACCATTTTAGATGATAAGAAAAAACTGGGATTTCTTGATTTATATGGCATTTGTAAGTGTTAGAGCTAGTAATTACTTCTCTTGTTTATATATTGCCCATGTGTTAACTGGCAACAATTGTTCCTTTATTTACTGGAATGCATGTAATTTTAATATCTTGTGCTTTTTGTCTGTGCAGACAACATAAAATGTTAACCATAGATCAGGGATCGATCAAGAGGGGGTCAGTGGAGTTGGTTCACCCCTCCTTTTGGGCAGCTGCTATTTAATTTCATTGGGGTTTTGACCAGAAATTAGGTAATTATCATGGAACTACCCTAACACTGCCACAAACAAAATTCTGGAACTCTTGCATCCAATCCTGCATAGATGCACATTGCAGGTCATTATCCTGTCTTGTCTGTAGACATAATATCTGTGTAAATGCCATTGTGAACACTTACGAACAAATTGCCAAAGAATAAAGTACCATAGTGTTCATTTACTTTGCCATTAAGTTTAAGTTGAAGACATTCAATTAAGATTAGATGCTGTAGAATTGTCACACCGGTTGGTTTTGGGACATGATCAAAGCTTGAACATTGCTTTCAGAGATGTTTATAAGCTGTTCCCAAAAGAATATTTGGATTAAGAAGGCAGGGTTTGAAAAAGAGATTGACAAGGATTATTAAATCAACTTATTTTATTGCTTTTTAAGAAGATGTAAGAATTTTCTCAATGAAATAAAAAGTGATATTCCACTGTTTTCAAACTGTTGACTATCTTATTGTATTGTCACTGTTCTTTTTAGCTCACCTGTCACGTAGTGACAAGGTGAGCTTTTGTGACCGCCTGATGTCCGTTGTGCGTCGTGCGTCGTCCGTCGTCCGTCGTCCGTCGTCCGTCGTCAACAATTGCTTCAATCGACTTCTTCTCTGAAACGGCTTGGCCAATTTTGATGAAACTTGCCACGTATGTTCCTTGCATGAAGCTCTTCCAAAGTTGTTCAAAGAAATCAATTCCATGCAGAACTCTGGTTGCCATGGCAACCGAAAGGAAAAACTTTAAAAATCTTCTTGTCTGAAACCACAAGGCCTAGAGCTTAGATATTTGGCATTTAGCATCCTCTAGTGGAGCTCTACAAAGATTGTTCAAATTATTTCCCTGGGGTCAAAATTGGCCCCGCCCCAGGGGTCACTTCATTTTACATAGACTTATATAGGAAAAACTTTAAAAAATCTTCTTGTCTGAAACCACAAGGCCTAGAGCTTAGATATTTGGCATTAAGCATCCTCTAGTGGAACTCTACAAAGATTGTTCAAAGTATTTCCCTGGGATCAAAATTGGCCCCGCCCCAGGGGTCACTTCATTTTACATAGACTTGTATAGGAAAAACTTTAAAAATCTTCTTGTCTGAAACCAAAAGGCCTAGAGCTTAGATATTTGGCATTTAGCATCCTCTAGTGGAACTCTACAAAGATTGTTCAAATTATTTCCCTTGGATCAAAATTGGCCCTGCCCCAGGGGTCACTTCATTTTATATAGACTTATATAGGAAAAACTTTAAAAATCTTCTTGTCTGAAACCAAAAGGCCTAGAGCTTAGATATTTGGCATTTAGCACCCTCTAGTGGAACTCTACAAAGATTGTTCAAATTATTTCCCTGGGGTCAAAATTGGCCCCGCCCCAGGGGTCACTTCATTTTATATAGACTTATATAGGAAAATCTTTAAAAATCTTCTTGTCTGAAACCACAAGGCCTAGAGCTTAGATATTTGGCATTTAGCATCCTCTAGTGGAACTCTACAAAGATTGTTCAAATTATTTCCCTAGGGTCAAAATTGGCCCCGCCCCAGGGGTCACTTCATTTTACATAGACTTATATAGGAAAAACTTTAAAAACCTTCTTGTCTGAAACCACAAGGCCAAGAGCTTAGATATTTGGCATTTAGCATCCTCAAGTGGAACTCTACAAAGATTGTTCAAATTATTTCCCAGGGGTCTAAATTGGCCCCGCCCCAGGGGTCACTTCATTTGACATAGACTTATATAGGAAACACTTTAAAAATCTTCTTGTCTGAAACCACAAGGCCTAGAGCTTAGATATTTGGCATTAAGCATCCTCTTGTGAAACTCTACAAAGATTGTTCAAATTATTTCCCTGGGGTCTAAAGTGGCCCCGCCCCAGGGGTCACTTCATTTGATATAGACTTATATAGGAAAAACTTTAAAAATCTTCTTGTCTGAAACCACAAGGCCTAGAGCTTAGATATTTGGCATTAAGCATCCTCTTGTGAAACTCTACAAAGATTGTTCAAATTATTTCCCAGGGGTCTAAATTGGCCCCGCCCCAGGGGTCACTTCATTTTATATAGACTTGTATAGGAAAAACTTTAAAAATCTTCTTGTCTGAAACCACAAGGCCTAGAGCTTAGATATTTGGCATTTAGCTCCCTCTAGTGGAAATCTTCAAAGATTGTTCAAATGATTTCCCTGGGATCAAAATTGGCCCTGCCCCAGGGTTCACTTTATTATCCCCCGCCGATGAAATCGGGAGGGGGATATTGTTTTGGCGTTGTCCGTCCGTCACGGTGTCACGGTGTCACGGCGTCACGTCGTCACGCTGTCCGTCCGAATTTCGTTTCCGCGCTATTTCTCCGCAACCACTGGATGGATTTCAACGAAACTTGGTGGCAACCATCAGTACCAAGAGGAGATGCGCATATCGTCGTCTTGTTCCGGTCAGACCATTTAACACAGAGTTATGGCCCTTTGATAACCTATGCATTATGTATATAGAGCAGTATTCGTTTCCGCGCTATTTCTCTGCAACTACTGTATGGATTTCAATGAAACTTGGTGGGAACCATCAGTACCAAGAGGAGATGCGCATATTGTCGTCTTGTTCCGGTCAGACCATTTAACACAGAGTTATGGCCCTTTGATAAACTATGCATTATGTATATAGAGCAGTGTTTGTTTCCGCGCTATTTCTCTGCAACTACTGTATGGATTTCAATGAAACTTGCTGAAAACCATCTTTACCAAGAGGAGATGCGCATATCGTCGTCTTGTTGACATCAGACTATTTAACACAGGGTTATTGCCCTTTGATAACTTATGCATTATGCATATAGTGCAGTATTCATTTCCGTGCCATTTCTCTGCAACTACCAGATGGATTTCAATGAATCTTTCTGAGAACCATCAATACCGAGAGGAGATGCGCATGTTGTTGTCTTGTTCCAGTCAGACTGTTGAACACAGAGTTACGGCCCTTTGATAACTTATGCATTATGCATATAAAGCAGTATTCATTTCCTTGCTATTTCTCTGCAACTACTGAATGTATTTCAATGAAACTTTCTGAAAACCATCAATACCAAGAAGAGATGCGCATGTCATCGTCTTGTTCCAGTCAGACTGTTTAACACAGAGTTATTGCCCTTTGATAACTTATGTTTTATGCATATAGAGTAGTATTCATTTCTGCGCTATTTCTCTGCAACTACTGGATGGATTTCAATAAATCTTTCAGAGAACCATCAATACCAAGAGGAGATGCGCATATCATCATCTTGTTCTGGGCAGACTGTTAAACACAGAGTTACGGCTCTTTGATAACTTATGCATTATGCATATAGAGCAGTATTCATTTCCCAGCTATTTCTCTGCAACTACTGAATGGAATTCAATGAAACTTTCTTGAAACCGTCAATACCAAGAAGAGCTGCACATATCATTGTCTTGTTCCGGTCAGACTGTTTATCACAGAGTTATGGCTCTTTGATAACTTATGCATTATGCATATAGAGCAGTATTTGTTTCCGTGCAACTTTTGGATGGATTTCAATGAAACACTTTCTGGAAACCATCTATACCAAGAGGAAATGCGCATATCACCCTCTTGTTCCCGTCAGACTATTTAACACAGGGTTATGGCCCTTTGATAACTAATGCATTAAGCATATTATAGAGCAGTATTCATTTCCCCTATTTCTCTGCAACTACTGGATGGATTTCAATTAATCTTTCTGAGAACCATAACAGATGTGTATATTGTTATCTTGTTCCAGTTGGACTGTAACACAGAGTTATTGCCCTTTGATAACTTATGTATGATGCATATAGAGAAGTATTTGTTTCCGCTCTATTTCTTTGCAAGTTCTTGATGGATTGAAATGAAACTTTCTGGGAAACATCAATACTGAGATGAGATGCACATTTTGTCATCTTGTTCCGGTCAGACTATTTAACACAGAGTTATTGCCCTTTGATAACTAATGTATTATGCATATAGAGCAGAATTTGTTTCCGCACTATTTCTCTGCAACTACTGGGTGGATTTTAATGAAACTTTCTGGGAACCATCAATACAAAAAGGAGACGCGCATATTGTCATCTTGTTTCAGTCAGATCCTTTAACACAGAGTTATGGCCCTTTGATAAATTATGCATTTTGCATGTAGAGCAGTATTTATTTCCTTGCTATTTCTCGGCAGGAATCTATGGAAACCATCAATACCAAAACAAGATGCCCATATTTTTGTCTTGTTCTGGTCTGACCGTTTAACACAGTTATGGCCCTTTGATAAGTTATGCACTATGCATATAGATTAGTATTCGTTTCCATGCCACTTCTATGCAACTTCTGCATGGATTTATATTAAATAAAGCGCTATATTTTTACTACTGCATTCTTCATTTCAACACTTTGAAGACTTTTAGTCTTATTTTTATATTCTGTTTTTTTTTTATATCTGAAGTTTTTTTTCACCTTTTTTGACATCCATGATAAATATCGAAATAAAGCCCTATGTCTTCAGCTGTTATGTTAGTAACAACCAGTATTCGGCGGGGGATATAAATTCAACGAATTTGCTTGTTTTATATAGACTGATATAGGAAAAACTTTAAAAATCTTCTTGTCTGAAACCACAAGCTGAGAGTACTTTTGTACTCAGGTGAGCGATATAAGGGCCATCATGGCCCTCTTGTTTTCACGTTGTTACCCAAATGCACACAATGTTCCAGTGAAAACATTTAGAAAAAGGGTTCAAGTTTGGAAATATAATGTAATGATGCAATATCATAAACAATGAAATATCAAAAAAACTGTTGTTTTTTTTTTTAATTTTCTGTCGAATTTATACAGTTGTGCTTCAAAAGAATAAAATAAAATAAAAGTTGTTTTCCCCATGAAAAGGTATAAATAAATTTCACTCATGAACTCTGAAATCATGTATTATCACTTGGGGCTATGCCACTTATTCCAGTTCACTTAGTGAAATTCACTTGTAAATACAAATATCCTCTACATCCAGTAAGTGTAATTCTTAGAATATTTTAATTGTTTTATTTTATCCACCAAGCATAAATAATTCAATGTGAATCTGAAAGGAGAAATTTTTTATGAATTATCTGGGGAAACTTAAGTTAAGACCGTTTTTTAAGTTAGAAAAAAACATCATAAATCTTGCCATGATACAAGAGTACAGGTCTTTTCCTGGATGGATTATTAATTTTATATATAGAGGATTATTATTTATATAGAGTATTTGTACTATTCATAACCCAGAGAGCTGAGTTTCTATAAAAGTGAAGTATTTTTCTTTTCAGAATTTGGTTTTCTGAATCTTTTAAATGGTGTTACTGTGTTCACATATTCAGTTCCAAAATGTTGTAAAAGACACATTGTTGGCACACAGAATCTTAGTGTTTTACCCAGAACCACACTGATGTTGGGGAAGAAATACGTGTATATTTATTATTGCTGTACTTACTTAACTTTTCTTTGATTTGGTGCTGAGGTTATAATTATGAACCAAATAGTTCAATATTTACCTTATTTACCAGGTTTTGTCACTGTCATCTGGCAGTTATTGCCTAAAAACATAATGTAATGTGTCACTTTCATCTTGTTAGGTAAGAAATGTCCTTTTATCATTATTTAAGTTATTAGAGGCAAAAATTGAAATAATGAGCACATCTTTCACGATTGTATTATGACGAAATGTGACATTATGGCATTGTGTTGTTTTATTCATGGGAGGACAATGACTGGTATAGAATGTCAATGATTACTAGACAGGAATTTATTTTGGCGAAGGTAGATTTTATTATCATTTTGTATAGAACAAAAGTGGTTAATTCAAGGTAAAGAAAGAACCTAGTAAAATCTATAATATTATTTGAAAGATGGCGATACAAAGTATATTTTAAATGATGCAAATACTTGCCCCCCAAAAATATAAAAAATTGTTGCATGTAAATTAATTTCAATCATTCACTTTACAACTGCTATGAACACATGTTCAGACAACTGCTATGAACACATGTTCATAGATTGTTTTTAACTAAAACATCATCCATGCTGGTTTATTACATCAAAGATGCCAATGTTCGTAAACTTTAGGCAGATCACACTGCTCTAAAATCAACTGCCGTTAGCGTATATGAAATTTTTAATCAATCTACATCTTGAAAATCAGTGATATATTTAGAAGTTAAGGATATCCGTAATGACGTCAAAATTTATGAGGGACGAAGTGAGGGGAACAAGAATGAACTGGAGATTTGAAGTCATGGATGATGAATATTCAATATCGGCGCTAACATTTGATTGGGATTTCGAAATTTTAGAAATCCTGATTCACAATATGGATGATTTCTTTTAAACTAGCAGGCTGAATTTGTAGATGGTATTGTGAATTATAATTGTTTCTTTTCCTTCATATATTATGGCCTTTGTTAATTTCATCTATAAGGTACTTTTGCAAATTTCTAAATCTCTGGTAGATTGTTTTTGAATTCTGAAAGGATTTTCAGGAAGAAAAGAACTTTTTACTGTGATGAGTTATAGCTCTTGTGATTTTTTTGTTGTTTGAAAATAGAATGTTTGTAATGTAATGCCAATGTATTTCAAACTTGCACTGATATAAATTATTTTTAAAAGGTAACTTTCAAGTTTACACCAGCAGTATGTTAGTATTATGATTTTAATGGAGACAAAATAATCTTAAGTTAAGCTTTTAAATCAGTAATATATGAATTAGAAAAGTGTTTAAGAGATGACATGTAATCCAAAATAGCATATGGTATTCAAAAATGGTTCAACACATTGAAAATAAACATTTCTGCACTAAATGGAGCTGGTGCATGGGGTATAAAATGGATTTATTTTTTATAACATTGTAGGGACATTGGTGCAAGTAAATAAAATTGTTGACTTTCATTGAACCTTCACATTATTCACATTAACTGTTTAAGTTTATGAACATATACGAAGAGAGTTGATTTGAAGAAACAACCTGCAAAATAAAAAATAAAAAATGTCACTACATGTACATTTGTACATAAAAATGACACTGTATTCAAAAGAAAAAGCTGCATCAATATAATATTCTATTCCTGATTGTAGGTAAAAAGTTATGACTCTTTAATTGTTGATATTTGCCAAATAATTATCATCCATATGCTCACTCAAAAAGCCTTCACCAAACTTAGTCAGAATGCTTATTTGCACAACATCTTCACAAGGCTTTATTCAGGCAAAGTGATGCAGTAATTTAGGAGTTATTGCTCTTTGATGGGTATATTTTGCCACAGTGGGCACCCTTATATACCGTTTTTATCTGCCATAATGTTATGTATTCAAGAATAAGGTGAGCAATATAGGGCCTTTTGGTGTCATTGTTTGAGGACTGTTTTCTCTTTTAATTACATTTATATATTGTATTAAAATTCAATATGAAGATAATACACAGTGTATATTTCCCTAAGTGCCAGCTCCTGTCTTCAGAATAGCAATAATAAGTGAGATGTAGATTTCTTTAAAGTGGAATTTATTTTCTTAATTGCAACAGAACACATGTGCTCAAGGTTATAAAGCTGAGCATGGAAACCAGTCTCAAATCTCAAGGATCAGATTGGCTGAAATGGCAACTGGTCGCCAATTCAGCCAATCAGATGCTTGAGATTTGAGACTGGTTTCCAAACTCAGTTTTATAACCTTCAGAAATGGTTGTATTAATTTTTTGTTGGAAAAGTCATATCACCATTTTAATTTGAAAATGTAATATAATAATCATTGTAGCAAGTTATGAAAAAATAAATAAATAAATTTCAGCAGGAGAGTAATAAATTACATTGTTTGTTTTTGATGTATAATTATGCTTTAGTTTATTTCCCTTTAATTTCAACAATGATATTTATATGGCTACATATGTGTATTGCCAAAAGAGGAAAAACTATATTTGAATTATATCTTGAGCAGTTAGTTCTGTGAATACATGGAAACACTTTTTTGAGGTCTTTAGAAGAATTACTGCTCATCCAATATTTTCAATTTTTTGCATTGTTGCTTATACACTTGAATTTGTTTTTCTCTCTATTATATATATATTATTAAATCTATATTTTATAAATAAAAATGAGTTCAGTTTTTAAGCGTAACAAGTGAGACAAAGATACACTGTATTGCAGTCATCATTATTATTGAGGAGTTTCAAATAACTTAATTGTACAATTTGCTTTTGGGAATTTTACTTTGTTTATAAATTTCATATTACCTCCATTTGATAAGTGCAATAATGCTATTGGCAGTGTATGAAGGTAAATTTCATTAGGAAAAGATAAAATTTGTTCTGATTTGTAATTTGTTGACGCCAGTCACAGTTATTGAACTTGTAACTGCACCTATTTGGCAGTTGGATCACGGATGATGTCAGCTGGAATCAATTGCATTTTGTCTGCCCCAACATATTATTGCATTATAAAAGTGCTAATTAAGGGCCAGACAAAATTTTTTTACTTAACACACTAAATGGATGGAATACTAGGAATAAATGAAAGGAATGAAATACGCCACATCTTTCCACATTCAGTGATCATTGACCTTAGTGATCTATGCACAGACTGTCTCAGACACTCAGAATTACATCATGCTGATTGCTTGGGCAATATTTACAGTAGAAATCTGAAAGTTTAAGAGTTTTCCATGAGGCCATTATTTCAGGTGAAAATACCTGAGTTTGACTGTATGTGTTTTTATGCCCCCGCCATGAAATGGCGACGGGCATTAAGAGTTGCTCCTGTCGGTCCGTCCGTCCATCTGTCCAATAAACTCGTGAACGCAACTCCTCCTACACTACTGGTGGGAATTTAATGAAACTTGACCACAATGCTTGGCCTGATATGTTGTTGTGCATGAAGGTGGGGTTTGGCTGTTACATGTTCTGTTCAGAAGTTATGGCCCTGTGATACTTCCATTTACATTAGTTTTAATAGGAGTATATCTCGTGAACGCAACTCCTCCTACACTACTGGTGGGAATTTAATGAAACTTGACCACAATGCTTGGCCTGATATGTTGTTGTGCATGAAGGTGGGGTTTGGCTCTTATATGTTCCGTTCAGAAGTTATGGCCCTTTGATACTTCCATTTACATTAGTTTTAATAGGAGTATATCTCGTGAACACAACTCCTCCTACACCTCTTCTGGGAATTTGATGAAACTTTACCACAAAGCTTGGCCTGATATGTTGTTGTGCATAAAGGTGGGGTTTTGCTCTTACATGTTCCGTTCAGAAGTTATGGCCCTTTGATACTTCCATTTACATAAGTTTTAATAGGAATATATCTTGTTTCTTATATTTTGTGTTAAGCAAAATATGCATTTTGCCCATAACTTTAAAACTACTTGAGATACTGCCTTGAAACTTGAAGTATATTTTTACCATCAAAATCTGCACCATAACCAACAAGACCCATAACCCTGCTTCCAATATTTTTCATATTATGCCCCTTTTTCACTTACATTTTGTGTTAAGAAAAATATACACTTTGCCCTTAACTTCGTTTGGAATGGAGGGATTTCAAAATAACTTGGCACAAATGTTCACCATAACAAGGCAGTGTGTTGTGACAATACCCATGCCTGTAGGTCCAAGGTCAAGGTCACTGTTACTAAAAATATAATTTTCTTGCAAAATCTTGTCCGCTCTGTAACTTTGTTATTTCTTATTGGATTTTTGAATAACTTGGTATAATTGTTCAACATATCAAAACAGTATGTCACATACATGCCCAAGCCTTTAGGTCGAAGGTCAAGGTCACTGTTACTAAAAATAGAATTTTCTTGTCCGGGCTGTTGCTTTGTTATGAATGGAGGGATTTCAAAATAACTTGGCACAAATGTTCACCATGACAGGGCGATGTGTCGTGTACCGTTCCCATGCCTGTCGGTCAAAGGTCAAGGTCACTGTTACTAAAAATAGAATTCTTTTGTCCGGGCTGTTTCTTTGTTATGAATGGAGGGATTTCAAAATAACTTTGCACAAATGTTCACTATGACAAGGCAGTGTGTCCGCACAATACCCAAGCCTGAAGGTCCAAGGTCAAGGTCACTGTTACTAAAAATAGAATTCTCTTGTCTGGGCTGTAACTTCATTATAAATGGAGGGATTTCAAAATAACTTGACACAAATGTTCATCATGACAGGGCGGTGTATCGCATACCATGCCCATGCCTGTAGGTCAAGGTCACTGTTACTAAAAATAGAATTCTCTTGTCAGGGCTGTAACTTTGTTAGGAATAGATTGATTTCAAAATAAGTTGACACAAATGTTCATCATGACAAGATAGTGTGTCCCGAACCATGCCCATGCCTGTAGGTCCAAGATCAAGGTCACTGTTACTAAAATAGAATTTTCTTGTCAGGGTTATAACTATGTTAGGAATTGAGTAATTTCAAAATAACTTGGCAAAAATGTTCACCATGACAAGGTTGTGAGTCGTGTACCATGTCCATGCCTGTAGGTCCAAGGTCAAGGTCACTGTTACTAAAAATAGAATTTCCTTGTCCTGGCTATAACTGTTTTGAATGGAGGGTTTTCAAAATAACTTGGCACAAATGTTCACCATGACAAGGCGGTGTGTTGCGTACATTACCCATGCCTATAAGTCCAAGGTCAAGGTCACAGTTACTAAAACTTGAATTTACTTGTTTGGGCTATAACTTCTTTATGAAGGAAGGGATTTCAAAATAACTTGGCACAAATGTTCACTATGACATTGCATTGCATTACCACCAACTTCTTCACAGACTTTTCCATAATGAGAAGACAACAGTGCCACAAATACAAATAATTTACTTGATCATCAAGTTTATGCATATATTATAATTACTCGAACATCACTGTCTTTGAAATGCTATTATTCCCATCATTGCACTTTAGTATCTGAAAACGATGAATAGCGGGGGCATCCGTGTCCTATGGACACATTTCTAGTTTTTTTCTGCGCAGAACAATACAAGCAGTTTAAATAACATTTTTGAATTTTCTGGAATTATTTTATAAGCCGTCCGGCACTTTCAGTGCTTTGATTGAGATTTTGGATTTCGGCCTACTTGCAGATTAGGAAAATATTTTAGAAATGGCTTCAAGAAGAGATTACACTTTACTCAAGCCAAAACAGAAAATTTAATCTTTGTCCTTGATATTTCTTTCTAGAAACACCAAGGACAAAGTTTAAATAATCACAGCTTCACAGCTACAACAGAAGTGTTTGCTTATTTTCCTTGCAGGAACAGCTACAAGATGCGGTTGAGCACCTTTCAAAAAGTCGATCGATTCAGGATGCTCAGAGTAAGGCAATCAGAGAACTGGAGGAAATGGCTTCCAAAGAAGAGAGGGAAAAGATGAAACAGCAAACCCATGATGTAAGTCTATATGAATAACATGTTGTCAAGCTTCTAGCCATGGCTTATTGCATTAAGGCTTTTATTAACCAGGTTTTCATCGAAAACTGGTTATTGTAATGCTGAAGTCGGCGGACAGGCTGGCGTCAACGTTTGGTTTCCGCTCAATAACTTGAGTTTGCTTTGCCTATTGACACCAAACTTGGTATGTGGGTAGCTTGTATCAAGAGGCTAGGGATTTCTACCCAGGTGTCTGTGATCAAGGTCAAGGTCACTGTTGCTAAAAATAGAAATTCAGTTTCCACTCAATAACTTGAGTTTGATTTGACTTATTGATGGCAAACTTGGTCTATTGGTGACTTATATCTAGAGGCAGCTTGGGATTGCTTCCCAGGTGTCTCTGATCAAGGTCAAGGTCACAGTTGCTAAAATAGAAATTCAGTTTTCGCTAAATAACTTCAGTTTGCTTTGAACTATCAGGGGTTTTCCTAGCCATTTTGGGAAAAGGACCCTGGCCAGAATTGGGAAAATTTTAGCGCGTGAAATGTCTTATTTTGGGAATTTTTACCGACAAAAAAACAAGTTTTGGGAATTTTGAAATCATTTTTTATGCATTTTCCCCCTTTTTTTAAAAACTTTTACAAGGAAGGATCAGTTTAATTTTTATTCACTCAGGGTGGTTTAGTGTTTAAAACCTACATACAGGCTTTTTTTTTCAGAAAAAAACTCAAGGTATGGAATAATTTTAATTTGTTGAAGTCAACAAATGACTATAAAAGAATTTTTCTTTGTTTTCTACTGCTTTCAGACAAGCAAACACTTACACCCTCGTGTTGCTCCGTTTGTCTAGATTCCAGTTGACGTTGTGAAGTTTCTTGTTCAGTATTTTGGGTTGCCATTTCTTGCAATTTAGGTCAACAATTGACGAACAGCCTTTTGAATCACATTTACAATTTTTTTTGCGTAGTACTTGCTATTATGAGAGGCGATACTCAGTAACGTATTAGTGTTAATATCTCGAAGACGAAGGATTTGTTTTACTCCAAATCGCCTATTAACTCTGATCAATTTTATTCGGTTAAAACTTCTTTGAACGGAATGGAATGTCCATTTTCTTGGCACGGACAGGTATATCGATGAAATGTCTTCCATACAGACACATAATTATACCGTATGCACCCAATTTTACACCTGGTTGTGACGTAACATGCATAGTGCGAGATAAAGCAGTCAGTTGTTGTTTACAACGTAAAGCAAAAGTTAACGCTGTTTCTTATGTTTTGAAAATTATCTGTGGATTCAATTGGGAAAAATGGAAGAAATTTCGGATTGGGAAAGGGTCCGTTTTCTTTGGGAAAGGGTCTGTTTTCTGGACACTCAGAAAGGCTAGGAAAACCCCTGACTATTGATGCCAAACTTGGTGTTTGAGTAGCTTATATCAAGAGGCAGCTTGGGATTTCTACCCAGGGGTCTGACTAAGGTCAAGGTCTTTGTTGCTAAAAAAAGAAAATTCAGTTTCCACTCAATAACTTGAGTTTGATTTGGCTTAAAAGATGGAAAACTTGGTCCATTTGTGACTTATATCTAGACGCAGCTTGGGATTGCTTCTTAGGTGTCTCTGATCAAGGTCAAGGTCACTGTTTCTAAAAAAAGAAATCCAGTTTTCGTTAAATAACATGAGTTTTGCTTTGAACTATTGACGCCAAACTTGGTGTGTGGGTAGCTTATATCAAGAGGCAGTTTTGGATTTCTACCCAGGGGTCTGACTAAATCATGGTCACTGTTGCTTAAAATTGAAATTCAGTTTCCACATAAAATCTTGAGTTGCTTTGACCTATTGACAACTAACTTTGTATTTGGCTAGCTTACATCAAGATCATCCTGGAATTGCTATCTAGATGTCTGTGATCAAGGTCAAGGTCACTGTTGTTAAAAAAATAAAAAATCAGTTTCTGCATAACAAATATAGTTTGCTTTTTATATCATGGCAATGATATGACCTTTACAATTTGCAACTTCTTGCAACAAGGCAATATGTATTGCAGAACACCAAATAGAGTGGAGATCCAATAAAATGCGGTCCGTGGGGTCCAGACCCTCAAACCGCGTTAGTATCGGATCCGCGATATTGGAGGGACAAATGAACTGATGCTAATCATGAGTCCTTATATAGCGGATGTAATGTTACCCAGATACACATTATAATACATGTACACAGTTATTTATCATTACGTTTTATCGGTATTTTGTCTAAGTCTTCGGATGCTCTTAGTGTTCGGACACCAAAATTATTTTGTCAAAATTTTTTTTTTCAGCCTATTAAAAATGGGACACTGAAAACAACATATATTATTTTCGTCTCTAATTCATATAACAAATATGAACGACATAAATTTCTGACCGTGCATTTTAATTTAAGATTATTAAGTCTGATGTTCATAAGTTTCATTATGAGTAAGAAATAATGTGAACGACGTATATTTTTAATCATGATAATACTTGCCCATATAATATCCGAGATATGATACATGTACATTGACTAAAATCATCAAATTTAGAACTGCTATGAACACCTGTTCAACGCCTGTTTATTGACCGTTTTGATCTAAAATGTCAACGATGCTTGTGTATTTAACATCAAAGATGCCGACGTCAACTTGAAAAGGTGCGCACAGCTCGAAAATCAATCGACGCTATTGTACTAAAGAATTTCAACCCGTCAACAAACTAGGATGATTACATTTCTAAATCAGCTGATTGTTTGATTGACAGCGTATCTGGTATAGTTATTGCTAATTTCTGATCAGGTCATGTTTGTGTCTGCAGTACCGGCCTTGCGCTGAATTGGCAGTTTGCAACTAATCAATTGCACCCCATATTTGCGAAGTCATCACATTTTTTGTTGATTATACAACAATAGGATGTTTATTTAAAATCTATGGAGTTAATTGCTTGACAAAGGTAAGCAGAATTTTCAAGGAAGAAACGTCTGACAGATATTGACTCATTCTAGGCTTACGTTTACGGACGTGTTAATTAAGGTTCATGTATTTTTTAAAAAAAACGGGGCCCACGGATTGACCGCGTTATATTGGATTTCACGATGTAGGGGATCGCGATATAGCGGAGCTCCACTGTACTAGTTATTTCAAATGCATTGTTTTTGTTTTCAAAGGAATGATCTGGATAGTTGAGCATAGTGTCTCCTTTGACAACTCTAGTTTCATTGTCAATCATCCTTTTTCTTTTCATTGTGATCATGGTATATTCAAAGAACGAACATTTCACATAGTTATGATATATCCCTTCCTGCAACCATACTATTTTGACACCTTATCATTATATGATGACATTTGTTTCATGGACAGTGGTGGCAGTGAGTGACAGTTCGGTCTCAAATAATATGGAAATGATTATGAAATGCTCAAGTTCATTTCCTGGAACTAACACATTCAGATTTTCTACCAGCTTTAGACATGGAATTTTTAGTTCATCTAAAATTAAAGGCTCAAGTTGAGCTTTTATTGTCAAGTGTCATTGACCTGACTCTGAAATATGCGAGCACAATAGGGTTGAAATAACCAATGTGTCTTCATAGTCTTTGGCGTCGAATTTACAAACTTTTAGGTCTTTGTTAGAAACCTGAGTGAGATTATCTACTAAAATATATGTATTTTTGGCAGCAAAATTGTCATACACACCCATGATGATGCCCTTGCTTGCTTTATATTACATTATTGTTTGTAAGCTACATGTATTGAGAATATGTTCAGTGATATTTATTTTCAAGTTAAATAGTTCGTATAGATTAAATGCTTTTTGGGAATAAAACTTGTAATTGACAAGGTACACAAAGCGCTCGACAGAACCGAGTCCCAGATGGATCTATTTTTCACTCGTGTCCCAGATGGATCTTTTTACTTTTTTACTCGAAATTGGACAAACTATCACGATTTGTGCATAAATCAAATGTCGAAAATGACTAATAATTTATCTAACAATCGGCTCCAATCGGCTACAAAAATGAAGGGCTGCATCGACAGAACTCGGCATCGATGTATGTTGTTTTTGGCCTGAGTCCTGGATGGATCTCTCAAAAAACAAATTAAAACCGAATAAACTCATAAACTGGCTCATCTCACAGTAAATGCTTCTCGGAATAATAATATTGAGACTTATGAATATTTGTTGCGCTACAAAACAATTTCAGCTACGAAGATTTCAAACAGAAAAATTAAAGTTTACCTTTGAAGCTACGGGTTTGTTTACAAAAAAAAAAGTCCGGGATGGATCTTTTTGGTAGGTGCTTGTGACGTAGTATGATACGTTTGAGACTGATGCGACTTCATAATGTATTCAATTCATTGTTGGTGGACAGTGTTGACTTAGTAGAGAAATCTTGTAGGTTACTGCCTTGATTTAGGATTGTAGAATCAAAGGTCTAAGGCTGTCACAAAAGGTCTGCAATTTTTGCTAATTAGTAGAAATTGCTGTTTATGATTTCTTGTTGTTGGTATATCTGTCTCAAGAGGATGTCATTAAGGTCTACGATTAGAGTGTTTCAAACAGATATCAGGAAGTTTACCTGGCATCTCATGTCATTCCAAAGTTGTAATTCAATAATTGTAAGATGTATTGGTTTAGATGAAACATAAAGTAAAATGTATATCACCATAGCCAAGGGCGGAGTAGCCATTCAAGTGGATTCATAATTGTGCTAGGTCATGCCTGTCACGGAAAATACTAGTGTATAGGCAGCTACATGCCTGATAGAATGACGTGCTACAAAAAGTTCCAGTGGTTTTAGAGTTATTGCCCTTCAATTTCAAAAAATATAAAATGATTAAACTTAAAATAAAATGGCTCGAGTGGTTGACTTCAGACTTCACACACTCATGATCATCATTAATTATAATATCTAGACATTTCAAGTCCCATAACTCTGATAGCTTTTGTTTGATAGTTGTGCTTCTGTGATACTTGAGAAAACGAAATGTAAACATGTAAATATTTCCCATAACTTTATACCCCTCCATTGATGGGATTAGGTTGAAATTTAGACCCTTTCCTCCATATATAAATCTTTTTAGCATGAGCGAACAGTGGTGACGTATGATCAGTGTCTGCACTGTTAGCTTTTGGTTTTATTAGGCTATTTCTGACTAAAAAGCAGACAGTGCTGATCCTGATCAGATGGCACTGATGTTGCATGCTGAACTGGATCTACACTTGGCTGCAGATGCAATGAAATGTGTTAATAATTATGAAGTAAAGGGTTAAAATTTGCCAATACATTATGATTAGCCAACCTTTAGGGTGTCTGAAACTGTCATCAAGGGATTCATATTTTTGTAGACTTTGAAAACTGGGAAATTTTACTCTGTGATCTGACATCAATATATTATCACAATTTGATTATGAGCGAAACAATGTCACCTCGCATATTCCATGACGGGAACTGGGACATTAAGTTGGCATAAAGTTCCTGGTCTCATTTCCTGGTCATTTATATATCTTGATTAAATTGCAAGTTAATCAATGGAACTATTCTTCTGTAGTGAAAAACATCCCGTTTAAATCAATTACATATATTCCGTTTATGGAATTAATGGTGTTTTGCTGCTCTAATGAAATTTCTCAGTTAATTTGCTGGGCTTGAAATGAGAGTTTTGTTGAATTTATATCACCAAACTTAATTTAATTAGAAATCAAAGCATTTAAACCTAATTGAAAATGAACCACAAATTGCACATTTTTTTGGGCTGATTTTCAAGTTTTATACTCATTATTTAGTTTGTCAATCTGTCACCTAATTTAGGACAACAAAACTTAATATTTTATTTACATCTTCTACCTGTTGCTGCTCTGACATTGAGTTAGTTTTAGGGAAACTGAAGCTTACTAATCTATTCCTCACATCAAAGTGAACTCATAGGTCAGTATTAAATTTTGATAAAATCATTGCCCTGTTTCACTTAGAAATTTTATACTGAGAGCCCAGATAATAGCTAAAATATGTATTAATTAAATTTAAGGTATCGGTCTGTGATAATGTTCCATACCATGAACATCTGCCACTCAATCTTAATTCAAAGGTCAAGGGCAGATAGACTTGAAATTTCTAAAAAATACAAAAATGGTCAATTTATAACATATTAAATTATCAACATTTATACTGTTGCAAAGCTGTTGTATGAACTTGAAATCAAGGTTTGTTCCATGAAGACCTAGCACAGTGCTATACCTCACATGACCTAATGACCTAATTAATCTGAAATATAGGTCAATGCATCAAAGAGCTTTTGTTCAGAACTAATCTTTGCATCACCTCAAGGTATACCTATTATTTAAACATGTTTACTTTATAAAAGTGCCTTTTACTCTGTATGATGCCAGAAACACAGAAATAGATTGGTATTTTGAATGAAATTGGTGAATTTGAGTGATCCATATCACTCACTTGATCAATAAAATACTTATGTTCCAGAATTTTGATAATTTTTATTTCACAGTTATGCCCCTTTGCAATTTTATGTCAAACATTTCAAAATATCTTAATCTGCTGAAGTGCCTTACTTCAGAAACATTATTCTGACCCTTACCCCTTTCCTCCTTAGATACATCTTAATTGCATGGGCAAACAGTTTAGATTCAGATAAGCCAGCACATCCGTGACGTCTGATCAGGATCTAAATTGTTTGCTTTATGATTTGTTAGATAATATTTGTGACCAAATTGCAACCAATGCAGATCCTGATCAGATGACATGAATATGCCAGCTGATCTGGATCTACACTGTTCACACATGCTTAAAAATGTGCATTTATGGAGAAAAGCGTTAACTCTGATTTTCATGCCATCATGAAATGGGAGCCATACAAAATTAATTTCAGTTACATTCCTTTGATACCTAATAAAGTTTCAATTCTATCTCAAAATTATATATTAATAACTTTAAAAGCTACTTAAAGTGCACAAAAATGTAAGACAGGCTCTAGCCTTGAGCTTAACTCTCCTGCGTCAGGAAAATCCTATCATATCTGTCTCTGGGAAGATTCATAAAAACTTCCAATTAGTATCTAAGCAGGAAATATGACATCTTTCGGGCTTCATTAAAGCTAAAATGTTTTCATGTACTTTAACTTATAAAACCAATTTATCACAAATGAAATAAATCAATTCTATCAGTACTAAAGTTTACTAGGTACGTCATATGACTTGCAGTGATCGTATTATGACCCTTAATTCTCAACAGGGGTTATATGACCTAATGATTTAAAAGCTACTGAAATCCCTGTTAAGAAATATAAAATGAAAAAGGTAAACAGTTGGTTAACTTCAGGACCATCTTTTAGTTTTTCTGACAAACATGTATGAGAAAGAAATCCTGTTTTCAAGTAATGCTTGTAACTCTGTTGATGAGGATTAAAGGGAAATAACTTTGTTGGATTGATGAGGATTAAGAGAAATAACTTTGCTGGATTGATGAGGATTAAAGGGAAATAACTTTGCTGGATTGATGAGGATTTAAGGGAAATAACTTTGCTGGATTGATGAGAATTTAAGGGAAATAACTTTGCTTGATTGATGAGGATTAAAGAGAAATAACTTTGCTGGATTGATGAGGATTTAAGGGAAATAACTTTGCTGGATTGGTAAGAATTTAAGGGAATAACTGCTGGATTGATGAGGATTAAAGGGAAATAACTTTGCTGGATTGATGAAGATTTAAGGGAAATAACTTTGCTGGATTGGTGAGAATTTAAGGGAAATAACTTTGCTTGATTGATGAGGATTAAAGAGAAATAACTTTGCTGGATTGATGAGGATTTAAGGGAAATAACTTTGCTGGATTGATGAGAATTTAAGGGAAATAACTTTGCTTGATTGATGAGGATTAAAGAGAAATAACTTTGCTGGATTGATGAGGATTTAAGGGAAATAACTTTGCTGGATTGGTAAGAATTTAAGGGAATAACTGCTGGATTGATGAGGATTAAAGGGAAATAACTTTGCTGGATTGATGAAGATTTAAGGGAAATAACTTTGCTGGATTGGTGAGAATTTAAGGTAAATAACTATTGCTGGATTGATGAGGAATAAAGGGAAATAACTACTGCTGGATTGATGAGGATTAAAGGAAAATAACTTTGCTGGATTAGTGAGGATTAAAAGGAAATAACTTTGCCGGATTGATGAGGATTAAAGGGAAATAACTTTGCTGGATTGATGAGGATTTAAGGGAAATAACTTTGCTGGATTGATGAGGATTAAAGGTAAAACACTTTTCTGGATTGATGAGGATTAAAGGGAAATAACTTTGCTGGATTGATGAGGATTTAAGGGAAATAACTTTTGCTGGATTGATAAGGATTTAATGAAAATAACTTTGCTGGATTGATGAGGATTAAAGGTAAAAAACTTTGCTGGATTGATGAGGATTAAGGGAAATAACTTTGCTGGATTGGTGAGAATTTAACGGAAATAACTTTTGCTGGATTGATGAGGATTAAAGGGAAATAACTGCTGGATTGATGAGGATTAAAGGGAAATAACTTTGCTAGATTGATGAGGATTAAAGGGAAATAACTTTGCTGAATTGATGAGGATTTAAAGGAATTAACTTTGCTGGAATGATGAGGATTAAAGGGAAATAACTTTGCTGGATTGATGAGGATTAAACGGAAATAACTTTGCTGGATTGATGAGGATTTAAGGGAAATAACTTTGCTGAATTGATGAGGATTTAAGGGAAATAACTTTGCTGGAATGATGAGATTTTCAGGGAAATAACTTTGCTTGATTGATGAGGATTGAAGTGACATAACTTATAACTTTGCTCTCAGGATCATAAAAGCAGTGTCAACTATATCTTGGGAACTGGGACATTGAACGACACATTTATCTTCAGTAATGCTGTATGATCATAAATTGATATTCATTATTCTTGGTATGATTGTAGACTGCAGTGTTAGACTAAAACTTTTTTAGCTCGGCTATTCGAAGCCTACTCGCCCCAGTGTTGGCGTCGGCGTCCGTTTAACAAAAGTGCACTTTGTCCTCTAACTTGAAAACTACTTATGATATCAACTTGAAACTTGGAATATATATTCACCATCAAATTCTACATATTACCAACAACACCCATAACTCTGCTACAAATATTTTTCAAGTTATGCCCCTTTTTCACTTAAATTTTGCGTTAAGGAAAATATGCACTTTTGTCCATAACTTATAAATTACTTGAGATATCAACTTGAAACTTGGAATATATATTCACCATCAAATTCTACATCATTACCAACGAGACCCAAAACTCTGCTGTCAATATATTTCAAGTTATGCCCCTTTTTTCTTATATTTTGTGTTATGCTAAATATGCATTTTGCCCATAACTTTAAAACTACTTGAGATATTGCCTTGAAACTTGAAATATATTTTCACCATCAAAATCTACATCATAACCAACAAGACCCATAACCTGCTTCCAATATTTTTTCAAATTATACCCCTTTTTCACTTACATTTTGCGTTAAGCAAAATATACACCTGGCCCTTAACTTTAAAACTACTTGAGCTATCACCTTGAAACCTGGAAAATATATTCACCATCAAAATCTAGGTCATAATCAACAACACCCATAACTCTGCTACCAATATTTTTCAAGTTATGCCCCTTTTTCACTTATGCAATTGTCCTATAATTTTGAAACAACAGGAGATATTACTTTGAAACTTGGAATATATGTTTGCCATCAGTTTCTAAATCATTATCAACAAGATCCATAACTCTATTGGAAATATTTCTGTAAGTTATGCCCCTTTTGCATTTAGTTTTTACCTCAACTATTCGATATTTCATTGAAACTTTGAATATTTTTTCACCATCAAAATCTATATCATTACCAACAAGACCCATAACTGTAATACAATTACTCTACAAGTTATGCCCCTTTTTCCACTGTTCCTTTTTTCACTTATATTTTCACTTAAGTGCACTTCATCAATAACTTTGCAAATACTTAAGGTATCAACTTCAAACTTCCATTATATTTTCATTTCAGTTCTTTTTCTGTAACATTACTGAAGTGATTGATATTGAACTAAAAGTAAATGTCTCTAATAAAAAATAACAAGTTTTCTAACAAATCCAGAAATATTTCATAGTTATTCCCCTAGTTTAATATTTATGGTACATTAAGGAATTGTTTCTGTTATTTGAAATGAATTTCTCCCTTACCATTCACTTGTTAATATTTTTCCTGAATACACATGAATGTATGGCCATAGTTGTTATTGTTTTAATCTTCAAATTGCATTTGTTTCAAATGATTCGAATAGTCGAGCGTGCTGTCTCCTCTGAAAGCTCTTGTTTAATATTGTTATCAGTTTGAAATGTGAGCATTGTGTCAGTATAATAAAGAAAACAGATTTTCGTAACTAAATGAACACATTTCTTTGTATGCTCATTAAATCAATATTTTGGCCTTTGGCTTTTCATCAGGAAACTCAGATTTATCTACAATTACATATTGTTCATTTTTTTTCTTATAATTTAAAATTATTTCTTTTTATAACTCATTCTTTAATCAAAGTTTTAAATTAAAATATGTTACTGTATTATCTTTAGTAACATTCTTACAATAAATAATAATTGGCAGATTTTAAATAGTATTCTTGATGAGTTACTTTGGTAGGGCCTCTAGTCTTTTCCATAAATATATATTTAACCAGGTATACCTATCCTTTTTTTTTCTTGAATACATGTGTATTGTCAAATTTTTTTAGTTTAATCTGGGTTTTTTTGTGTTTTTTTTTGTGTGTAAAATTCATTTTAATTTACAAAACAGAATTACTTTCATTAATGATTAACCGATAAAATATACTGAGCCAAAATGAAAACATGACAAAATAACATAGGAAATTCCTATTACATTAATCAAAGTGAATAGAAATTTGATCAGCAATATGTTTATCTTCAAAGTTGACAGTTCAGTAACTATCAATTAAAAAAAAAATTGTGGCAAATTAACAGCTGGATATTGTTCTTTGTTTAATTGAAAGGGAGGTAATTTGCAAAAATGTTTATTTAAGTAACTGTATCTTATTTTTTTTGCATCTTAGATTTGAACTACATATATTGTGTTTTTCTTTCTGTACATCTCATAAACTTCTGAATCTGACAGTTGAATAATCTGTCTGGAACTCTTATATAAAACAATATCAATTTCATAATAATTTACCAAGGAGGAGATAACCTTAACCTTTGTGAAAAAATAACCTGTTTTTGCTTTATGAAATGACCAGATATGTTCAAATACCACAAATATTAAATAATATAATATTTAATAAAAATTAAAGATAAAATATGGCATAAATGAATAAAACTTTTGAATTTAAAAATGTGAAGTTTTCATTTTGGCTCAGTATATTGTACTATAAAATAATTAGGACCTATTGTCAGCAAGCCAGCCCATACAGCCAGACATGACAAATGAGAGGGTGAACACTCCCAGCACGACCTTATCATCTTTCTTCTAATCAGTGATGATCACAGACATTTTGTGAATGCCTGCCAATTGAGGCTTTTCCCCTAAAAAAGTTCTTTTATATGTATTTACATATAATGTCAGTTGGTATGAAAAGTGAGGTTTGACAAAAAAATTTAATGGAACGTTACCTTATTACATGTAAAATGTTTTCAGTCAGCAGTAACCAGAGATGTTTTTCTAAGAAAAACATCAGAAAAAACATATCTTGTTTTGACACACAGTCTTTCAGCTACATTCAATTTAGTTAATGGAAGTTTTTGAAAAGACTTGTACTCCAAGTCTTACATAATAAAGCTCCAATGTGTAGAGTTCTTTAAATGTATACTACTCAAAGTTTGCTAAACACCAAGTTAACCTTACATTATTGTGATGTCTACATTTTAACCCTTTCCTCCATAGACACACATTGATTGCGTGGGCGAAGTGCAGGCTGATCTGGGATAAAGTTTTTGGTGTACACATAACCTTCCATGACAGTTGTGACCCTTTATTTTTGCGCTGCATATACTGTACTATAATTTGATTTTGCGGCAGAGAATTTTCACGCAAAAGCCGTAAATAACAAATTTGCTGGGACATAAATTCGCGCAAATGCATTTTTCTGTAAAGAAACACTGCTAAATGGTTTAATTTCGCTGGGATTGAATTTCGCGCTCTCGTCATAGCACAAAATACGCGAAAATTAAACCCGCGCAAAATAAAATGATTTAACAGTAAGTCATATACTCCACATTTGCAGAGTGTTCAACCTTTACTTTCAAATTAAAGATTGAAGATTTATGAATGGATTATGGCCAATATGAATGTATGAAGGCATTTGTTATCAGATGCAGATATCAACAGTCAGTTGTTTTTTTGGCAATGATCAACATACTCATCTTTAACTTTATCCCATTCAAATTCTAAAAATATTCCTAAATCATATTACAGTTGTAAAACACTTAAGTGTTTTGTTCTATTTAATAACTTATGAGGTGAATAAAAAGAAATAAAACTAATAACTGGTGTACAGCAAAATATTTCTACAAAAATATTCTTGGTGCTTAGCAAACTTTGAGTAGTATATAAACAGAAATAAATTCAAAAGGCTATCAGAGTATTGCACGCAATACAGGAGTTCCCCACTGGTTAAAACCTCTATCAATAATTTGTGCGTGATATATACTAATTGACTGGACAAGAAAACAAGCCACTATGTTGAATAAACTGTGCTATTGACATTATTATATATTGCCTTCTATTTAGTGAGTCTGGTGCTGTAAATAAACATTCATAATATAATATAAAATGATATTGTTTCCCAAATTTTCATGTGGACAGAGATTTTATGCTATAACTCAATTTTCAACTCGGACACTGAAAGGTGATGCTAAATTCTCACATTGCCATTATGTTATACCAAGTTTTGAGAAAAGATACATTGACAATGTCCTAAGGTTATAAAACCTAGTCGCCATTTCAGTCAATCAGATGCTTGAGATTTGAGACTAGTTTCCATGCTCAGTTTTATAACCTTGGAGCAATGTCTGAGTTATTACAGGTCCAGTTTTTGTTGGATGGAGACGTGTTTGGTTCACTGGTAGGGAAATAAACAACAAAACATATATATGCAGATGTCTGTTAAGTTATTTTAACTGTATGCTGCTGTAACATATTTTATATTATTTAACAATGATGTTTAAGGGCTCACTACACTCCTCCCTTGCACATTCATTGATAAAAAGAAAAAAAATCTCAATAATGGTAAAATGTTGTTCAAATGATTGTTACTGATGTATGTTTATTTTGCATGCGGTAAGACATGTAAGAACAGTAAAGAAAAAAGGCTAGACCTAAAATTCCCTAAAATTCTATTGACATAAATTCACAATAACTAAGCAATACAAAACATAATTTTAAATTCCCACGTGAGTGTAATGATACTGACAAGAAAATACTGTGTACTGTGTAAAGAACTTTCAACTACGAAAAGAGAAATCAATGTTTTTTTTCACCAGTTTATGCAATTGAGATTTTGATTTATAGATGACCATGCAGGGGAGGAGTGTAGTGGACCCTTAAAACACCCTAGTGACAAAGTGCTGTTGAACCCTAATGTCTGTCTGTGTCAAGAGTCAGTGCTTTCAACATTTGGAGAATTTAAAAGGGGCATTCAATATGTTATGCAAGTGCAGTTATATTGCAGAAAATATATCACTGTTTGGGTGTTCTAAATTATAATTATCTAATTGAATCAATCATTCTTCAAAACACTGAAAAGTTTGGCATTAATATTTGAAGTACAGGAAAATAGGCCAGTTAGTTCTTGCATACCCTATTTAAGGTTCTACAGGTTCTCCGAAACTTTCAGGCCTGGTAGACAAAACGTCATCTTGACCACAGGAATTTGTAGAATATGTGTACACTGATCAATAAGAAAAGGGAAATGATGTTTGCATAACTTATGGAACGCCCCTCATATATTGCTAACAAGATAATAAATGACAACTGTGGTGATACCCAACAAGGTGACAGCCTTACTCATAACTAACGACAACAAAACATCATTTATCCTGATATAACATTGGACATTACTACATTCTAAAAGTACCTCAAGACATGAAGCAGTCTGTGCTAATTATTATTGAATTATTAAAAAACCACGGCAAATATAATCGTGTTCACAAATCCAGCCCATGGTGGCACAATGGTGAGGTAATTTAGTTTTCCATTAAATCTTACTGTCAGATTTATAATTGAAATCCATCATAGTGTGCAATGTACAAGAAGCCGTTAATTTAGCTGGCCGGGTGCTTATTTAGAAACTTTATCAGAGCGGCAAACAATATGACTTCTATAAATGAAATGTAACTTGAATGGCAAATCTTCCTGATAATATTGTGGATAAAGTTACTATAATTAACCCTTTCCTCCATAGACACACATTGATTGTGTGGGTGAACAGTGTAGTTCCAGAGCCAGCACATCCGTACGTTTGTTCAGGATCTGCACTGTTCACTTTTTGGTTCATTAGGTTATTTCTGAAAAATGCGACCAGTGCAGATCCTTTTTAGATGGCACTGATGTTCCCGCTGATCTTGATCTACATTGGTCGCACATGCGTAAAAATGTGTATATATGGAGGAAAGGGTTAAATAAGTCTAAATACACACACATTGTCAATCATTCTCATTGTCATCGGTCGTACAGGTACACAGTTTACTGCCATAGAGAAGCAGGCTGTAATTGCCGACACTGATTTGGTCAAATTTGTATATCATTTTGCATGATTTATTTAATTACTTCAATTCATGTGATCGATATGAAAAAGTTTGCAGCCTGTACATTATATAAACTTTGGGCATTTTCATCCATTTTCAATAATTTTTTTATGGGTGCAGCACAAGTTCAGCTTAAATTCAAAAGATGGTGGATAGTGTAACAATGGATTCTGCAGCAGATGATACTTATTAACCTTTGACTGTGCTATGTTTAAGTACCGGTAAATAGAGTTCATTGAAAGGAAACCCCTGTTAAATATTATACTATACACAGCCTTGCACATTTATACTAAATGAAATTTATTGTGATTAAAGAAGAAACATTCTAATTAAGGTTTTAGAACTGTAATATTTCCGCCAAACATCGACTTATGCCGTCACTAATTCGTTTTTTCCAAACACCGATTCGTACGTTTCCAGTTGATACTATTTTTCGTAAAAGGAGTATACTCTTTAGGTGTTTTCCGCGATTATGACGTCCTTAATAACTAAATCAAATAATAACAAAGTGCGGATATAAAATTGATGTAAAGTCAACAAATATTTTCATAACAAATACTCAAAATAAGTCTATAGACGAACAACACTCAGTAATGAATAGAGCTTATATGAAATTGCCTACTGTTTGATCAATCCTCCGTGGCGTAATGGATAACGCTCAGGAATCTTCATTTTGGCGGACCCGGTTCTGTTCAATTCTCGGGAGAGGAACCTTTTTTTCCCTTTTTCTTCTTTTTTTTTTTTAAAACTATTGTGAGGAAATTTTTGGAGAAAAGAGTATAATCAATAGGTTTAAAATTCGGAAATAATTGTTATTATTCTTCATCTTCATTTAGTAGCCATGAAAACTGAAATATTGTAATGATATTATTACAAAATACTGACTCTTTTATAATACAGCAACAGAATCACGATATGAAACTAAAATGATTATGGAATCTGTACTTTCATTTAGGAAAATGTTGCTATTTTATTGTTTCTATAATTGCACAGTAATTTTGTGATACTTGTCTTATAAAACTAATTTTATGTGTTTGCACGATGATTTTTTCCTTTAAAAGAATGCTTTGGTTGCTATGGTTATGGTTGCCAAAATTACATTTTTGAGGTTAAATTTTAACCAGCATAGCTGATTGCTTGCGTATTTCTTGTTTTTAAAAAAATTTGAGGGGGTATAAAAAATCACCATTCGTAAACCAAGCCCTTTGGTTTTTGTGGTTTTTAACCGTTTGGTCTGGGCCATAGGTACCTGTTTTGTAGGCCAATAAAATGAAAACGAAAATGGTGCTCTTTTTTAAAATTATTTGATTCTATACACATTGCAGATAATTTTAATGTAAAACACAATTATTTTACTTCATTAAACATGCACAAAAATCACAGATAAAAACTTGCTTAATTTTTGCAGATCGGGAAAATGTGCATTTCCGAAGATGGGGTACAGTTTAAAAAAGTCAATTTATAAAGTGTTAGAAATAAATTCTAAACATAATGCTTGTTTTTTCCTGTTCAGATATGATGTCCTTAAACAATTAGCCTTTATTTTACAAAATTTTACAAGGTTTCAAAGAAATAGAGATGAATTTAGCTTCTAATATGTTTGATTTTACAGCCCATTTTCCGAAACAGAGGGTCCCCTTCTAAAATACTAAATTTCTCGAGTTACGCATGGTAAATGTTTTTTAAAACTCGTGTTTAGATGTCTAAATGGATGTACTTGGAAATGAAAACAACAAAATCCCAATCTGCAAAAGTGCGTATTACAGTTCTAAAACCTTAAAGCTGACATTTTCATTATTTAAATTGTATGCTCCGAGTCCAAACCACCAATCAAAAGCCTGCACTTGAACTGGTCATTTCCTTGTAGAAATTCCATGTATGTCATAATGTCAATGATCAATTGATCAATTAATGTAATGCAGTGTGCAATAATTTCCTGTTCTTATAGATGGAACTTTAATACTGCATTGTGAAACATCATAGCTTGACTTAAGAACATTCATTACTCTCCTAGCAAATGATAATGGTGTAGACGCTGTAATCAGAATCAAATTTCTTTTGCTAAATTGCTATAGTGCTCTTTCTTATTGTGTAAGTTGGTTTAAGTGCTTTTTCTTCTAGTGCAAATTGTTTTTTAAGTTAAGATTCTCTGTGCCTTTATTCTCCATACTACTTGGGCACATTTTTCTAGTGTTAATTGTTGCCACCACCCTCTAAGCTTCACAGACATCGTCAATTTTACTAAAAACAGACTTTTCCCCTCAGATTACTTTCCTACCTATAACTTCAATATGAATGCCCCAAGATCAGGGTCAAGGTCATTGTAACTTTTTTTTTCTAAGATTCTTGTTTTACTCAGATCTGAACATAATAAGGGTAGTTTTACAAAGTGTTTTGGGGGTTTACAGTTAAATAAATGAAGCATGATGCCATGTCAAGTAGTGTTTTTTTAATTGATTATTATATTTTATTATAACATTTATAAGAACATTTTTGTGCTATTTCTTATGCCCACAATGGTATGGGACTTTGTATAGCATTCCAATTCTTCATTTAATTTTTGAAACAATATTTCTACATCATACTATGTGCACAATCAATCGGTAGATCATTAAAATTATTTGTGATTGTAAAACAAACTGTGATCTTACTTAGAAATTATTGTCATGAGGTACAACAGTAAAATGTTTCAGTTTAATTAAAATTTTGGCAGCGTTTGGATGAAAATGAGTCGCCTGAACCAGGACTCGAACCTTGGATCTGGCTTTCTGTGCCGATGCTCTACCAGTTGAGCTACCAAAGCATTCTGATTCAAATACTTCTTCGAAATAAATACTTAAACGAGATGAGTACTTTGGAATTTTAAGGTAATTATCTTATTAAGGTTTTATAAATGGGACATTTTTGATAATTATTTGACATGTGGCAGCTTACTATTATATCGAATATAATATAATAAAATGTAAGATAATATAATACCGTAATAATGATATTGTTAAATTCTCTGACCTTAGAATTAAGATGTTTTTGTGGCCTTCCAAAAAGCATCAATAATACTTTTCAGTTTTAATTTACATTTGAAGTCCTGGTCAAACTGCACCTACAACAAACCATTGCTTATCTTATAGGTTTGGTCATCTTAAACCTCATGATAGGGTCTGTGGTCAGAAAAATATTAAAACAAATAAAATTAATGTTATTTAGATAATGTTTTTATTTATTAATGTGATAATGAACATACATTTTACTGTTTAAATAATCAAACAAGAATTTGCTGTTGAGTCAGGCTTGAAACAATATATCAGCATTTATGTAATGCTTTGAATGCTTAAGAATATCCTAAACAGTATTCCGTATCAATTGTTCACATATGGTGATAAAGTTGTTTTGCATTGAAATAAGTAGAACACATACACAGCTAAAATCAAGCCTTCTGACTGGAGAGCTTATCTGTTTGGGCAAATTGTATTAATGAAGATAGTACTTGTAGACTGGTAACAGTGAACTAGCATTAACAGGTTTTTCTGTGACAATAAGATGTTTTCCATTTCTTGGCAACAGTGGTTGTTGTTTTGTTGTTCTTATGGAGACATGGCATTAACCTGTTAGATTAATGTATTGGACTTTCCATTCATTCATTCAGCAAGTCCATTTATTATTGATGGGTGTATTGTAGAAATTTCTTGACTTAACAGCAAAATATGAATGATCCTGGGTCCAAGATCATAAATACTAGAAAGGAGACCTGTCTCAAATTTCAAATATCTGATTGGCTGAAATGTAGACTTGTCACTTGCCCTCATTTCAGCCTTCAGATGCTTGAGATTTGAGACTTGTCTCCAATATCAGTTTTAAGATTTTGGGCCTAGTTCAGACTGCACAGATGCACACACTGGCTGTTCTGTATCCACTTGGGCCTAGTTCAGACTGCACAGATGCACTGGCTGTTCTGTATCCACTTGGGCCTAGTTCAGACTGCACTGATGCACTGGCTGTTCTATATGTACTTGGGCCCAGTTCAGACTGCACAGATGCACTGGCTGTTCTGTATCCACTTGGGCCTAGTTCAGACTGCACAGATGCACTGGCTGTTCTGTATCCACTTGGGCCTAGTTCAGACTGCACAGATGCACTGGCTGTTCTGTATCCACTTGGGCCCAGTTCAGACTGCACTGATGCACCCTGCTGTTCTGTATCTACTTGGGCCTAGTTCAGACTGCACAGATGCACTGGCTGTTCTGTATCCACTTGGGCCCAGTTCAGACTGCACTGATGCACCCTGCTGTTCTGTATCTTCTTGTGCCTAGTTCAGACTGCACAAATGCACTGGCTGTTCTGTATCTACTTGGGCCTAGTTCAGACTGCACAGATGCACTGGCTGTTCTGTATCTACTTGGGCCTAGTTCAGACTGCACAGATGCACTGGCTGTTCTGTATCCACTTGGGCCTAGTTCAGACTGCACTGATGCACTGGCTGTTCTGTATCCACTTGGGCCTAGTTCAGACTGCACAGATGCACTGGCTGTTCTGTATCCACTTGGGCCTAGTTCAGACTGCACAGATGCACTGGCTGTTCTGTATCCACTTGGGCCCAGTTCAGACTGCACAGATGCACTGGCTGTTCTGTATCCACTTGGGCCCAGTTCAGACTGCACTGATGCACCCTGCTGTTCTGTATCTACTTGTGCCTAGTTCAGACTGCACAGGTGCACTGGCTGTTCTGTATCTACTTGGGCCTAGTTCAGACTGCACAGATGCACTGGCTGTTCTGTATCTACTTGGGCCTAGTTCAGACTGCACAGATGCACTGGCTGTTCTGTATCCACTTGGGTCTAGTTCAGACTGCACTGATGCACTGGCTGTTCTGAATCCACTTGGGCCTAGTTCAGACTGCACAGATGCACTGGCTGTTCTGTATCCACTTGGGCCTAGTTCAGACTGCACAGATGCACTGGCTGTTCTGTATCCACTTGGGCCCAGTTCAGACTGCACAGATGCACTGGCTGTTCTGTATCCACTTGGGCCTAGTTCAGACTGCACAGATGCACTGGCTGTTCTGTATCCACTTGGGCCTAGTTCAGACTGCACTGATGCACTGGCTGTTCTGTATCTACTTGGGCCCAGATCATACTGCACGGATGCACTGGCTGTTCTGTATCTACACTGGTTGCAAAGTTCTTTCTAAATATAATAACGGCTACAATGTCACAAAATATGACGGAAGGTACCTTTTCCCATGGAAAATATGAGAAATTACGTGTTAGTGATGTATTGAACTTTATAAGTATGAGCTTTATATTAGGTATCTTATTGCACGTCAACAATCTGATTATTTCTGCTCTTAAGAAGGAGATAATGCAGTTCAGAGAGTTATCCATTGTTTGACACTTCCTTGTGCATTTCCAACATGCAGTTTCCATTACATAATTATAATCTCTACTAGACATTACAAAAGCCTGTTTTCAATGTTTTATGCCTTAACTTGATTACAGAATAATTGTTAGGAGAGTTAGATGAAACTTTCTTCTGTTGTTATGAGTTAAGCATAAACTCCATATATACACCATTATTGCGTGGGCAGACAGTGTAGATCCAGATTAACTGGCATATTTGTGCCATCTGATGACGATCTACGCTGTTGGCTTTTAGATTCATAAGGTTATTTCTGACCATGATGTGACCATTAAGAGCCAGATTAGACAGCACAGATGAGCTGGATCTACTCTGGTTGCACACAGTTTAAAAGGCTTATATATGGACTATAGGGTTAAGCAGAAGCTTTCTTTTGTTTCAGCACAAGAAGTTACAAGAGGCATTGATGAAAGCTGCAGCGTTGAGTCGTGAGGTGGACTTGATAAGAAGCACATGTGAAAGCCAGAAAACACAAATACAGTCGCTGCAGAGCCTGCTGGCATCCAGGGAACAAGAACACAGGTGTGTAAACTGTTGTCTGGAATAGATATGCTTTTGTAATGTTAGCTAACTTATATGTGACTCCTCGGCAGACTACCAGTGATGTCACTACCATTGTTAAGTTAAATAAACAACATTAAAAACACAATAAAGAATGAACCTGGAAAAAAAACAGTGCTTATTTTGGAGTGATTTTATTGGATGTAATAAGCTATATTCCAAAATGAAAAGAAACGTTCTTTCCCTAAATTGTCCCAAAAATGTCTGAATTTCGGAATTGTTTGATGGGTATAAAACATTAACACCATTTCACCATGGAACTGAAGCTTAACTTCTGTCGATGAACTTATACTTAATTAAACTATCTTTTTGAACAGTTCTTTATTTCATGGTAGGTTTTAGTTGATGGATCGATCTACCCACGACAATTAGCACACGATAAATATGGATCTACCCACGACAATTAGCACACGATAAATATAAGTGATTTTACAATACTCGTTAACTTACGGGTATAGGTCATAGTCCGAAAACAGACAAAAAAAACTGATTTGTTGAAAATAATACTTACAGTGCAAAAGTTTTACAAAGAAAGTTGTTATTGTTGGATTAAGTCATATCCAATAAAGTTCAGTGTTTTGATAAAAAAGGCTTTTTCACTCCAAATGTGACAATGCTTTTAGGTTCCATGCCTGAAAAAAGTGTTGAGTGGTTGCAGTTCATTTAGTTCCAGAATTGTTTATTTGTCAAATGATGCTTTACATTCATAGTGTGAAATGGTTGTTTGGCCAGAGTCAAACAATATGCAGGTTTTGAATCTCCTGGATTGTATTGCTTAAAAAATATGATTTAAAAAAAGTCATAAAATTAAAATTGAATGACTGCTTATTATGAGATGCAGTTGTTTTAATCAGATATGGATACTTACATATGCAAATGAGATTGTTCAGGTGCATATTTAGGGGCAGATCCTGAGTGAGTTTGTTGGGGGTCAGTTGAACTCACTTTTGGACTTCAATATTTAATTTTATGGGGATTTTAGTCTGAAAATTGAAATTACCTACAAATGTTTCTAATCCTAAACTGCCCCAAACACACTCTCTGATACATTGTTTTATGGTCCTCACCTTTTTTTGTATGTGGTGTTTTGGGATCGGCCAATGGTTGATAATGCATGTTGTATATCTAGTGTGTTAGTTTACGAGAAATACTTATGTTGCACCAGGCATGTTTTTTGTGATTTCAGAGAGGAGATGAAAAATCGGTACAGTTTGGGAAGCAAAGAAATGCAAGCAGCAGTTCAGGAGGAAGTCCGCAGAAATGAGCGAGAACATCAGCAACAGATGAAACAGCAGCAAGAAAAGTGAGTGCATTGTTTTCAACAGTCAGCATATAGGTCACTGAACAATTGGCTATCAATTAACACCCTAGGATACAGCTTCAGTCTTGTGTGCGACCTGTGTAGATGCAGATCAGCTTACACATATGTTGACTGGGTCAGAGGTTATTAGCTTTGAAATTCATATCTGTTTCCACTCGAACCCTTTTACCCACATATTCCAGATTCAACTGTGCGTAGTTGACTTTGAGTAGAAGTAAAAGGTCAAGGTCACTCAGACTTCTACTATGAGAATATTTACAATTCACTATGCCAAAGTTCAAAGTCACATGGTGTCACCTCAATTCCTGTCATCCACTTGTTTATTTATTCTCATGTCAAAATTTAACATTAATAATTTCTCACCTTTGAATATTAAATTAGGGATAAAAGTCATGTGCTTTTTAACCAGCAAAGCTAGTTTTGCTACTCACACTTCTAGTGCAAATCAAGCTAGAATGATGCAAACTGGAAACCAGAGAATTACACATTTCAGCAAGTATGTGAAGTAGTCCAGTAAAATTTGATTTTAAAGATTCAGTTTGAATACAGTCAAGTATAACATAAATGCCAAAATGTAATTTGCCAAAGAACTGATAACGCTGATCTCTGGGTTAAATAGAAGAGTGCTGTGGCATTTTAGGCTGAATATAATCGTTTCAGAAGTAAATGACATGTATACATACATTGACTAAATCACAGTTTACATATAATTTATTAACTTTACCAATAGGTTTTGCCCATAACTGGGCTATAGTGGACTGCCTGTGGTCAGTAGACTTCTTATGTTTTTTACGGACGGGACCGGCAATAGCACCGTCCGCCATTATTCAGCATACACAGAGTTGCTTTGTCATTTACCTGGTACATGTATACAATATCGTGTATCATTTGAGGTCAAGTTTTGATCTAAAATTAGTCATGCGTTTTCGATTGGATCAATTCCTTTACGAGTATTGGCGGAAAAACACGAACGAGTGTTGCTAGCTATCGTAAATGCGATCGTGCGTTTCCGGAGCGTGACGTATGCAGAATATTTATGCAGAATATATAACGCGCGATACGATTGGTCAGTGCTCGTCCGTGCACGTGGCTCTAAAAATATACCGTGTCAGCTGACTGAGGTTAGTCATGCCTAAACGTATTCATGAAATTCATATTGACAAGTTGTTGCTGTTTTAAATCGTCGAGTGTTGTGAATTAGTCTGCATTATTTTTTTCTAATATTTGCAAAAAGTAGCCAGTGGCGAATGCTTTAGTAGCCGGCAAAATCGCCGATGGCCGAGGCTTGTGGAGAGCACTGTATAACCTTGGGCACTGAGGTTCTTTTTCCACCCCAATCTTAAATAAAGCTTTTGTTCTGATATTTTCCAAAATATCCACCATTATGATGGAAACATGTTCTATACTTTTCATGCACCAAATGCAAACAATGATCACTTTAACGGATACTTTAAATGAAAAAATAACTGGGAGGAGCTTGCTTTAACTTAAATTCCATTCTTGCTCTTCAAAATGTTCTCATTCCAAAAGTACTACTGGTTTGAGAAAATTTATGGTTACTTTCTTTACAGACGGATTTCTAAGATTTAAAAATTTTCACAGATTACTCCTGACTGATCCAAATTAAGCTTTAAGCCTATTTAGCAAAGCAGTACTACAAACACAAAGTGGGGTTTACTGTTATACAAGCTTCTGCACTCCTTCGACTGTTAAATGACCTTTTGTTCATTCCTGTACTATAGCACTGCAAACACAACACTTGATACACTTACATCAGCTTTTACTCCAACCATAGTTTTAAGTCTTTCAGACATAACATAATTATCCCCAGCTGATGAAATTTGGAGTGGGATATTGTTTCGGCGTTGTCCATCCATCCGTCCTTCCGTCCCAATTTGGTTTCCACACTATTTCTCTGCAACCATTGGATAGATTTCAATGAAACTTTCTGGGATTCATCAATACCAAGAGGAGATGTGCATATCATCGTCTTGTTCCGGTCAGACTGTTTAACACAGAGTTATGGTCCTCTGATCAGTTATGCAGTATGCATATAGAGCAGTATTTGTTTCCTTGCTATTTCTCTGCAACCAATGGATGTATTTAACGAAATTTCAGGGGAACCATCAATACCAAGAGGAGATGCGCATATCCTTGTCTTGTTTTTGTCAGACTGTTTAACACAGAGTTATGGCCCTTTGATAACTTATGCATTATGCATTTAGAGCAGTATTCGTTTCCATGCTATTTCTGTGCAACTACTGGATGGATTTCAATGAATCTTTCTGGGAACCATCAATACCAAGAGGAGATGCGCATATCTTCATCTAGTTCCGGTCCAACCGTTTAACACAGTTATTGCCTTTTGATAACTTATGCATTATGCATATAGAGCAGTATTCATTCCCGTGCTATTTCTCTGTAACTACTGGATGGATTTCAATGAAACTTTATGGAAACCATCAATACCAAGAGAAGATGTGCATATCATTGTCTTGTTCTGGTCTGACCGTTTAACACAGAGTTATGGTCCTCTGATCAGTTATGCAGTTATGCATATAGAGCAGTATTTGTTTCCTTGCTATTTCTCTGCAACCAATGGATGGATTTTAACAAAACTTCATGGGAACCATCAATACCAAAAGGGAGATGCTTATATTGTCCATTTGTTCTGGTCAGACGGTTTAACACAGAGTTATGGCCATTAAATAAGTTATGTATTGTGCATGCAGAGCAATATTCATTTCCGCCCTATTTTTTTTTACTACTGCTTTCTTGATTTCAACAACTTGAAGACTTAAGACTATATTGCACTTCATATGAGAATCACTGGATTTTTTCTGCATAAATGAAGAAATGCGCAAAACTGATTTGCTGGTTTTCTGTACTTTCAGTGCTTTAATTTAACAATGCATCTTTTAGTTTAAAAGAAAAAACAACAACAATAAAAAAACAATCACCAATCTCAGTTTTATGATCATGGGCCCTTGTTACATTTAATAGTTGGTTGAGTAGCAGCTGCTGCCTAATGGTTGTTCATATGAATGTAATGGGAAATTATACTGGTGTCCATAATACATCACTCAAAATGACTTAAGCACCTAAATAAAACTTGTAACAGCTTTCTTGTCAGGTTGTATTTATTCTCCATATGTTCAATCTTTACTCCATATACTAACTCATACAAAAGTTGGTTTGTTTGTGCAGTCTTAGGGTAGTTATATGATAATTTCCAACTCTGGCAATATTTCCTATGAAAGTAAAATATTACTGCCCAAAAAGGTGGTTCAAGCAACTCTACTGAGCTCCCTCTGGATCAGGCCCTATATTTGATGTAAAAATAAAAATTTAACGAAGTCTCCTGAAAATTTATACCATTTTGCTGAGTTCAAAGCTTGGATACTGAACCCTTTTCTCCATAAATACGCTTTTTTACACATGTGCGACCAGTGTAGATCCAGATAAGCTGGCACATCTGTGCCATCTGATCAGGGTCTGCACTGGTCGCTTTTTGGTCGGAAATAACCTAAAGAATCAAAAAGCGAACAGTTGAGATCCTGATCAGATGGCATGGATGTGCCAGCTGATCTGGATCTAAACTGTTTGCCCATGTAATAAAGGTGTGTCTATGGAGGAAAGGGTTAATTAATTGTCTTCATGACAATCAGTCAAATTCAACATGATTTTTTCTTAGCAGAATCAGAATAGTCTGTCTTACTATACCAGATAAGGCTGCAGGTACTTTTTTCACACTAGAATGACCTCCTTATTTGATTATAGTTAAAATGTTCCATTAGTTTCAAGATAAGGGCTCAAGAACTTTTGTCACATAAGCAACACTAATTAATTTAACCTTTTCAAATTCTTCTGGTAATTGTGTAGAAATGGTAAATGTTATTGGGCTTATTACGACCCAGGTAGTGGGAAGTTTGTCTGATTTCCCCACCTACCTGACCTAAAGACCTGTGCCCAAGGTTATAAAACTGAGCATGGGAACCAGTCTCAAATCTCGAACATCTGATTGGCTGAAATGGCGACTGGTCACCATTTCAGCCAATCAGATGCTTGAGATTTGAGACTGGTTTCCAATCTCAGCTTTATAACCGCAAGACCAGGACCCAAGATCATTAAAATAAAACAGTCTCAAATCTCAAGCCAATGATTGGCTGTAATGGTGACAGATTTGAGATGTGTCTCTGATCATAGTTTTATGATCAAGGGCCCTAAACCAGAGATTGTAAAGTAAGATTAGAGACCAGTCTTAAATCTTAAGCATCTGAATAGCTGAAAATGAAGACAATTCTATCATATCCTTGAGATTTGGGTCTGGTGTTCATTCTCAGTTTTATAATTTTGAGACCTGGCCTTTGTCAGAAATCAGTTGCATTGTTCGGAAGAAGGACTGTATAGCCCCAACCTGTTTTATGTCACCACCCTTCTACACTTTAAGATAAAAAGAGATCTTTGCCTTGGATAGTTTATTGCTGGAGCAGACACTTTTAACACTGCAAGATCTACGAGGTGATGTGTTCTCATTAGTGGTGAACAGTGTAGATCTGCTGGCACATTCAGGCCTGATGATGATGATTGATTCTGTTTGCGTTTTAATTCAAGGTCTTCAAGGTGATGTGTTCTACACTATAGGTAACTGGTGTTGATCCAGATCAGAAGGCATGAGGTGCTGGCTAATCTGGATCTACACTGGTCACATGTGCAATGAAACCCATAAATATTAAGTAAAGGGTTAATTTTGTAATAACAATTTTATCTGTTAAAATAGTTTCAAACAATGTCTTAGCAAGTCTGGCAAGAAACAAACACTACTTCCTGATAAACTTGATGCATGATTAATTTAAGAAATACATTATTAATTTTTTTTCAACAGAACTTTGTATTTTCTGTTTGCAAATATAGATAATTGTATGAGTACTTTGAGTAACAGCATACAACCCTGCTAACAACACAAAGTACTTAAAAATCAAATATTTATGTTGCTGAAAAAGTTTTTTTCCTCCTAAAACGGCTGTTTCCTACAAGACAATGACACTTGCTTCAATAGCTTAATGTTGTACTTACGTCTGCTTCCTCAGGCACTCTATATTTCAGAATAATTCAATCTGACTATAGAATCAGCTTTTACGATATATTTTTTGGAATGCTTAACAGGCAATCATGCTTAAACCGGTTAAAAACGGATAGTTCAAGCTATGGTGCAAAAAAGCATGCCTGTGGGGCTGCAACAACAGGTATAAGGCTCGCATGAACAAAAGCATGCCAAGATACAGTTACCAGGCATGCTGAGCAGGATGTATGAGAGCAGTGCTAAAGATTATACAACTGAGATTGGCAACCAGTTGTCATTTCAGCCTAACAGATGCTTGAGATTTGAGACTGGTTTCAAATCTCAGTTTTATAATCTTCAGTATGGAGAATGACAAGTTAGTGTTGGGTGCACTAAGATTCCTCAGTTCTGATTTTAGCAATTTACACACAATTTAAAACTTTCACATTGTCATCTTAATTGACTTTTATATCAGACACTGTCCTTGTAATTCATGTGTTCTGTTAATGAAATGTTGTCTTCTCATGAAAAAAATCAGGAAATGTTGCTTGTGTTAACTTGTGATTAAACATGATTTGCCAATCTAGTGTTTTGCTTACCGTCTTGTAATTAAGAGTCAAGTCAATTATATCAAACATGTTAATGTAGACATCATAATGGTTGAAAGAAAGGGCAGTAATTGCTTTTGTGCTGTTTTTTATTTATTTTCTTCAAGAAATAGTCAGTAATTGAAGAACAATGTTATTGTTTTATGAGAAATTGATAAAAATGCCCAGAGCCAGTGCCCTGTTAATTACATCGGTCATGAGAAAATGTTATTGATTTCAATTAGATTGCAATTTGTTTCTAATTTGGATTTATTTAAATTCCACAAATTGAGAGAAATCCAGGAAGCATTGTAATTGGCTGTTTTGGGTACAACATGTTTCATTCAGACCTTGGAGGTTCAAGATTCAATGTTTGAGGTTTTGCTAGAATTGCTGGAAATGGCTTTGTATGAACATTTTCCATCAGTGTCATTGAACTGTTAATATTCTTAACATGGATAAATTCATGTTTCAGTAAAGTAGACTTTGATTAGACTGTGCCACTGCTAGGGTTATGCTGCCAGTTCATTACTTAAGATTTGAAGCAAAACTCCTAATAAACTAGTAATAGAATAATCTAAATTCAAAGAAAAGACACTCCATTATAGAAATTGAGTAGCTCAAGTGTAAGACATAAACCATACTCCTTGATTTAAACGTTTTTTCTTTAACTTTGGGTGGGGGGGATCAATGTTTCTTGTCATTCAACGAATTGTTTTGTAAGATGGGCGATTACGGGAAGCTACAGAAAGTGTTTCCAGCTTTAGAGAAGAATGTTTCTACCTGGGCAGGATTTGTTATTCATAAGACTTTATAACATTATCATTAAGATCCTTTTAGTTTAGTTTAAACTTATTTATTTTACATTGATTGTGAAACAAATAATTTCAACTTCAAGCTTGATGACTGCTTCCTGTGTTGTAAACCAGTACTTGTGCCAAATGTGAATTGGGGAAACTGCAGAGGAATCTCATCCCTGCAGTCTCTGGATCTGGAGTCCGATGCGCTATCCGTAAACCACTGTTCTTCCTCAAGATCTCTTTAATCCATTATGTACAGGATTTAACACACATCTGTCCAGGTTGGCTGGCATATCCCGATCAGCCAGGACAACTGTGCTGTCAAATCCGGATCTACACTGTTTCATTGAAGATTGATTATGTTCATTCTAACCAAGTAGCCCACAGTGTTGATCCAGACCACATGGCACATCCATGTATGAGTCAAAGGGTTAAATCAAGTTCTGCTTGGTAATATATCTTTTTAGGAAGAATGTCTCTTCCATTTCAGGGCAATGAATATGATGACAAAGTCATTGATTTGCATAGAAGAGACTATTCAGTACTGTGATTTTATAATGCATACTGTACACACATAATAATAATGATAATAATTATCTTGTTTTACTTGTTTATTTATGATGTATAGAAGCTCAGTCACCATATCTTGATCCATTTCAGAATTGAAGAATTGAGCAAGCAGTACTCCAGTTTAGAAGATGAGTTTCGACAAGCCATTCAGATAGAGTCCAGCAGATTTCAACAGGTAGCATTTCCTTTGCTTGTTTAAGGATTTCCTGTTTCTAAGAAAGCTTGGGAATTTGAATTATCTGTGATGTAGTTCATGTCAGGCTTAGGCACTAGGTATGTTTCCACAGTTAACTTGGTAGTTGCCTTGTGGAAGACTGGTTTCCATTGTTAACTTGATAGTTGATGTGTGCAAGACTGTTGTCTACTGTTGACTTTGTAGTCTTGTGCATGACTGGTTTCCACTGCTAACTTGATAGTTGCCTTGTGCAAGACTGGTTTCCACTGTTAACTTGGTAGTTGACTTGTGCAAGACTGGTTTATATTGTTATCTTGGTAGTTGCTGTGTGCAAGACTGGTTTCCACTGTTAACTTGGTATTTGCCTTGTGCAAGACTGGTTTCCATTGTTGACTTGGTAGTTGCCTTGTGCAAGACTGGTTTCTACTGTTAACTTGGTATTTGCCTTGTGCAAGACTGCTTTCAAATGCCTGCCTTGAACCTTTCATCTCAATGTTGTTATGAGGAAGGGTGTAATAAAATGTCATCAACTGGTGGATAACTTGAACAATGGTTATACCAGCATTCTTTTACTGTATTTTCAATTGAAAATATTAAAATAATTAAATATCATTGCTGTACATGGCATTGTAATAGAATATCCCAATATATTCATAAGGATAATATGTACAAGGCCCATTGAGGCAATAGTTTAGACATCAAACTTGTCCCTGTTAAGTTTTCACTGAGTACCAGCCAATAAATGTTCTGAAAATATTCTTGGAAGGGTTTTGTTTGAGGCAGTCTTAGGGTAGTTACGTTATAACCAAAATCGTCATGAAAATCAAAGTGGGTTCGAGCAAGCCTACAGAACCGCCCTGGGGCTCTGCTGCCCCAGGTATTCCTGGTTTGTATGATTCTTACAGCTAGTAGTAATCTGTTTTAAAAAGGATAAAACGTTACTTGTAAATGCTTTACTTTCTCAAGTTATTTTCTGAAGCAGTTGATGAATTAAGGACATTTGTGTTTGCTTGTAGCTGAAGAGCGCCTTTGAGACAGTGAGTGAGGAAAATGCCAGCAACAAAGCTGCATTACTGGCTGCCCAGAGAAAAGATGAGAAATCTTCAGACATGATCAATGAACTCACAGCTGTATGGCTCACTTTATAGATTAATGTTTTACTCCGTGGTTTAAAACTTAAACCCATACTTTAACTCTTTACTCCATATAGGAGTTTTAATGCATGTGTGATCAGTTTAGGTCAAGACCAGATGCTCATTTGTGCCATCTGATCTGGATCTACACCGGTCACATCTTGGTCAGAAATAACCATGAATCTAAAAGAGAACAGTGTAGATCTTGATCAGAAAGCATGAATGTTCTGACTGACCTGGATTTACACTGTTCACCCACACAATAAAGGTGTATTAATGGAGGAAAGGGTTAAACTTATTTGTTACCAAAGAAAGGTTTCTCTTTATCTTAACCTTTAACCTAATCATGTATACTGATTGGGGGCATTGGTACTATGCACGCGTTTAGTCTATTTTGAAACCTTGTAGATCAGGAGCTATGTGGTTGACAAAAACACTTTAATAAACAAATGAGCAGTTCAAAACAAGACAAATTGTACTATAGAAACCATAAAAATTGCTTCAAAACAAGCCTGTTTTCTCGTAAGAAAAACAAATACATGTACTTACAACCAATCATAAAATCTCTATCTAGCTATTGGATGTTAGATCTATTACAACTGTACTAAGTTGGCATGGTATGAATTGATAATATTAATTTAGTTTCTGAATATTATTGTCTTTTATTGTCTTTTTCAATGTGTGCAGTTTGAATGATAATTAAAGCTAGGCTTTGGTCATAAAGGAATGAAATATCAGATTAAAATTGCCCCAAATGCATTAAATTCTGAAATGCACTAACAGCTGAAAACTTGTTAAAAGCAACTTGCAGTGTTCAGTGAAAGAGAAACTTATTGCCCATGAAGTTGCTACCTTTTTGTACAAATACAAAATAAGGTTTTTCTGATAACACTCCAGCAATTTACAGACAGCTAAGTGGAATGCAGTAAAGGAAAAAAAAGGAAAAAAAAAACAGTGCAGATCCTGATCAGATGGCAAGGATGTGTTAGCTGATCTTGATCTACATTGGTCACACACACTTAAAAACAGGAATAATTGATGTAAAGGGTTAATGTGATTGTCCTGATGATGTTTTCTCAATATGCTGATGTGCACTTCAAGTCACGTTCATCTTCAAAACATTTGGGTTTTGTTTTTTTTAATATTTTTAGAGCAGTCAAAAGAACATTATCTCTTCACTTATAATACTGGACATATAACCCTTTCCTCTATACAACAGAAGTGCAACCCATATAGATCCAGATCAGCAGGCACATCCATGCCATCTGATCAGGATCTACACTTTTTGCATTTTTATGCTCCCCCCGAAATTCGGGGGAGCATATAGTTGTCGCTTTGTCCGTCCGTCCGTCCCGTTCGTCCGTTCGTCCGTTCGTTCGTTCGTTCGTCCGTCCGTCCGTCATAATATTGTCCGGACAATTACACAAAAACTATGAGAGGTATCAAGACTAAACTTCATAGGTAGTTAGATCTCGTTGAGGAGCAGTGCAGTGCACAAGAACTATAACTCTTGCTTTATTCATTTTTGAGTTATTGCCCTTTGAAATTTCTCATACTTACTTTTTGTCCGGGGCATATCTCCCAAAGTCTAAGAGTTATGAAGTTGAAACTTCATAAGTAGATAGATCTCAATGAGGAGCAGTGCAGTGCACAAGAACCATAACTCTTGCTTTATTCATTTTTGAGTTATTGCCCTTTGAAATTTCTCATACTTACTTTTTGTCCGGGGCATATCTCACAAAGTATAAGAGTTATGAAGTTGAAACTTCATAAGTAGATAGATCTCAATGAGGAGCAGTGCAGTGCACAAGAACCATAACTCTTGCTTTATTCATTTTTGAGTTATTGCCCTTTGAAATTTCTCATACTTACTTTTTGTCCGGGGCATATTTCACAAAGTATAAGAGTTATGAAGTTGAAACTTCATAAGTAGATAGATCTCAATGAGGAGCAGTGCAGTGCATAAGAACCATAACTCTTGCTTTATTCATTTTTGAGTTATTGCCCTTTCAAATTTCTCATACTTACTTTTTGTCTGGGGCATATCTCACAAAGTATAAGAGTTATGAAGTTGAACCTTCATAACTAGATAGATCTCAGGGAGGAGCAGTGCAGTGCACAAGAACTATAACTCTTGCTTTATTCATTTTTGAGTTATTGCCCTTTGAAATTTTTCATACTTCCTTTTTGTCCGAGGCATATCTCACAAAGTATAAGAGTTATGAAGTTGAAACTTCATAAGTAGATAGATCTCAATGATGAGCAGTGCAGTGCATAAGAACCATAACTCTTGCTTTTATTGATTTTTGATTTATTGCCCTTTGAAATTTCTCTTACTTATTTTTTGTCCAGGGCATATCACACAAAGTATAAGAGTTATGAACTTGAAACTTCATAAGTAGAATGAATTCGTTGAGGAGCAGTGCAGCACACAAGAACCATAACTCTTGCTTTATTCATTATAGAGTTAATGCCCTTTGAAATTTACCATACTTACTTTTTGTCCGGGGCATATCTCACAAAGTATAAGAGTTAGGAAGTTGAAACTTCATAAGTAGATAGATCTCAATGAGGAGCAGTGCAGTGCACAAGAACCATAAATCTTGCTTTATTGATTTTTTATTTATTTCCCTTTGAAATTTCTCTTACTTAGTTTTATCTGGTGCATATCTCACAAAGTATAAAAGTTTCTGAACTTGAAACTTCATAAGTAGAATGATCTCAATGCGGAGCAGTGCAATGCACAAGAACCATAACTCTTGCTTTATTCATTTTTGAGTTAGTGCCCTTTGAAATTTCTCATTTTTTTTGTCTTATTTTTGTACAATATTGTAAAATGCTTTCTGTTTGAATCGTAAAGGAAACTTTCAAATACAATATCTTTCTTACAAATTCTTCCTGTTCTAACAAAAAAGTATTTGTGACAAAGCGGCGTTGGGGAGCATAACCCGTCTCTGACGGCTCTTGTTTGTTATTTCTGACCAATTAGCTAATAATGCAGATCCTGATCAGATGGCAATGATCTGCTGGCTGATCTGGATCTACACTGGTCGCACTTGCTGGAAGATGAGTATACATGTATATTGAGGAAAGGGTTAAGTACTTGGTGCAGTTTTATTTGTCAGTGAATCTTCATATCAGGAGTTCTCTATTATTTTACTGAAAATTGTTTATCAGTGTATGAACAGCAGTGCCTTATTTCTGCCAAGTCTGTCATTAATTGATTCTACTTATCGCAAGCTGGTCAAAGTCATTAACTGTAAGGTCACATGAATTGCTTAATTTGTGTCACTAAGTCCTCAATTACCCTTTACTCCATATATACATGCTTTTTATACGCCGTTTGAAAAACGGGACGTATTATGGGAACACCTGCGGCAGGCGGGCGGGTTGGCCGGCGGGCGGACGGCGGGGGGCGGGCAGGCGGTGGTGTCCACAGGGTTTCCGCTCTCTAAGTCAGAGTTTTCATCCGGTCTTTATCAAACTTGGTGAATATGTTGGTGGGCATAATATCTCAACCAAGTTCTATAACCAGCCAAATCCCCCCAGGTACTCCTGAATTATCGCCCTTGAATTGTCCAAAATTACAGTTTCCACTCTATAAGTCAAAGAGTTTTCATCCGGTCTTTATCAAACTTGGTGAATATGTTGGTGGGCATAATATCTTGACCAAGTTCTATAACCAGCCAAATCCCCCCCAGGCACTCCTGAATTATGGCCCTTGAATTGTCCAAAATTACTGTTTCTGCTCTCTAAGTCAAAGAGTTTTCATCTGGTCTTTATCAAACTTGGTGAATATGTTGGTGGGCATAATATCTCGACCAAGTTCTATAACCAGCCAAATCCCCCCAGGCACTCCTGAATTATGGCCCTTTAATTGTTTAGAATTTTGGTTTCCGCTCTTTAAGTCAAAGAGTTTTCATCCGGTCTTTATCAAACTTGGTGAATATGTTGGTGGGAATAATATCTCGACCAAGTTCTATAACCAGCCAAATCCCCACAGGCACTCCTGAATTATGGCCCTTGAATTGTCCAAAATTACTGTTTCCGCTCTCTAAGTCAAAGAGTTTTCATCTGGTCTTTATCAAACTTGGTGAATATGTCGGTGGGCATAATATCTCAACCAGGTTCTATAACCTGCTAAATCCCCCAGGCACTCCTGAATTATGGCCCTTGAATTGTCCAAAAACTGAATTAGTGGTATCTGCTCTCCAAGTCAAATAATTTCCAACGGATGGTTACGCAAGTTTGATGATCAGCATTTTGACGGGCGTATTTTGTGTCAGTTTGGCACTCTTGTTAAGCATGTGCAACCAGTGTAGATCCACATCAGCTGGCACATGCTGTCTAATCAGCATCTGCACTGGTCAGATCTTGGTCAGAAATAACTTAATGAATTAAAAAGGGAATAGTGTAAATCCTGATCAGATGGCATTGATGTGCAAGCTGATCTGGATCTACACTGTTCGCCAATGTCATAACAGACATACTCCATGGATCAAAGGGACAACCTATGGCAGAGACTTAACTCTTGAGCTTTCTTTCAATTTGAGTTGGAAACATTTATTGTTCATAAGGCTGTTTTTACAAAAAAAATATTATTAACCCTTTCCTCCATATACACACCTTTATGGCACTGTTCGCGTTTTTATTTGTTAGGTTATTTCTGACCAAAATGCGACCAGTGCAGATCCTGATCAGACGGCATGAATGTGCCGGCTGATCTGGATCTACACTGGTCGCACATGCGTAAAAATGCGTAATTATGGAAGAAAGGGTTAAAGTAGCTACCAGTGTAGACCATGATTTCACTATCATGTACATATGCTTAAACACATCATGTTTACCCAAAATTGATTTCAATTGTTTTTTTTAAATCAAAATGTTTATTTACCCTTTACTCTATAGAACATGGCTGTTATCTATGGACAAGTAGTGTAGATCCAGATCAGCCTGCACATTTGTGTCTAATGAGGATCTTCACTGTTTGCTGTTAGATTGATTAGGTTATTTCTGATCAAGATGTGACCAGTATGGATCCAGATCAGATGGCATTTATATGCTGATCTGAATCCACACTGTTTGAACAAAGGTTAATACATGATTATATGGAGAAATGGGTTTAACTGATGTTTTATGTTGGAACTGCCTGCTTTGACTCCAGAAGTATGCTAAAGTAGGTACCTCATGGACTGGTATCTATTTCTTAAAAATAAGCAGTTATCTTTTAACCTTGTATGATTAATATAAATCTGTTATGGTGCAGGAGTCCCTTTAATTGGTTTGATTAACACAATTTTATTCCATTGTAGATCCAACAAATAACAATTATAGATTTACAAGTAGAATTCACAATATAAATTTATGTTAACAAGTGCACAGTGGTTTATTCTACTGTCACTTTAGAAGGTATATTCAGTTCTATCCTAAAATGCTTTCCATTGCCTTTTATCTGACACATATGCTTGAAGCCATAATAAGTAATTATGTCTCCCCCCCCCTCTGGGGGAGACATATTGTGTGTCTGTCCGTCAGTCCGTCTGTCATACTTCGTTTCCGCTCAATAACTGGAGTACCCTTTGACCCAGAGCATTCAAACTTCATAGGGTGATAGCCCTTATTGAGTAGAAGAACCCTATTGATTTTGGGGTCAGTAGGTCAAAGGTCAAGGTCACAGGGGCCCGAAGTGTGAAAACCGTTTCCGCTCAATAACTTGAGTACCCTTTGACCCAGAGCATTCAAGCTTCGTAGGGTGATTGCCCTTACTGAGAAGAAGAAGCCTATTAATTTTGGGGTCAGTAGGTCAAAGGTCAAGGTCACAGGGGCCCGAAGTGTGAAAACCGTTACCGCTCAATAACTCGAGTACCCTTTGACCCAGAGCATTCAAACTTCATAGGGTGATAGCCCTTATGTGCATGTTCATTATACAATTATAAATGACACAGGCTTCCGTTTCAAAAAGGTGATTTCTCTTTCTTGGCCTTCCTTCAATAGGGCGCAGGGGGGAGACGTGCGTTTTTCACAAAAACAGATTCGAGTTAATTTTAAGTTAACAATATGAGTGTTAAGATACATAGGAAGTCACAGAAGGCATATCCTTTCAAGTTGTGATAAAATATAATTGATAAAGATAAAGATGTCACAAGCAGTGACACTTGATCAGTTAAATTTACTTAAAAAGATTCTTAAAATTGTGATAATTATCTATCAAAATTAAAATTAATTACAAAAATGAAAACTATTGATTCAAATACAAAAATAGATTTTTTTGCATCATAATAAGATCGCTATAATTGTTTGTTTCCAAAGAATTGAAGCAATCAGTGCGAGGTAACCATTGTGACAGGAATAGACACTGATTCAGATTGGTGTTTTACTGCCCTTTATTTTGGCTTTAATGAAGAGATAGTTAAACCCTGACCTGAATAAACATCTCTTCTTATGGCATTTAGTTAATTTAACACAGAAACTAAATATGGGTAATGAAGTACTTTCTGCTTAGGTGTACTTTTAGTCATAAGAAAAAAAAAGCTTATGTTTCTACTGGGATGGTATATGTTTTACACTTCAGTTGGAGTGTCTCAGAGGGTTTAACATTTTTAGCGGCAGAGGTTGGTGGTCTGTGACAAAGAGAGAATTGATTACTGGCAGCAGTAATATTCTCATTTATCAAAGTATTTAACTATCTATGCCTGAGGGCAGACTGTCCCACTGGTTCCAGGCACTTGGTTATGTGGCCATGTGCATCTCTTATTGATAAATAAAGTAAACTATCTGTGACATCTGAGCTGGGCTGATGTATTCATAATAGTTATTGAGAAACTTGTCCACTAAGTTATATATTCTTTGAGTATTGATAATAGAAGGCACCTTTATTTCAAATGATTGAGAAGTCTTTGTCCACAATCTCAAAATCAAAATATGGAGACCAGACTCAAAGCTCAAGCATCTGATTGGCTTAGACTAATCTCCATTTCAGTCAATCAGATGCATAAGATTTGAATCTGGTCTCAAATCTGAGTTTTGTGATCTTGGGCCTTGTTCTGTTTAGCGTGACCTTTGAGAGAACAAGGTCATCTATTAACAGTCACCATTGTATGTGCAGAAGAGTTACAACTTTGTTAAAGTCCAACATTTAAGCTACTGTACTGGGATTTATTTGAAACTTAATTGTCATCTTCAAGAGAATAAGCCGGTCAAGTTAAATAACTCTTGATTGAATTAAATAATAATTATGGCCCTTGTTTGACTTGCCAAATTTCATTTAAGTTTTGTGTGATAGTCCTTGTTTGACTTTGAAAATATACTTAAAGTTTTTAATGCAAGCATCTATTATGTATATCTCGTTAATCACTTTGGGGATTCATTTGAAACTTCAATAATGTTAGACAATCAAGTTAGGTAACTTTCTTGAATTACATGCAAATGGCAGCCCTTGTTTGATTTGTTGTCCCTTGTTACAAATGAATTCTGAAATAGTTAAAGGTGTTGTTCATTTGCAGCTCTTGTTATCAGTGACATACAACAGGTCATTCTTGTGTTATGACTTAATCCTTTACTCCATATATTCACATTTTATTGCGTGTGCGACCAGTGCTGATCAAGATAAGCTTACACATCTGTGCCATCTGAACAGGATCTACACTGGTCGCTGTTCGATGCATTAGGTTATTTCTGACCAAGACAGATGTGCTGAGTGATCTGGATTTACACTGGTCGCACACATATAAAAAGGTGTATATATGGAGTAAAGGTTCCATCATCTTCCGTCACATATTTCTTAGATACAGACAACAATGTAATGTAATGAAATAACAATATTCTGTTTTGTCATTTCAGTGTGTGAAAGAACAGAAAGGTCGTATTTCAGAACTGACTAAGGCGAAACAGGAGCAGGGGTCTCAATACAGGGTAATAATCTGAACTAATTCTTTGCACATAACATTGGTGGAGTATCCCAAAGTTCAAGATCAACTCTTAACATAATGCAAACCAACAATTATTCCTGATTAATTAATTTTTCTCCACATTTGTTGATCGCAAAATATGAATATATGCAAATTTGCTGTATTATAAAATTATATTCAGAAATTAGAGAAACACAAAACTTAATATTCATGAATATGAACTTCCTTGTTGAAAGGCAAAAATGTGTATATGAGGATATTATTGGTTTACAGTGTTATGTTATAAGTAATTAATTGATGTTTGGCTTTAATCTGTAAATAGAATCTGCATATAAGTTAAATTGTTTCACCTTGAGGAGAGGTTTTATAAATTAATGACAAACATTTTGTAAAATGAATTAATATCATGCATTTACTGACTTATTATCCCCTGCCGCGTAGCGGGGAGGGGATATAGGAATGGTCTTCGTCCTTCTGTCTGCGCACAATTCATGTCCGGTCGATAACTATTCAACACCTAGAAGGAATTCCATGAAACTTTACTCAAATGTTCTCCCCATCAAGATGACATGCAGAACCCATGTTCCAACCTGGCTGGCTCAAGGTCAAGGTCGCCAGTGGTGTTTGAAGATTTGAACCATGTATTTCATGTCCAGTTCATATCTTCTGAACCCATAGAAGGAATTTCATGAAACTTTAGTCATATGTTCTCCCCATGAACACGACATGCAGAACCCATGTTCCAACCTGGCCGGCCCAAAGTCAAGGTCACCAGTGGTGTTTGAAGATATGAACCATGTATTTTGTGTCCAGTTCATATCATCTGAACCCCTAGAAGGAATTTCATGACACTTTAGTCAAAAGTTCAGCCCATCAAGACGATGTGCAGAACCCACATTCCAACATGGCCAGCTCAAGGTCAAGTTCACCAGTGGTGTTTGAAGATTTGAACCATGTACTTCATGTCGGGTTCATATCTCCTGAACCCCTACAAGGAATTTCATGAAACTTTAGTCAAATGCTCAGCTCATGAAGACGATGTGCAGAACCCATGTTCCCACATGGCCAGCTCAAGGTCAAGGTCACCAGTGATGTTTGAAGATTTGAACTATGTATTTTGTGTCTCTTTTGAACCCCTAGAATGAATATCATGAAATTTTTATCAAATGTTCAGCCCATCAAGATGATGTGCAGAACCCATGTTCCAACCTGGCTGGCTCAAGGTCAAGGTCATTGAAGATTTGAACTATGTATTTTGTGTCCTGTTCATATCTTCTGAACCCCTGCAATGAATTATATCAAACTTTAGTCAAATGTTCATTCCACCAAGATGATGTGCAGAACCCATGTTCCAACCTGGCCAGCTGAAGGTCAAGGTCACTAGTTGACTTTGCAGGTTCATATTTAACCATGTCTTTCATATTTGCTCCATAACTTCCAAACTGCTGGAGATTTATTTGTTATTTTGCAATTAAGGATCCATAACCTTTCCAACATTCCTGCATGCGGCGGGGGATATTGCTGTCGTTATGACTGCCTTGTTCATTATTAAATTCTCATTCATCAAAGTAAACACAAATAGCAAAGCAAGTAGCATAAACACAAACACAAATGCAATATTCACACTCTCTGGTAAAAAATAATCATATAAATCAAAATGCGAACAAAGTAGATCCTGATCAGACAATAAGGATGCTTCTTATCTTTAGCAGAGTCGAAAATAGATAAAACTTGCTTTGGTTGATTGGCACAATACTGATCTTATTGTCAGACAGAAATATTTGTGTCCAACATGGTCTTCTGTTGTAATCCTTTTTTGGTATACAGGCACTCACATTGCTAAGTATAGGATGTTATTTGATATTCCTCTGATTATAACAAAATGCAAGGCAAATGTCACATATGTAAATCCTGTTATGTGATTCCTGAGAGTAAAATCTTTAGATATCAAATCATGTTTTGTTGTTACATGACAAACCAAGTCTGCAAGTCTGCATGTTTTGTATTAATTCAATCTGGCTTATATTTGCAAACAATACACTAGGGACTGCGGTAGCATTTCAAAGCTTCTAGTTGTGTAATTAAAATACGCCATACTTGTAATACGGAGACAGGAGAGTAAAAACTGCAGAAATCCAAATATCTCTTCTTTGCCATTTTAGTTTTATTAAGTTCTAAAATTTGCTGGGTTCATGAAATCAAAGAAATTGTATTTAAATTGATTTGAACATCGAATGATTTTAAACAGTGAGAAATTTTTTGTTAAACAGATAAAATTATTCTATTTTGTTCCATTGGGCTTTTCAAAAACAAAGAACAGTTGTTATCTGATCTTGATGAAACTTTGGGAAAATATTTATGAGCATAATATCTCAACCACCTTCAATAACCAGCCAAATCTCTTTAGGCACTACAGAGTTATGATCCTTTATTTATACAAAAAATGGCAAATTCGCTTTGTCCACTCCCTAAATCAAACTGTTATTGTCTGATCTTCATTAAACTTGGGGAAAATGTTTATGAGCATAGTATTTAGACTAATTTTGATAACCAGCCAAATTGCTTCAGCCACTGAAGAGTTATGGCCCTTTATTTATACAATAAATGGCAAATTTACCTTGTCTGCTCACTGTCTTAAACAGTTGTTGTTTGATCTTCAAGAAACTTGGGGAAAACCTTCATGAATGTTTTTGGAATTGTTGGTGTCTATTATATCTTTACCGAGTTGGATAACAAGCCAAATTACCACAGACACTTCTGGGCGCTAGCCCTTATCCATTATAGTAGTGCATGGTTCCTGTGATATAATTGACACCTCTGCAAATATCCCATAATTCTTTGGTATTAAAATAGTTGGTTATCAAATTCATTTTGGTTGTAAGGATTCCTGCAACTTAATAAATGTACACACCTCTCTGTCAAACTTTTTAACCATTTACCAAAATTTTCGACAGGTGTATTTTGTGGCACTTTGGCACTCTTAATTAATGTTGGAAAAATGGACTCTGAATAAAAAAAAAGCAATAGGCATAGGAAGGCAGGGAAAAGGGATCTCCAGTTATTTATCCATATAGGTAGCTGTTATATATTTAACCTGTATACATTTGGCTTTTGCATATACCTTTGAATCTTCCATCTCATGCATATTTGACAGTTTTTCCCAACTTCTTGCATTTACCAGGGTAAAAAGTAAAACATTGATTCCAGAAGAAATATTAAAATCATCCCAATTTTACCCGTCTTGTACTTACCAGATCTTGATGATTAACAATGTAGGTTAGTAGCACTTGATGACCTTGGACAAACACCCTAGATTAGTAGCGATCAGTCACCTTGGGCAAATATCTATGACTGGCAGTGTCTTTCAGGATCAATTAACAGTGAATAGTCATTATGTTGTTTATTTATGTTAGAGTTTTGCCTATTTGTGTTAGAGTTTTGCCTATCACAAAACAATGAAAAGCAAATCCAGTAATAAAAGAAAGTGCAAAAAAATCAGGGAAGGTAATGAAAAAACATCAACACTAATGCCATTTCTTTAAGGGACACTGCTTATTAACTGTATAAGAGAAATTTGGATTAAAATACTGGCACAATGTATGCTCTCAAACGTTTTGTTTTTTCTTTTAAAAGCAAACCAATAATAATTTTTAAAAAGTGTTGTAGGTATTTAATAGTGGCCCAAAGCTCTTAGTGTGGTAATTAAGATTAGCTAAAAACATCGTGTGCGTCAACGATATAGTTCTATAGTGTTTTATGTTTCTCTAAGCAAATTAATGTCTATTATTGTGTGTGCATACATAACAGGGACAAAAATAACATGCCCAGCTTGCAAATATACCCTTTCCTCCGTAGACATACTTTTATTGCACGGGCGAACAGTGTAGATCTGTGCTGTCTGATCAGGATCTGCACTGTTTGCTTTATGATTCTTTAGGTTATTTCTGACCAAAATGTGACCAGTGCAGATCCTGATCAGATGGTACGAATGTTAACCCTTTCCTCCATAGACACACCTTTATTGCATGGGCTGACAGTGTAGATCCAGATCAGCTGGCACATCTGTGCCGTTTGATCAGGATCAGCACTGTTCACTTTATGATTCATTAGGTTATTTCTGACCAAAATGTGACCAGTGCAGATCCTGATCAGACGGCATGGATGTGCCAGCTGACCTTGATCTACACTGGTCGCACAAGAGTAAAAATGAGTATATATGGAGAAAAGGGTTAAGAAAAGAATGCAGCTGAAAAAAGAGCCAAATGCACAGTCTCAGGTTAAATGAAGCTGTCTAGAGGAAGTACACATCATTAAAAAAAAATTAAAATTTTGCCACTGAATTGTTGGAAAGTGTCTACTTTTGCAACAAGGTCAACTAGCTACATAGATTTTATAATGTTGTGTTTTGTCTTCACTGAAAATATAAGTTTTTAGCTTTCAAACATAACAGTTTTACTACACAAACATCACCTTAGTACATAATTAATATATGTTTAGTATCTGCTACTGTTAGACAAAATTATAATTTACTTTCCGACTACTTGCTGGACATTCAGCAGTCAGGTCTCCATCTTTTATTTCGATGCAACCACAATGTTCGTTTTTAGAGCACACGAAGTTGTTCTTTGTATAGATGTTGGGACATTCCTGAACAGCTCGCAAAATGAAATTGACAATCAAGGATAATACAGTCCGGCTCCGCTATATCGCGAAATCCAATATAACGCGGTAGAAGCTTGGACCCCGTTTTCTTTTCATAAAAGAGTAAAATTCTATCAATGGCCATTTTTTTGTATATTTGGCAAGGGAAAAAAAGGGAAGTAACAACGCTAATACCGCGTTAATCGATAAAGACAATGACGCCCGTTCATCAACGTACCGAGAATTGTTGAAACAATTGTTAAATGTTTGTTTATGAACTGTTGATTGTTTCCTATGTTTATTAAAATATCAAACTGTTATAAAATTGTTAAGTAATAAATTGTTGTACAAACACTGGAGCACCTAATCACGTACGCGAAATGGTTACTGAATGGTTGTTTTTCGCACCTACTGCAGATAGCATGACAAAGGTGTTTGAAAAGCTCATGCCTACATTTGACATGTTTTACAATATTATTTTAGAAATGATGATTGAAGATATAAAACATTAAAGATTAAAACTGTAAGCGTATTGTTTTCATTCAAAACAGCGTACAGGTCAAACAAATACACGAGTTCCGCATTAGATGAACGCCCGCAGTATAAACTTTTGTGAGTTAAATTCACAAAGTAATAATTTTATAGCACCTGTTAGATAATAACAAAACAACATGCAAACAAAGGATTTATTTTCAATAACCGATAAAATGTTACGAGTAATACATGTAAGGACCTAAGAATAGCATAAGTTCTTTGTCCCGCGAATATCGCGGATCCGATAATAACGCGATTTGAGGGGATGGACCCCACGGACCACGATATAGCGGAGCCCGACTGTAGTCAATAATCTTGTGATTAATCTATGAATATTGATTAATGTTCAGTTACTTTTTTGTCAATTTCTCAATATAATATAAATAATGAAGGCTTTATGAGTCTTTCAGATAATAACCGATAGAATGATATTTAACCCTTTCCTTGACTTCAGTAGAACTGAACAGGAAATAAAATGATGTCAGCTAGACAGCTAAATGGAATATTCAGTCAGCATCAAAAAGACTGCTCACTTTTCCACCACAATCTCCTGCTTTTAAGTAGTCAGTGTTAAAAGGTTTACAGGTATTCTTTTGCATCCTTGCATTGCCATATTGTTTTATGCTGATGAAAGACTAATAGATCTAAGCTTAAAGACAATGTTTAGACAAAGCTTTCAAGAAACATTCTTACTCACCTGAAGCAAAAATTATGGCTTTATTATATTTGTTTATGTGTTCATAACTTTGTTTATTCATAATTGTATTTATTAATACCAATCATTTCTTTGTTTTTGCAAAGCCCCATAGACAAATGAATTATTGTCCATTTGCAAAAGAAAGTGATAATTAAAGGGATTGTTTGATGGTTGTTACATTAATAGATTTAAGAATTGTCTTCTTTCTAATTTTCTCTGCTTGAGATATGAAATATTATTGACAATTCCACAATGTTTATTTCAGCGAAACACATGTTCAGGTCGTCTTTAAAGGCCCAGTTACCTTGTACATGTTGAGGGAAGGGTAGAAAGCTGTGTGTCTGTTTATATGTTATCTGTTATCATTATTAACAAATCTCCTCTCATAAATCTCTTTTTAATCAAATTTGCACCAAATATTCTTAGACTATTTGATTCAGTTGGATCCACTCCTTCATGATTTTGCTAAAATTAAAGAACCATCTTGGGAATTATACATATATTTATTTATGTCTCCCCCCCTCTGGGGGAGACATATTGTTTTTGCCCTGTCCATCTGTCCGTCCGTCCGTCCGTCTGTCTGTCCGTCTGTCCGTCGCTCCGTCTGTCACACTTCGTTTCCGCTCAATAACTCGAGTACCCTTTGACCCAGAGCCTTCAAACTTCATAGGGTGATAGCCCTTATTGAGTAGAAGAACCCTATTGATTTTGGGGTCAGTAGGTCAAAGGTCAAGGTCACAGTGACCCAAAGAGTGATAACCGTTTCCGCTCAATAACTCGAGTACCCTTTGACCCAGAGCCTCCAAACTTCATAGGGTGATAGCCCTTATTGAGTAGAAGAACCCTATTGATTTTGGGGTCAGTAGGTCAAAGGTCAAGGTCACAGTGACCCGAAGAGTGAAAACAGTTTCCGCTCAATAACTCAAGTACCTTTTGACCCAGAGCCTTCAAACTTCATAGGATGACAGCCCTTATTGAGTAGAAGAACCCTATTGATTTTGGGGTCAGTAGGTCAAAGGTCAAGGTCACAGTGACCCGAAGAGTGAAAACCGTTTCCGCTCAATAATTTGAGTACCCTTTGACCCAGAGCCTTCAAACTTCATAGGATGATAGCCCTTATTGAGTAGAAGAACCCTACTGATTTTGGGGTCAGTAGGTCAAAGGTCAAGGTCACAGGGGCCCGAAGAGTGAAAACCGTTTCCGCTCAATAATTTGAGTACCCTTTGACCCAGAGCCTTCAAACTTCATAGGATGACGGCCCTTATTGAGTAGAAGAACCCTATTGATTTTGATGTCAGTAGGTCAAAGGTCAAGGTCGCAGGGGCCCAGAGTGAAAACCGTTTCTGCTCCATAACATTAGTACCCTTTGACCCAGGGACTTCAAACTTCATAGGTTGATAGCCATTATAGAGTAGAAGAACCCTATTGATTTTGGGGTCAGTAGGTCAAAGGTCAAGGTCACAGGGGCTTGAAGAGTGAAAACCGTTTCCGCTCAATAACTGGAGTACCGTTTGACCCACAGCCTTCAAAATTCATAGGGTGATAGCCCTTTTTGATTAGAAGAACCCTATTGATTTTGGGGTCAGTAGGTCAAAGGTCAAGGTCACAGGGGCCTGAAGAGTGAAAACCGTTTCCACTCAATAATAGGAGTTCTATTTTACCCAGACCATTCAAACTTCATACGATGGATGTCCTTATTGAGTAGAGGACTCCTATTGATTTTGGTGTCAGTAGGTCAAAGGTCAAGGTCACAGGGGCCCCAAAGAGTAAAAACAGTATCCGGTCAATTACTGGAGTACCGCTTGACCAAGAGCATTCAAACTAAATAGGGTAATAGCCCTTATTGAATAGAAGAACTTTTTTGATTATGGGATCAGTAGGTCAAAGGTCACAGGGGTCTGGGCGCAGGGGGGGGGCGGCACAGCGGGGAGACATGCGTTTTTCACAAAAAACATCTAGTTAAATATCATTGAATTATCTTTCTCAATTTTAATTAGGTTGTTCCATTTTGCTGCAAAATTAATTATCTGAGCATTAAATAATAAATAAAATAACTAATTCTGACCACCCTTTTTAATTCATTCACTGAATTTGGTTGCAGCATAATTTGTCATTTTGTTTTCTGTTTTCATAAAAATTAAAAAACAAACATGAAAATATATTTTTTCAATAAGTGCAAGACTGAAAATCCTGCAGTTATAATAATGGAAATATTCCATAATACCCTGATTCTCAGTTAAAGCACTACAGCTGCCATTGGCTCTCTAGTTTACTTACTTAACTCCTGCTGTGTATGTACCTATTGAAACAACTGGTTTTGTTATTTTATTTATAAAAAATCATCCTGTTTTGACTCCAGATTATTTTAACTAATAAACAGATTGTTGAAAGCTTACCAACAATACCAGGAAATTTTTAATGATGATTCTTAGCTCTTGCTTTAACAGCTCTCCTGAGCTGAATTATTATCGAAGTTAGTCAGGATGTTTGTTTTGATGATATCTAGGATTACTTTAAAACTTGGCTAACTGTACAAAAACTAGGTTACTAGGTCAGGTTATAGGGAAAAAGATGTTTCTGTGCTTAGGGAGAATTGTGTTCAGTTATAACATTTTGTCAGGGTGTCTAGTTAGATACTTCAAGGAATCTGGGATAAAACATGGTCACTGTATATGTTTCATGACATCACTGTTTGGCTTCAGGAGCGGGTCAGTGTGCTGGAAGCTCATGTGGAAGAAGCCAGGAAGAGGATGATCCAGCTTGAGCTTCTCAAACAGGTAACTGTTAACCCTTTCCTCCATAGACACACCTTTATTGCATGGGTAAACTGTAGATCCAGTTCAGCCGGCACATCCGTGCCATCTGATCAGGATCTGCACTGTTCGATTCTTGATTTGTTAGGTTATTTCTGACCAAAATGCGACCAGTGCAGATCCTGGTCTACACTGGTTGCACATGCGTTAAAAATGCATATATATGAAGGAAAGTGTTAAATATACTGTTTGTTCTGTTGCCCTTATGATCTATGTCAGTTTATGTCACATTTGAAGCCTGTCTAGACCCAGATTAGCATGAGTGTCTCCTTCAGCCATTGTGCTAAATGCAGCAAACTGAAGACCTGAAATTGTATAGTGTTGTAAATTTATAGAGAATAGAGTCTTCAATTTTCTTGTCTCATATGATTTCTTCTTTCATTGCTCAAAGTAGCTTTTATAAAAGAATACAGACATGATTGATAGTTATATAATCATAATCTCTTATAAAAATGTTACAAGGAAAAAATATTTTATTCAATTAATTGTCATTTTTGCGAGAAGAACAGCAGTTAGAGATGATCATTTATAACATTTTAGTTGTTCAAATCTTGAAAAAAATTTGACTTCTTTGGAATTTTGAAGCCACAGCCCTGTTATTACTGTTCAATACATTACGCTACCCAGCCTAGGCTTATGATATTGTATAACATTATATATTATAAATTTGAATATTTCAGAAACTTCTGTTCTATTTCAGGATAACATTAAGTTGAAATCTCAAGTACATGGCATGGAATCAGTGATTGAGGGATTGAGGGCTGAGAGAAAACTCTGGGAGCATGAGCTGGCACACCAAGGTATTGCACAAGCTATTACTACACACATATACATGTTATAAATTGACATGCACTATAAACATTTTATAACTTAAAAATCATTTCAGTTATGATTTCACAAATATTTTGGTCCATGAATAAATGATCAATATTTTGTGTGATTATTAACACTTGACTCTGTGGTGTTTGGCTGTTATCATATGGACAAACAGTGTAGATCCAGATCAACCAGAACATTGGTCTGATCTGATCAGGATCAGCACTGTTCACTTTAGATTCTTTGGGTTATTTTTGGCAAAGAAGCAACCAGTGTAGATCCAGATCAGATGACATGGGTGTTCCAGCTGATTTGATCTACACTGGTTGCACATGCTATGAAATCTGTTTATTATATGGAGCAAAGTATGTCCTGCCCAGTACATCTGTATCCAAGGTTATAAAACTGAGTTTGGAAACCAGTCTCAAATCTCAAGCATCTGATTGGCTGAAATGACGACCAGTCGCCATTTCAGCCAATCAGATGCTTGAGATTTGAGACTGGTTTCCAAACTCAGTTTTATAACCTTTAGCCCAGTTTTTATCTTTTTCAAAGTTTCATGTACTAGTGTACGAGAATCAAATCAAATATTCGTTCTTAGTGGAAAAGGGGCATATAGCTGCTAATTAATATGTGGTAATAATTACAGTAATTTGCCTTACTCAGTTTACAAGGCCGTGACAATTCTTGAGAGTTTCCAGTAAATTGCTGAACACTGTAATTTGTTGTAAAATTATAGTTGTTCATAACTAAAATACCAGTATTTGCCACTGGACATGTTACATTTTCTAAAAGTTGGTAATTTACGCAAGAAAACAAAAAACAGCTCAATGTCATTATAAGACATAATTTTTTGGTCTTTGCAATTGGTCACGTCTTCCTTGGACAGCAATATTGAGCAGGAATTCATTTAGTGGTTTTCTCAGATATGTTATGTTGGTAATTCTCCGAAATTTTGCCATACTAACATGATAATACCCCAGTAAGTGTTCTTGTAAGTTTATAAAATTTCTAAGTTTTCTGGCCTTGTTGAACATCTCATTTATTAGGTCCATTGACCTCGTCACTCTGCCGACAACAACACTTACTATTTGATAAAGTGCAGTCTAGTTGTTGGTGAGAATATGCTAGACACTGAACCATTCACCCTTTTCTCTACAAATTTGAGTGTTATTGCATGTACAAACAGTAGATCCAGATCAGGATATACACTGTTTGCTTTTGGTCAGAAATAACCTAATGCTTAAAAATAACAGTATAGAAGCTGATCAGGGCTGAAGGTTATAAAACCAAGTATGGAAACCAGTCTCAAATCTCAAGCATCTGATTGGCTGAAATGGCGACTGGTCGCCGTTTCAGCCAATCAGATGCTTGAGATTTGAGACTGGTTTCCATGCTCAGTTTTATAACCTTGGGCACAGATGTGTCCACTGATCTGGATCTTCACTTTTTACCCATGAAAAACAGCAGTATCCCATGTAGTAAGGGGTTAAAGAAATAGCAAAGACTTCTGGTATTGACACACCATGCAGTTTAATGCAGACCACTGCTTTTACAGACCTAATATAATTCTAGCTTTGTTCCTTATTTATTAACAATTAGTTATATATATCTGTTTTTCTGACATCCAATTTAGTGTAATTTGGATTTGTTAGTTTTTATGTACCAGGAAAATGCAGATTTGTTTATAGAAACTCCAAAAAAATACTATAGCTATATTCATAGGCACAGAATTTCATGGTTGTCCGTTAGACATCATTTTCATTGGTTCTTAAAATTGTGGATCCCAATATTCTAAACTATATTTAAGTTTTTTACAGACTCATAGCAAGCTAAATAAAATTCAAAATAAGTATAAAAAGCTTTGTCTCTTTCAATTGGCTCAATTAAATATGTATAGCTTAGTAAAGTAAACAGAATTTGTTTTGCATGAGTTATAGAAGATTTACCAGCAGTAGGGAAATAAATATTCATTAAAGACATGAAGCCATAGCATCTTTCAGCATTTAGTCAATTACTGTGCCTCACAGACATCCAAAAATGTCATGCGCTCATCTATAATGCACCAGATTCTTAGAGAGACGGGGCATTACTGGCAGTTAGATGACTTCCATCCACTGTGTAATTATCCAGTAAAACAATTGTTAGTTGTCTTACAGATTTACAAAGTTATATAATTTCCTGGAAACAAAATGTCAGATGTTTGTCATAGAAGACAGATTGATTACAGTTCCTGCTGTGTCTCAACATTTGACTGTCATTAAAGAAATTGTCAATGTCCCTTTTCTACAACTCCAAGGAAATAACTACTCTAACTTTTAGCCTATTTTCTTCGTCCCATTTAGCGCCAATATTCCTATAACTGCTAAATAATATTAAAAAAATGTTCACTCACCTTTCTATACTGCTCTATCAGTGTTTTCTGTTGATCTACGAGGTCAGCTGGACTAGAAAATAACACTTTAAAAGAAATAAATAACATGTTTATGCCATTGTTTGGTTTTTTAATTTTGGTACAGATTTTATTTTTTTGAAAAAAGTAATTTACTGTTTCAGTTTAGCTTTTTATTTACATACAATAGAATGTTTGTTTTGGCTTCTTGATAATTCCATAAGCTTTATATTTGTTTCCTTTTAAGGCCCCCCCCCCCTGCCCTGCTTTTCTCAAATTTTGTACCTTGGACAGTGAATGGGGGAATAATGATAATCATTGAATCAAAATTTTCTCCACTTTGATTTTGTAAATACACTGCATGATAAATTTGCCCACACATTTGAACACAAGTGTTGAATAAAATCAGATCGACAAAATAAAAAATGAGTAACTAAAAGTCCAAATCCCACAACAACGGACACATACCCAGTGTTCAGAAAGTTAGTTTTTCTGGCAGTCTTAGGGTTGTTACATGATAATTTTCAACTTCCTGGCCAAAATAACATGAAAATTAAATAAATCTGCCAAGAAAGGGGGTTCAATCATCCCGAATGAACCCCCTCTCGATCTTCCCCTGCATTTAATTAGCATAATAGTTTATGAAATACGGAGAAATATACACCATATAATCATATACATAAAATTTGTTGTATTCTAGGAGCATCATTAGCCCAAGATCGAGGCAGCTTGGAAGCCAAGCTAGAGGCACAGAAATCTGAAATCTCCATGCTTAAAAAGCAGTTAGAGGTAAACACATTTAACTATGTAATATAAATATAAAGGATAGAGCTTTGGAATCAACATACATTTAAAATAAATTTACTGAGAACAATTACTTCCGTCATACTTTACCTAGTACTTTATAATAATTAATATGATGGACATAAATTCAGGTTTTGGTAGGGTTTTTATTATAATTATGGTAAAGTTAATAATTATGATATAAACAACTTTGCTTGTACTAAATGTGAATTCCATGTATTTCTGGAATATCATTTTTTCTACTAAACTTTAGGTTTCAGGCTTTTTTTCACTTGAATTAGATTTTATTGTGTCTACCTTTCCAAGAAAAGGCAATATAAAGGGATTGCTTTGTCTGTCCATCTGTCTATATAACCCTCCATCCATGATGAAAACTTAACGTTGGCTATAACTTTGCCATTTCTCAATATTTCTTCATGATGATGCCAAGTTCTCTACTTCAAGATGGAGTTATGCCCCTTTTTGTACTTGCATTTTTATTCCGACATAGTACCAGAGGGCGACACAATTGTTCAACTGAACACCCATCTAGTGTTGCTAATGCATTGTCCAGTTATACTCTATTGTGAGACACAACTGTGACATCTGTGATTCTGATAAAACTTCAAAAAAACTAAACAACTCAGAAACAAGAAACCTGTCATCATCTTCCTTGACCCATGACCTTCTTCTTATCTTCCTTGACCCATTGACCTACTTCTTTTGAAATACAGGTTGCTGCCATTTTTCTGTATTAAAAAAGCAGACTTTTCAATCTATGAAAAAGTTGATGGTTATCAGATATCAACAAACTAATTCGTTGACTCTTTGACCAGCCCTCGGGTTTCATTGTAATAATCTGTTTGAATGAGATATATTTTGCATCTGTTTCCTGCATAAGTATTGTGTTTACAGATTGCTTCCTCATTGTTGTCTTTTATTTAGGCTAGGTATTGTCTTGGCTGAGGAAAACAAATTGTACACAACCAGTAAAACGCAGTTTCAATTACTTTTTAACGGCTTCTTTTAAGTGAGATGGTATCATGAAGAAGATTCATCTCACTTGCTTAAGGCGCCTATTGCAATCAAGTCTGGTGCCCAATTTACAATACTTCAACATTTTTTGAAAACTGCAACATTATTTTAACCCTTTTTACTTGTTTTTTAATTTGTTTTCTTAAAAGTAACACTGATATGATCACCATATCCTTTGTAATAAATGTTTCTATAAAATTGAAATTAAATTTTTATTTTCTAATCAACAACAAGTCTGAATTATGTTTACTACTTGCAAGTGAGAGGGAATTTAGACACTTAATTTTTAGCCAGTTTTTTTTTAAACAAAAAATTCAGCTTATAGATTGGGATGTGACCAAAAGGCGGAATGGGGTGGCTGGGTTTAAGAATTTGTGTTAAAGATTTTAGTGTTGGTTTTTACTTAATAATTTTTAATCAATTTCTCTTGATACTTTTTATTAAGGCTAACATATTTCTTAAAGTAAATTTCAATACTTTATGTAAAAACTGCTAATGAAAAGTAAGTTTTTGCATAAATTGTCAGAATTTAAACTGCCATAGACAGAAACACAAAATAGGATAAAGAAATCTAACTTGTTTAATAACTTTACACGGATATAAATATCAAGTAGGAAAATTGATGCGTCATCGGAGAGATGCAAATGAGGCTGATTTACTATATGCGCACGCATGCGTAATCTAACGTAAGCAGAACGAAATAATCGCCGTCCCGCCAGAATAGAATCAAATAAAACGTCCAGGAAGAATGAGAATTAGGAGCTACCATACATTTCGACTTCAAATAGATATTTCTTACCTCTTTATTTTTTAAATATGGTATGTCGCTTCGGTATGAGTCATGGTTTTTGTTGTTGAAAATAATCATGTGATACACTGAATATTAATTAGCGTTTACTCGCTCCGAAGTTATGTCAACCCCGATAATTTGAACTTACATTCTAGTAACACCCTATCACTCGGAGCTTTTGTATTTACTATTTGATGGTGCGATAGTAATATCTTTCTTTATAAATGAACAAAATACTATGGACTGTCACTTTAAAGACATGTTGTATGCAGAATTTTTGTTGCAACAGAAAAATGTTAAAAATCATTTATTGAAAAACCCCAAAGACTAAAGAGCTTATTTTTGGTATGATGCATATCCTAGATGACTCTAAAAAATTAATCCAGATGGATGCCCTTATGTCACTTTTCGTCATGCTGTTTTGGAAATTATTACTTGAGTCTGAGGTAATAAAAGCACTATATAATTAGCTGTAATAAAAGGAGGTAATAAAAACAACAATATTCCATAATAAATTAGTATCAGATAGAGAATTTAGTAAATACATAAGCCATACACACAAAGTATAATATGTTTTAATTCTGCTAAGTGTAAATTGTTCATTAGTTAGCAGTATATTAAATTTCATGATTGATTACTTTAATCACCTTTTATGTTTTCACAATCAGACAATCTGATATGTTTTATTTGCACAATTTCAGCGCGAGACAGACGGTCTTAAAATAAAGGCGAAGATGTTAGAAGACCAAACGGAGACAATCAGAAAACTGAAAGAGGTATTGGAGAATATGTTTTCATTTTGCCTCTTGAATAGCAGTTTTCCAGAGAAGAAGCTGATGTATTGGACATTACCCAGCTTTCAGCTATTAGAGAGGAATAAAGTATGAGTTTGAGGTGAAGATGGAAAACTCTGTCCCCTGGTGTGATTTGCAGGAATGAGGCTCTGCTGAGTTCAAGCCAAATCAGTTCCATTGAGGTGACAGATTTGTCAGTTTTATCGAAAGTCTCAAGCAAGATACTTTTTCTTGCATACCTTTTATTGTTTATAATATTTGTGTATAATAATTATGTTTGATGTCAATTTTTTTATGCCCCCAAAGGGAGGCATATAGTTATCGCACCTTCCGTCCGTCTGTCTGACCGTCCGTCTGGCAAAATGTTGTCCTCGTTTCTTCTCCGAAGATTCTTTAGGGATAACATTGAAACTTCACAGTAGTGTTTGTCACCAAGCGTAGTTGTGCATATCAGGAATTTCTGCTCGGATTATGGTCACAGGGTGAGAAATAATGTGCAGCCAGACCGGGACTTGAACCCGGGACCCCTCACTTACAAGGCGAGTGCTCTCCCGACTGAGCTATCTGTCCGCTTACACATATTCTCCCCAGATAGTGACTAGATTCGTACCGCGACATTTTCCCCCCACAACTTGGAAATTCGTCTTCGAATTCCAGAGGGTACTTTATATACACAATTGCAGGCGTCTTAGACTTTAACATGCTATGCTGTCACGGTCCCCCATTGGGCACCAAATGTCACAGGGTGTGAAATAATGTGCAGCCAGACCGGGACTCGAACCCGAGACCCCTCGCTTACAGGGCCAGTGCTCTCCCGACTGAGCGTTCCGTCCGCTTACACATATTCTCCCCAGATAGTGACTGGATTCCTACAGCGACATTATTTTCATCAGGAATTTCTGCTCGGATTATATTTTTCCGAGTTGTGGGCCCATGTCATTTTTTAACAGACCCTTACCCTAAATCTTGTCCTCGCTTCTTCACCAAAGCTGCTTGAGGGATTTCATTGAAACTTCACAGGAATGTTTATCACCAAGCCTAGTTGTGCATATCATCAGGAGTTTCCACTCAAATTATTTTGCCAGAGATATGGGCCTTTAGTCATTTTGTAATATAACTTTTTTATAAAAAGCTTGTCCACACTAAATCACCAGAACCTCTTGATGAATTTCTTTTGAATTGCACAGGAATTTCTGTCACCAAGCCTAGCTGTGCATAATGTAGGAGTTTATGCTTGAATTATTTTTGGCCAAGTTATGGGCCCTTAGTCATTTGTACTTGAAGTTCTGTATTAAAACATTGTCCACACTCCATCTACAAAACCCATTGGAGGATTTCATTGAAATTTCATAGGAATTTTTGTCCCCTGGTCTCGTGCATATCGTCAGGATTTTCAGCTTGGATTACTTTTAGCAGAGTTATGGGCCCTTACTCATTTGGTTCGCTTAACTTTTATATTTAGTGGTGATTTAATATAAACTTCAAATATATGTTCCTTATCATCACTCACATTATTCCTTTTCATTACCCTTATGTGGTAAGGTCCATAACTCTAATGATCATGTTTCTGGGGTAAACTCCTCATTAATCTTACAATTTAAAAAAAATTGTACCATTTAACTATAATTATTTAACTCTATATTTACTACAGACTTTAAACAGATGATCCCTTTCATTTTTCACATTATATGCATGCAGTATGCTTCATCTCTTCCACAAGCATATTTTTCATTACTTATGTTTACCAGTTTGATTTCAAAGCTGCATTTCAGGGACATATGTTAATTTCAACGGACAGCTCATGTTTTTCCATACACTGAAATGTTGATGTTATATACTAATTTGATTATACGACATCAAATTCTTGACAAGGTGACATCAATCCTGTTAGTGCATGAACAGTATCTTTCCCAAGGGAAAGGTAGGATTTTCTTTTCCCAGTAAAACAAGCTGTGAAAGAGGATTAACAGTTCCATCAGGGAGTTTGTGAACACAGAGCTTAATGCAATCCTTATAGAAACTTCAGCCTGAACAAAACTGCTGCTAAATCAGTGAATATACTTTAGCCATTCTCATGTTCACCTTTATTTGCTTAATCTGTTTAAGCAAGCTTTTGACAAAGTTTTTAGACCAACAAATTGTTGTAAATCAATCCAGTGGGTGTTGATTTACTTTCTCTGCAGGATTCCAAGAGGCTTAAATAGTGAATGTGATCTGTTAAAAAGTGTTCTATTTTTGACAAATTTAGAAGTTTTCAATCAAATAGGCTGATGATTTTCTGATTGTTTTTACTTGCCAATACTGTGTACATTACTCATGATCCAAAATTTATCTGGGTTCAAGATTATAAAACTGAGAATGGAGATCAGTCTTCAATCTCAAGGATCTTTGACTGAAATGGAGACTTGAGATCTGTGACTGGTCTCCAATCACTGTTTATAATCTTTGACTAAAATTGGCTGAAATGGAGACAAGTCTCTGTTTCAGCCGATCAGATGGCTAAAGTTTGAGACTGGTATCCATTTTTTCTGTTTCCCTTTCGAAGAAAATGCAATACTTAGAGATCAGTTTGTCCGTTTCGGTCCTTTCATCGATCTGTCTGTCACAAAAACTTAACCTTGGCTTTAACATAGTAGTGACCTTTGAATAGAATCATTGAATTGAATTGAATTGAATTGAAGACTTTATTTATAGAGGGTGACCCAATTAGTTTTGATGACTAATCTTCCTTGGGGCCCTCTCAAATATGTCACATATTTATATAAAAATATTAACAATGAATGTAATACAAACATATTTGAGAAACATATACAAAACAAACAGCAAAAACAATGTTAAGTGAACAAAAAACAATGAAATGAACATAATAACATGCATTATACTCAAGTGAAGAAGAAAATAATTATTAAGAAATTCACATTAATTTTACACAAATACATACATTTTAAAATTAACAGAATATACTTAATCTTTTATCCAAGTAATAAATTTCTTTGTAAATTGGTTTAGACTACGACTTGATCGTATTTCTATTGGAATTTTGTTCCAAATCATAGGACCAGAGTAAGACATAGTTTCCTTGAAAAGTTCAATTCTTGGACGGGGTATTTGGAAATCAGTATTACTTACAGTACGAAGTGTTGTGTTGCTTGTTTTTCTGTATTCAAACATTTCCAAAATATAAGTGGGTAAAAGTTTTTTGTGTACTTTGTACATGAATTTAGCCTTCTGAATTAAAATTCTTTGATGAATGGATAAAGCATTAATTTTTTCTGTAGCTTCTGGAAACGATGTGTACTCTGGCCCTAGTATTAATTTAAATGCTCTTTTCTGTAATAAAAATAGTTTATCTAAATTGGTTTTACCAGTTCCACCCCAGATTACATTACAAAAATCTAAATGGGGTTGTATATATGCCTTGTAGAATATAATTTGATTAAGATCAAGAAAGTTTTCTTGTATATCTGAAGTGTTTGCTTCATTAAGTTGTAGTGCATTAGGATAAATTTTATTAACCAGAGATGGAAAATGGTTATTATCTATATTCAACAAATCATCAAGGTACCTCGAGGTATTAAAAGAAACAAAAAACTTTTTAAACATCAATTTTTACAGAAATTTTGACAATTATGTATGCCAGGCACAGAGGTGCGGAAAGCTGATTACCAAATTTCTTGTTAAAGCAGCAGTCATATAAAAGAGAAACCTTACGGCAATTGCTGTCAGCTTACATAATTAGTGTTTTGATTTCAAAAACTGCCCACTGGCTGTACTTCAAGTAAAAAAACATTATCATCAAGGATAGTTATGCGATGTTTTTCTGATGGCATTGTTTTAAAGTTCATGTTTAATTTGGTCCTATAGTACATGATAACATAAGGGTTCAAGGCCTTTGAAAATCAGTATGTATGCACTGATTGTAGACTTAAACACTTAACCCAATTGATTGGTATAAGTAAATTTTATTAATTAACCATCTCAACTGAAAGAATGAAGTTTTAAAATGTCATTTCTAGAGTAAACAATACTGTGAATTTATACCATCAAACATGTGTTAAGATACTTTAGTGTAAATAGTTTCAATTTATTGGACTCCTATGTATGTTTAATAGGTACTAATGCATGCAGGGAAGTACTTTAAAGAAATAAGTTTAAATGGCTATGCGTATAAATGTGACATAAATGTTTTACATATATATATTTCCTTTTTTTAAAACATATACTTATCTTAAATTTTATTTACTTAAATTTTATTAGTGAAGATAATAGAAAACTTGCATTTTATTTTCAAAATTTACATTCACATAGTTACTTAAGTCTCGTTAAAGGATTAGTAGAAGCACACGAAGTGATGTGGTCCCAAGGTTATAAAACCGAGATTGGAAACCAGTCTAAAATCTCAAGCATCTGATTGGCTGAAATGGTGACTGGTCAGTTTTATAACCTTGGGCATTGGAGTGCTGCTACATATAAAATCTATTAATAGTAATTATCTGCTCCAATCCGGTCGAAACACTTCCTTTTTTTTCATCTTCTAGTGATCCAAATGCTCATATCAATTCATTTCAGTTGCATTTTGTTTCCAAGTCTGTTCCACTCCAATTGCCTTTTTACCCAAACTGATTTGAGGTCCATGCCCAACACGGAGGTCAATGTAAATAGTACTGTACTAGTGCAAATAGTTTTAGTTTCCATCAGTGTGTAAATTACTGTAGGAGTGGTAGTGACAGTCAGTATGTTTATTTTTTTCAAATAGTACTTTAAATAAGACGCAAACAAATGCTTTTTGTGAACATGAGAACTGATTTGAATGAAATATTGGCATTTTTATAGGAGGATCTTAGTGAAATAATAGATGGTTTACATGTAAGAATGACTTTCATCATGTTGTTCATATTACTAAATACAAAATAGATTACACCTAACTGACACCAGTACTCATCTACCCCAACATCAATATGTTAAATTGTCAAAGTTGACATTTCTTTAATGGTGTTACTGTGTAATGGCTTTCATCTGTACTTCCGTCCAGTTCTATATTGAAATAGAAAGCTGTAAATGTCCGAAATAATGAGAACATTCTATGCTGACACAGCCCTATTTTAAACTGACTACATGACTTATTTAGGTGTCATACAGCATCCTGATATAACATCATGTTTTACAGCGGATCTTGGAGCTTAACATGCTTATTTTGCAACATCATGTTTGTCAGGAAGTTGAGGAGCATGACATGTTTTTAAGGGAGTTGAGGAGTGTAACATGCTTTTGTAACATGTGTTTGTGGGTGAGTTAAGGAGCATGACCTATTAATGTAATATCTTTTACTAGGGGGTTTAGGAGGGATCCCTGGAACTAGGCGCTGAGGAGCAGAAAGTGCTCACATAGCCCAAAGTTTTACAAGGAGTTGACACGCTAATGTAACATCCTTTTTTACAGGGAGTAATTAAAGGGAGTCAAGAAGCATGAATTCTAATGAAGGATCATGTTTCTTACATGGAGTTAAGGACCATGACATGCTAATGCATCATTGTCTTTTACAGGGTGTTGAAGAGCGTGACACAGAAATTAAGAAATGCAGACAAGAAAATTTGAAAATGCAGCAAAGTTTTGAAGACCAGTTAGCAGAGGAGAGAACAAACAGCCAGGACACACAGGTACAGTTATCTAACATATCAAAATCATTCAGTAAACTCGGGTACAGTTCGTTAATGTATGCTTACAATAAGGGGTCATTATGAAAACAGTTAAGTTGACACACAGTTGCAATTATTACTAGCATAAAGACATAAGTTGGACATGCTGATGTTGTACTTTAAATTCTGTAAACAATAACTGCACAAGCAGGTACATTTATTTAAAATTATTTGGAAAATAAGTTGACACACATGTTTATTTTTAATTAACCAGGTTCTAGTTATTAGATTAGGGTATGTCAAACTGGCGGCATCAAATAGGTTTCTGGTCTTTAACTTCAGATTGGATAAACCAATCTTTAAAGCTTTGCTTGTAGCAAGCTTGTATGAAAACCTAGCTTGGGATTGCATTTGAGGCCAGTCAAGGTCAAGGTCACTGTTACTAAAAATAGAAAAACAGTTTCCAGTCAATAACTTCAGTTTGGATAAACCAATCATGCTGAAACTTTTGATATAGTTAGCATGCATGAAGACCTAGCTTGGGATTTCATTTTGAGCCAGTTGGGTCATGGTCAAGGTCACTGTTACTTAAAATAGAAAAACAGTTTCCGGTCAATAACTTTAGTTTGGATAAACCAACCTTCCTAAATCTTTAGGTATAGCAAGCTTGCATGAAGACCTAGCTTGGGATTGCATTTGGAGCCAGTTGGGTCATGGTCAAGGTCACTGTTACTAAAAATAGAAAAACAGTTTCGGGTCAATAACTTCATATTGGAACAACCAATCATGCTGAAACTTTAGATATAGAAAGTTTGTATAAAGACCTCGCTTGCTTGGAGACCTAGCTTCGGAATTGATTTGGGGCAAGAAAGACTCTTAAAGCGTTGAAAACCTGGTTTTGTGGTGTGGCCAGGTTTCTTGTTTAACATTATGTTGACCATAAGTTGGTGTGATCTACACCGTTTGCACATGGGATGAAAATCATATCCCTTGTTTTTCTTTTACATTAAACAACAATTTTTATTTTTGCTAAATTATTTTAAAATTTGCTGTCGTTACTTTCTTTCACAATCAGCATACTTGATAGATCCAAAATAACACAATTTCTTCCAGAAAAAAAACAACACATGTTTTCTATGTGCTAACTCTGACAGCATGGTTAATCCCTAACTGTACTTTGAACAATATTTTATATTAAAACATGTTGAAATCCTTTTATATCATTAACATTTTTCAAAGTGTTCATTGAAATTTGTGCACTGTTAAGAGTACATTATTCTGTATTAGACAAGTATGGATCAGACCTATATCCTACTCTGTAATGAGGCCTCTGGATATTAGAGGAGATACCTACTTCAGACTAATTAATAATGCCAAATGTCTGCAATTTGAATAATTATAGTTGTAGGAAATTAGAAGAGATTTCAGACAAATAAATAATCCCTTTGCATTTTGAATAGCCATTCATACTTTATTACAGGGACCGACAAATCCTTTGCTTGGTGCCCGCAGGCAACCAGCTTTGATCCGTCGGGCAAGCAACTATTTTAGCATTGTCCGCCGGACCACCATCAAAATCTGTTTGTAGTAGTCATGGGCTAGTAATTTCATTAAGTAGCTGAATAAACAGAATGTCTTGGTTTGACACTTGTGCCAATAAACTGCTCTGACTTACTATCAGTGGGTTGACACTTGTGCCAGTAAACTGCTCTCACTATCAGATTATGATGCAGCACCATCTTTGTGTAAATAAATCTGTGAATCAGTAAGAACCCTGGCTTTGTAACACTATTGTACACTTCTGTTTCACAAGTTTCGAACCGAGATCACACTTACACAAACTGTCAGAAAGTGCTTTTCTTTTGCTTAATTTAATTTCCTGTGTGAGATGATTATGTAAATTGATTGTCCATGATTGAATAATTCAGTCCACAGTTGTTACAAATAATATTTAATTAAAAATATGTTGCGACTTTTTTTGGTAGCACACAAGAGACCATTGTGAAAAGGGAGATAATAACTTTCATTATGTCTCCCCCCCCTTCTGGGGGAGATAAATTGTTTTTGCCCTGTCCGTCTGTCCGTCTGTCACACTTCGTTTCCGCTCAATAACTCGAGTACCCTTTGACCCAGAGCCTTCAAACTTCATAGGGTGATAGCCCTTATTGAGTAGAAGAACCCTATTGATTTTGGGGTCAGTAGGTCAAAGGTCAAGGTCACAGTGACCCAAAGAGTGAAAACCATTTCCGCTCAATAACTCGAGTACCCTTTGACCCAGAGCCTCCAAACTTCATAGGGTGATAGCCCTTATTGAGTAGAAGAACTCTATTGATTTTGGGGGCAGTAGGTCAAAGGTCAAGGTCACAGTGACCCGAAGAGTGAAAACTGTTTCCGCTCAATAACTCAAGTACCTTTTGACCCAGAGCCTTCAAACTTCATAGGATGACAGCCCTTATTGAGTAGAAGAACCCTACTGATTTTGGGGTCAGTAGGTCAAAGGTCAAGGTCACAGGGGCCCGAAGAGTGAAAACCGTTTCCGCTCAATATCGAATTGTACCCTTTGACCCAGAGCCTTCAAACTTCATAGGATGACAGCCCTTATTGAGTAGAAGAACCCTATTGATTTTGATGTCAGGAGGTCAAAGATCAAGGTCACAGGGGCCCGAAGAGTGAAAACCGTTTCTGCTCCATAACTTGAGTACCCTTTGACCCAGGGACTTCAAACTTCATAGGTTGATAGCCATTATAGAGTAGAAGAACCCTATTGATTTTGGGGTTAGTAGGTCAAAGGTCAAGGTCACAGGGGCCTGAAGAGTGAAAACCGTTTCCGCTCAATAACTGGAGTACCGTTTGACCCACAGCCTTCAAAATTCATAGGGTGATAGCCCTTTTTGATTAGAAGAACCCTATTGATTTTGGGGTCAGTAGGTCAGAGTTCAAGGTCACAGGGGCCTGAAGGGTGAAATCCGTTTCCACTCAATAATAGGAGTTCTATTTTACCCAGACCATTCAAACTTCATACGATGGATGTCCTTATTGAGTAGAGGACTCCTATTGATTTTGGGGTCAGTAGGTCAAAGGTCAAGGTCACAGGGGCCCCGAAGAGTAAAAACCGTATCTGGTCAATTACTGGAGTACCGCTTGACCCAGAGCATTCAAACTAAATAGGGTAATAGCCCTTATTGAGTAGAAGAACCCTATTGATTATGGGATCAGTAGGTCAAAGGTCAAGGTCACAGGGGTCCGGGCGCAGGGGGGGTGGCATGCACAGGGGGGAGACATGTGTTTTTCACAAAAAACATCTAGTTATTACACTGATTTTAATAAATTAACATGACTGATATTTATACCCCCGATTGAAAGAAGAGGGGTGGTATACTGTTTTACATTTGTCCGTCTGTTTTCCATGCGTCCGTTACAAAATTTCCTTCTCAGTTTTCTAAGCAACTATAACATGCAGCGCCAGATATTTTGCATATTGCTTTATTCTGTAGTCCCATATGGTGTAAAGCGATTTTATGCTCCTTGCCCATCTACTTCCTGTTTACGGAATATTTTTAGATTTCTTTACTTTATAGGTGCATTACATCAACCGCTTCAAAGAAGAGGGGTGGTATACTGTTTTACCCTTGTCTGTCTGTCTTCCATGCGTCCGTTACAAAATTCCCGTATCAGTTTTCTAAGCAACTATAATATGCAGCAGCCAGATGTTTTGCATATTGCTTTATCCTGTAGTCCCATATGGTGTGAAGCAATTTTATACTCCTAGCTCATCTACTTTCTGTTTACCGAATACTAAGATTTCTACACATTATTGACATACATGCACAATTTCCGTCACAGTTTCATAAGCAACGATAACATGCAGCATCCTGATATTTTGCATATTGCTTTATCCTATAGTCCCATATGGTGTAAAGCAGTTTTATGCTCTTTGCTCATCTACTTCCTGTTAACAAGGCCCCTACTAAAAACAAAAATGAGCCCTGATGTGTTCCCTTTGTTATTCTATCAAAGAAGTCTTGTATTTTACAGCTACTAATTTGATAATTTATCCTGATCAATTTTGGATTATTCATATTTCTGTTATTGTTGAAAAAAATCAGAGAGCAGAACAGAACAGAAAACAAGTTTTATTTTTTTTTACATAAGCTCAATCATGAAACAAACAAAAAACAATAAAACAACAGTAAATTAGAATTGTTGTGAGAGTGTTTTCTTAGAATAAATAAAGATTAGTCGAAAATCGAGAATAATTTTACAGAATCTGTTTGGCAAACTGAAGAGAAACAACCAGGAATTAAAGGATTGTTGGCCATGGTAATCTTGTTCTTTCTGTTGCAACGTAACAAATGGAAACTTTTTAGCTCACCTGTCACGTAGTGACAAGGTGAGCTTTTGTGATCACAATTTGTCCGGCGTCCGTCCGTCCGTCGTCCGTCCGTAAACTTTTACTGTAAACCACATCTCCTCTTAAAACCCTGGGCCAAAGTTGATGAAACTTGCCACGGATGTTCCTTGCATGAAGCTCTTCCAAATTTGTTCAAAGAAATCAATTCCATGCAGAACTCTGGTGGCCATTGCAACCTAAAGGGAAAACTTTAAAAATCTTCTTCTCTGAAACCCCAAGGCCTAGAGCTTAGATATTTGGCATTTAGCACCCTCTAGTGGAACTCTACAAAGATTGTTCAAATTATTTCCCTGGGGTCAAAATTGGCCCCGCCCCAGGGGTCACTTCATTTTACATAGACTTATATAGGAAAAACTTTAAAAATCTTCTTGTCTGAAACCACAAGACCTATAGCTTAGATATTTGGCATTTAGCACGATCTAGTGGAACTCTACAAAGATTGTTCAAATTATTTCCCTGGGGTAAAATTGGCCCTGCCCCAGGGGTCACTTCATTTTACATAGACTTGTATAGGAAATACTTTAAAAATCTTCTTGTCTGAAACCACAAGGCCTAGAGCTTAGATATTTGGCATTTAGCACCCTCTAGTGGAACTCTACAAAGATTGTTCAAATTATTTCCCTGGGGTCAAAATTGGCCCCGGCCCAGGGGTCACTTCATTTTACATAGACTTACATTGTATATAGGAAATCTTTAAAAATCTTCTTCTCACAAACCACAATGTGTACAGCTTAGATATTAGGTAAGTAGCATTGTCTAATGGATGTCTACTAAATTTGTTCAAATTATGTCCCCTGGGCCAAAATCAGCCACGCCCTAGGGCGACTTCTTGGTTTACATATAGTTATGTAGGAAAAACATGAAAATCTTCTTCTTTAGAACCACAAGGCCTAGAGCCTTAATATTTGATATACAGCATCATCTAGTGGTCCTCTACCAAAATTGTTCAAACTATCCCCCTGGGGTCAAAAATTGCCCTGCCCCAGGGGTCACTTGTTTTACATAGACTTATATAGGGAAAACTTTAAAAAATCTTATTCTCTAAAACCACAAGGCCTAGAACCTTGGTATTTGGTATGTGTCATCATGTAGTGGTCCTCTACAAAAATTGTTCAAATTATTCTCCTGGGGTCGAAAATGGCTCTGCCCCCGGGGGTCACTAGTTTTATTACATAGTGTTATATGGTAAATCTTTAAAAATCATCTTCTCTGAAACCGTAAGGCCTAGAGCTTAGATATTTGGTATAGAGCATCATCTTGTTACATTTTCTCCACAATAGCAGCTTAATGTTTTTTTTTAATTTTTGACTTGATTTTACCAAACATGCACACAACTCTTGAAACCATTGAGCGGTTGTTGAAAGGTGAGCGACCCAGGGTCCTATGGACCCTCTTGTTTATTATTTGAGTTGATTTCACTGTTAGTTTTACTCTCAGAAGTTCATGGTCATATTTCAGTACTATTGTACTTTCTTTTTTATAGACAATAAGTTGATTTTGAAGGGTTTTTAATCTCCATGCTGTTATATCTTTTTTAAACTCTCATGGCATTTCTTTGTTCCCAGTGTGGGGTACTGTGTTAGATCTAAGATGTGTGTGTTTATCTTCAAATAAAGTGTTATTGAATGTCACCAGTTGAAGTATTATTGTTAAATAAAGTAAAGTATTGTTGAATGAAGTAACATTTTTGAATAAAGTAACATAATTATTGTTGAAAGAAGTAACATATTGTTGAATGAAGTAACATACTGTTACATGATGTAGAATAAAGCAGAATAATAAGAAGTAACATATGGTTAAATGAAGTAAATATAATTAAATGATACGAATTAGTTGTAAACTACATATGTTATTGAAATATTTAATAATACATAGTCAATTTCTATTATATAATACTTAGTTCAAAAATTATTATAAATAATACAAAGCTCTTGTTCCTCGATAGATACACCTTTATAGCATGGGCGAACAGTTTAGATCCAGATCAGCCGGCACATCCATGTCGTCTGATCAGGATCTAACTGTTCACTTTTTGATTTGTTAGGTTATTTCTAACCAAAATGCGACCAGTGCAGATCTTAATCAGATGGCATGGATGTGCCTACTGATCTGGATCGAAACTGTTCGCACATGCGTAAAAAAATGTATTTATGGAGGAAATGGTTAAAATAAAATAATGTTGTTGTGTATTTACACATCTAACCCTACACATCAGGTCAGACATGATCTAATTTTTTCTAAAAGTGAACAATGTACATTGTGATCAAACTACAGACTACACAGATTTGCAAGCTGATCTGGATCTATGCTGGTGGCATATGCAATGTAAGCGATATAAATGGAGAAGAATGTTAAATGACACAAGTTTATCATAAGTAATTTTTAACCCTTTCATATATATACACACATTTTTACACATGTGCAACTAGTGTAGATCCAGATCAGCCAGCACATCCATGCCAGCTGATCAGAATCTGCACTGGTTGCATTTTAGTCAGAAATAACCCAACACATAAAGCAAACAGTGCAGATCCTGATCAGATGGTACATATGTGCCAGCTGATCTGGATCTACACTGTTTGCCCACGCAATAAACGTATGTCTGTGGAGGAAAGGGGTCTGTGGAGGAAAGGGTTGAATGACAACAACTCAGTCAGGTATTATTAGAAGACAATTAATCAAAGTTGGTTATTATTTTTGACACATACTCAAATATAATGTCCTTATGGGAGTGGCATTATTACTGTTAATTACCATTCAAGAAGTATTCAAAACCTTCAAGGCTTCATTTACCAACATTAAATTTATGCCTATTGTGGCATTAAAATTATAAGACTTTTTTTCGGGGCATCTAGGGATATACCATTAAGTAAGCTTCTGTGGTAATTTGGAAAATAACTGAAAACAGATCACTGTTTAGAATATTTACCAAGTTATTAGAATTTCCATATGATCAGTGTTTCCCAGCAGACCAGAACCTTTAAAATCATTACTTACATTTCTTGCAAACAAGGAGTGGTAGCGAGTGGTGTTTGAAAACTAATGCAAAATTTAACGCAGTTATATTGCAGAAAACATATTGATGCTCAAGTGTTTTAAATTATACCTAGATGCATCAGTCATTCCTCTGAATATTAAAACAAAAAATTAAAGCAATTTCTGAGTACGTGATAATGGCTGTGTCAGACCCTTTTTCTACCATATTACTTAATTATGATAACGATTTAATTGTTAAATTTACAAGTTTCAAAACAAGAATAAGTGTCTTAACAACTCCAAAAGAGAAATGATTTTGAAATTAATTACATATAATTGTTCGTCATCATAAATTGCAATGAAATTTCATATAACCTAAAATATATAGAGGATATTTGTTTTTACCAGTGTAAGATAGAAATATATTCACAGAGTGAGCTCCGAAATTCGTAGTTTCACAAGTGGCGAAGAGTTCACGAGAGAAATAATATTTCTATCTTTCACTGGTAGACAAATTTTCTTCATAATTTATGCCTTAAGTGCACAATTTGTGTGAATTTGACAGAAAAATTGCATGAAATGGCGCCAAAAACGTTTGTGTATGATGCTGCGTCATAATATCATATTGCAAACTTAAACCATTTTTCTAAACCTTCTTATTTGGAATATTATGTGCATCTGGGTACGAACACTAAAAAACAGTGAAAATAAAAATGATATTCTACTGTTTGAAAACAGTGAAATACCACTTTTATTTCACTTAGAAAATTCTATAATTCACCGGAAAGCATAAAATAAGGCCAGACCTTTTATATTTTTTGTCTTACAAAAACTCCCGACTGTATTTTTTCAAAAATTGAAAAAAATTAAAATCTTGATTTCTGATTTTTTTTATTCCAGCTGTACCCATTTGGTACTTAAACCTAAAAAAAAGCGAAAGTGAATGAATACGAATCAAACAATGGAATCGGAAGCTTTCTGATTTGTGCTGACTGGTTTCTTTTACACAATTAAAAATTGACTATTTTAAAAACAATCCACGTAAACAGTTCACTTTTATCATGGCCGCCTCTATGGCTCAGTAAACGTTTTTGAAGAAACGTTTTTAGGCTCGATTCGGGGCTGAAAAAGGAATTCTGTAAAGCAAGAAATGATGAAATCATTGGTTCAACTTTAAGTTGCTACATCCCCAATGAAAACATTTTAAAAACTATATTTGGTTCCATTGATGGCACATTTTTGGCAGACAAGACTGAGATTGATAGCACCAAGTCATTAAGAATGTATGAATGCAAATTTGTGCTTATATTCTTGTGTTAATAAGTTAATTTTTATTTAAAAGTGAAAAGTTTGCTTAACCAAAATATTGTGTTGAGTGAAAAAGCTGTGACAGATGAGACAAGGCTTGAAGATTACTTGTTGTGGCTGTATACATGAACAGAAGCCTCAATCACACAATTGCAGCATAAAAAATGTTAAAATAAACCAATTTACAAATTTTTATCCTGTAATATATTGTTTTGTCAGTAGAAAGCAGTGTTTTTTCCCCCAAAGGGGAAAGGGTCCCCTTCCCCTACAATTGGGAAATTTTTGTGTCGTAATATCTTGAAATTGGGAAAAAGTAAGTCACAGAATAAGCGCAATTGGGATTTTTTCATAATTCATGTAATTTCACACTAGGGGTTTTAATCAGCTTCACAAAGAATCATAAGGTCTGAATCCTTCACAGAAAAGCCTTTAGTGATGTAAATGATTTGCCAGAATTAAGTTACTGCCAATTCAATGAAAAGTTTCTTTTGAGGTTGCAATTAATGTGAAATGAATCTGCATTTGAAATTATAACCAAAGGGGCAGGGTTGGGGGGGGGGGGGGGGGGGTGGCGTTTGTATGGTACGGTTTGTTTACGCTGTTTGACGTTTCTTGCGAAAAACTCTTGTCAAAAGGCAAAAGGGCACTGATTTTTGTTGGGAACAGTAGTTTTGGGGATTGGGAAAGGTCTGGTGATTGAATTGGGAAGACTCCTGTAAGCTTTGGGAATGGTACCCTTTTGGGGAGGTAGTTAAAGAAGGAAAAAAACACTGGAAAGAGGTAATCTAAATAAAAGCAAACTTGTACAAAATAGGTTTGAAAGTTGATTGTAAATGACAGTCAAATTAAATTCCTTATCGGGGGGTTTTTAATAAAATAAACTTCACTTAAAGAATATATTTGATCTTTTATTTGTCATATCTGATTTGATTCAAATCTAATAGCTTTAATTGAAATATCAAGCTATTACAATAGATAATCAATTTAATCATTCATAACCTCAGTGTTCGGTTATAATGTATTATAATTTGGCGCGATTCATTAAAGGTTATATACACCTTAGATAACCTGCTTCAGGGCTGTTTCAAAAAAAAATGGCTGGAAAAGTGAAAAACTAAAGTTCATTAAAATTCATGACTTTTTATTCTGTACTTTTTGCTTATTAAAACTGAGTACAGAACTGAAATTTTTTTTGAAATCAGTCAACTGGTTGCTGAGATATTGTCATTTGAAAAATGGCTAGTGAAGTGAAAAAAATTTAAAGAATTTAAGTTCATAAAAAGTCCAAACTGGTTGGTCCATATGTTTGTACAGTCTTTACAGTGATCAAAATTAGTCAAGTTATACTCATATGTGCCAGAATAAAAATTTTATGGAGCTTTATTAACCTATATTAAATAAATCAAAGAATTTTAATTTATGTGCTTAAAATACAAGTATTACTGTTTCTTATTATTTAAATGTGTATTTCTGTTAAAATACATGTTGAAGCATCAAATATAAGTGCTTTAGAACTTGTGGTATCGCATATGATAAAAAATTTATATTGTTAAGAAAGTGTGTCACACTCCTGACAACCACATAAGTGCCTTGTACTCAAAAATGTTTCACTAAGGCTATTCCTGTTTGTAATAATTTAACAAAACATGACATAGACTTCTAGGAAAAAACATGATCTTGTTTACATGTAAAGGATATGTTGACAGAATATTGCAATATGTGCATAATGTCACACTCCTGACAAATTTAGCTGACATTTTCTGAAGGGAGCTGCAGACAAATATAATTTCAATAGAGGTGATAATATGATAATTATTGCATCTAGAAACATTAAACTAAATGATAAACTAAACATTTGTTATGTACTATTAATCTTTAAAGTCCTATAAATTTATTAAGCAAAGATTTATTGATTTTCTTGAGGTATTTTCTAATCTACCATGCTTGACTTAATAGCATAACTTATGATTACTTTAAGTAAAATATGCTTAATTTTATCATTATTTGATGCCTAATAAATGCACATTTTACTAAAACAACACTAAAACTTGTCTTTACCCAAGCTTTTTGTAAAATAATGGTCTGAACAAATGTGATTTTGAAAAGTGTCACACTTTTTTGTCACACTCCTGACATTTTTGGCCAATTATTTTAGAATATTTTTTTAACGGATGGTGCTATTTTGATGAAACTTCACAAATCTTTAAAGGGCATGATGAGACACCTCTGCAAAGTAACTGTTTGTTGTACATTTTTATAACAGGAAAATCCAAACCAGACATTTTTTTTGAAACAGCCCTTCACTGTTATTTATTTACAGCCAGTGTATGAAATCGGAAACCAATATAATTTAGTGTTCTATTTATAGCAGATGAGTGAGATTGTTGATCAGTTGCCAGATCATATGGTTAAGCTTCAGGATACTCTAATTCAATCTCCCGCAAGACTGCTGCATAATACGATTTCAAAAGCGGGAATGAATAAGTTACACTTCAGTACATCAATCTCTTCAATAAAGCTAATCGACCTCTACGTTCACTTGAACTTATGTGCTTGTCGGAAATTATTTCCAATTCTCCCGCTACAAACAAATTTAAACGCAAATCTGTGAAGGAAACATTTTGACTTACAAATTCGTACCTTAACTGAGAATGCGGATACCTTTGCACATTTTTAACTTTATCCGAAGATTTTGCCTTGATACCCGATTGATGCCCGATTTTTTGGATTTTTTGTGCTTAGATTGAAACTGTTTATCAGCGCTATCTGCTGAGCTTGAATCAGAGTCCAAAGAACTAGAATAAGAACTGAATTTAGGCTTTTTGCTGGACTTTCGTTTACTCTTAACATAACTAGCAACATCTGAATCCGAGCTCGACGAATCACTGTCCAACACTTTGTCTGAATCAGACTCTGTCAAACCCAAACTTTTGAGTTTACGATGCACCTTTTTAACCAAATGTTTGTCCTTTCTAAGGGTATTAATGTCAATTACTTTTGCACCATCGCGCTTTACTGAAAAAACGTCCTTACCCTTCAAGGAATTAACTGTGCTGCGCTTCTTTTAATCTTTTCCTGAAGCTCTCTCTTTGTCTGCTCCCGCAGCTCCTTCTCCTCTTCCTCTAATACTGCCAACTACGCCAGCAAGGCATAAGTCTCCTCGTCTCCAACAACAATTCCTTCCTCCTCGGAATGAAGTGGACTGAATGGTCCCATTCCTCCCTCCTCCACATTCTTACAGCGATTTCTGTCCATACCGACGGGAAGCCCTCCTTCTGCCTGATCTTTCTTCATTTGTTCGGCTTCTCTGCTCTCCTTCTGTGGCACCAAACCCTTTCCTTCTGATAGGGCCTTATAGTCAACCCGAGCTTTTCTTTCTCCCATTTTGTTAGCAGTCCACAAGAAAACTCCGCAATAAATAGTCCTGAAACGCTCCCTCAGTTTCAAATCTGACAAAAAATTCTGTCCACCGACTGTATCAAACACCTTGACATAACTTAATCACAAGGGAAAACGACTACTTGCAATAAAAGTTATAAAAGTCGTCATAATCCTTGAAATAATCACTTCAATGTCACCGTTTAGAACCAAACATAACTGTGAGACGAACCCTTTCAAATTGTCAAACAAACAATCCGACGTAAAATTCCTCCGCCAGCTGTCAGATCAGCTGATTTGACAGCAACACGTGTTAATTTAGTTAACTTTTCACCGATACAGTTCCACTTCAATAATTACAGTCAAAATACACAAAATAAGTTTTAAAACTTAAAATTTGAGCACTGTTAGGCTCCAAATAAACAACAACCCAAGAACTATTTGTGTGCGTGGTAACGAAAAATTTTCACAGTGAAGAAGAATGCGCAAAATTCAACTATTATTTGAAAAACAGACCAATTATAACTCGAGGAACTCCAAACCAATCATTTTTCTTGTCTCATACAATAAATCTAATTCTCAGAAATTACCGGCAATCGTCATTTAATTTAATATTTTAAAGGTATTAAAATAAACCCATCTTTATCTCTTTTTTTTTATTTCGAGCTACCGTACTAATTTTTTCAAGAAAATTTTTGTAAGACTGAAAATAAAAAAAGTGTGACCTAAAGCATAAAATAAATACAGTTATTTCCCTTTCAACTTGGAATACCTGGTAGATTGAAGGATTAATTTTATACTTGAAAATAGTTAATTTTTTGCCTTCATAAATGACTTGCTTGTTTTGAAACAACACAGACTCAACAAAGCATGACTCTAAAACTAACATCAGGGCCTAAGATTATAAAACTGAGATTGGAGACCAGTCTTTAATCTCCAGCATCTGATTGGCCTGAAAGGAAACAAGTCAGAATTTTAGTCGTAACTTATAGAGATTTTAAAGTATTGGCATAATGTTTCGTGAGCACATAGTTTGATCTATTGAACATGGAAACACATCTGAGTTTTTTCCTAGAATATTCTTGAATTTACAGATATAAGGGTTAAAATGTTGACTATTATGTAATATTTCTGAATTAAAAATTAAAACTGTCACCAGACATTTGCCCAACAATTTCTTCCTAACCAGCAGTGGAGGTTGGTTTACGCTGATGGAGTTAAGTGACATTTTTTATGGTTTATTATTGTAGTTCGCTAAACCTTCAGTTTAATATCTTTCTTGTCTTTGCCAGCAGATATTTTATTTCTGCTTCAGAGATCCCCATTCATAAGGAGCAGAATTGAATATAGAGGATGAAGTCATTCGGAATTAGGTCTGGGTTATCTCTAAAGTGTTGTTTGTGTTAAATCCTCTCTAACAGATTAATATTTTTGTAAGGACAAATGACAGGATTTACAGTTCATTTTAGTTCATTTTTGGGGTTTTAGATCCATTAATTAATTAGAAACTGAAACCTGATTTAATTCATTAACAAAAGGCATTGTTGTTGTCCTTGATGCAGTATTCAGCTTGGTTCATTGTGTTATAATTTCCTAATTTGACATCCTGTATTCATGGACATGTTTAAAGATTGTTTCACATTAAAAGTTTCTGCATATGGATTTAAATTTCGTAGGAAACAGGGAAAATGCTTTTGTAGTTCGACTTTTCGGAGAAAATCAGTGCTATCCTACTAGAAACAAGGCGTAGCTAATCGTTGGAAGTTTTATGCACTTGGTCCATCTCTTCAATACTACTTGATATAACAACTGGAAACTTGGAATAAAATATTCCCCATCATAATCTTCATCATCACCAAAAAGACCCATAACTCTGCTACAAATATTTTTTCAAGTTATATCCCTTAGTCTCTTTGATTTACTTAAAAGTTTTTATTTGCCCCATTAATTTGAATCTACTGCAGATATCAATTTCAACTTAAAAAATATATTTTCCTCATCATACTGTTACCATTTAGACCAAGATCTGTATGTTCCACAAACATGTTTTAGCTTAAACCTATAATTGTGTCACCTGCAAAAGCTGGTAGACATGTAGGGATCTTATTGTCGGACAGCGGAAGCTGGTAGTCCCCCAACTTGAAACATGAAACTTCATTTTGCCAATAACTTTGAAAGAACTTGTCCCATTAACTTAATACTTAGAATATATCTTCTGCATTTAAAAAGCCATGCTTGACAACAAGAATTATAACTCCTGTTTAGCCTCTTTATTTAGTTTTGCACCTTTCAAATTTTCAAATGCAAGTTTAACAAGGCACTTAATGTTCCCTTTAACTTTAAAAGTACCTATCCTTTCCACTTAATACTTAGAATATGTCATCTGCATGAACAAAGCCATCTGATACATAGAAAGGATAACTCTTGTTTTATTATTTGTTTAAGTTATGCCCCTTTCAAATGCAACTTTAACATGAAACTAAATGTTGCCAATAACTTTAAAAGATCTTGTCCTAGTCACTTAACACTTAGAATATGTCATCTGCATGAGCAAAGCCAGCTTTTACAACAAGAATGATAATTCATGTTTCATCATTTGTTTGAGTTGTGCCCCTTTATAATGCAAATTAAACATGAAACTTCATGTTGCTAATAACTTTAAAAGTACTTGTCCTCTTCACCTTATACAAAGTCTTAGATTAAATCATATGCATGGACAAATCCATTTGCTACAAGAAGAATGATAACTTCTCTTTGACTATTTTTTGAGTTATGTCCCTTTCAAAAACTAACAAAATAACAAAATTTAGTTGTTCTATTAACTTAATACTTGAAATATATCATCTGTTTGAACAAGTCGACCTGGAATACCATTGATTATAAAACTCTTCTAGTGCTGTTTTCTGTGACCTGAAAAGTTAATAGTCTTTTGCCATAAATTGTTTGACTTTCAAACTAAAATGTAACCAAAAATTGTCATTCCTTCAAGTCTTATTGTGTTTTAATGTCATTAAAAGGTTAAGCAGGTCTTAAGAAAACACTTTATTTTAATTTTTATTGGTTAGAGTTAGAACATTATTTTCTAAATATATATAATCTATTTGTTTTGTTTCAAATTAGTTTGATATATGCTGTTAAAGAATTGGCAAGGTTCTGATTAGGTTGAATGCACAATACCTTAAATCTCCACAGGTGATGAAATTAATGCTTTGAAATTGTGTGGTCAGTGGTTTGTAAATTATGGTTCTAAATAATAGTTGTCACCGATGTCAGTTAGCAATTTTTCGTACAAAATTATCTTGACACTTCCTATAGACTAGATGGGTTTTCAATTGAGTGTCGGAATAAAAATGCAAGTACAAAAATGGGCATAACTCCATCTTGACCTAAAGAACGTGCCATCATTACGAGCATTAGGTCATAAGCAATATAATTTGAAAGTTTCAAGAAGAAATATTAAGAAATTGCGAAGTTATAGCTAATTAAGTTTTCGTGACAAACAGACAAACAGATGGACGGAAATAGCACGAAATAGAATGAAAGGGCGACACAAAAACCAGTGCTGACCATTGTAATCATTGATTGGTTAACATGTATTTGAGAGATTATCTTGACTTTTTGATTGCAGAATGACATAAACAAATATAGATGAAATAAAAAAAGTAAATGTCAAAATCAAATACCCACAGTATATCAACCCCACCCCATTTGCCCCACCCCACCCACAAAATCGATAAAACATTTTGGAGTACTCGATTGAGATTATTCAAGCACTTGAGTCCCGATTCTTTTACCTTTTGCCATCCCAAGGCCCATGATCAGCACTTAAAGAGTTTTAAAGACATGATCAACACTTAAAGGGTATTTAAAGTACTTTAGCATTAATGCTTTTAAGAAACATATTGCGATGCAGCTAATTCTTAAACAGTTTGTTAAAGGCTGTTTGTTTTCTTCTAGACATATAATCTGTAGTTTAATGCTCTAAGCATGTTCAACCCCAAGGACAATAACCTCTGCAATATCGTGAAATTGTGCAATATTGTTCATATTAGGCCAATTTTAGGCTGGAAATCGATACTTCACATTTATCTTCTCATATGACTGAACCATGATTACTTCAATATTTCATATAACTGTTGCAGTGTTTACAGTAATTCTGTAAAGAAGATTTTTAATGAAACTTAAGAAGAAGGGATTGTTTTGGCTTTATTCATCCTTTTATTAGTCTGTTAGACTTTTATACAGAACCATATTTGGTACTGGTTGGTTAGATTTTGATAAAACTTTGCATGAATATATATATGGATAATGGAACAATGTGCATTAAATGCTGTCTCAATACACCAATTTATAGCAGAATTGTGACAATTTGTAACCTAAATTTGCCACTATATTTATTAGCCTGGTATTCCCAAATTTGTTTTGTTGGTTAGTTACCCCTATTGCTTTTGGGGTGAACTAATAAAGGTCAAGGTTGTGGGGACCTTTTATGCAAAACTTTGTCTGAGCAATAACAGGAATATGCTAGGGGCTTGTGGCTTCAAACTTGATAAGTTGGTTGATTATTACAAGTAAATGATTCTTGTTCTGCAAAATGATGTCTTGATAAAAAAATGAGCTTATGGTTGCTTGTTTCTGCTGGTGTCACTGATGTCCCTGATGGAAAGTATTGTATTGTTGTGCACATGAGTGACCATCTGGTTTTTAAAAAAAATCATGATATAACATTTTTTTTTTTCTTGTAGGAGATGTTGGAAAGGCTGAGAGATAGAAAACAAGAGCTGAAACAACAGCTTGGGGAGGTGCAGGCTGAACTTGATGAATCCAAGAAGGCTCACAGGTACTGTTTGATCTATATGAACAATGTGGTACTACACAGCAGTTCTGAATTTCTTAATACTTGTACACCTCAGGGATGTCAATTTCATTTGGGTTCAAACATTGCCAGAAATAGCTTAACCAATCATAAACCAAACAGTGTAAAACCTGATCAGATGGTACCGATGGGCCCCATATGCCATTGAGTAAATTTGCCATCCAGTAAAGGGTAAACTCCAAAGCATAACACTCTTGCAATATGTTGTATGTCTGCTAAAGACACAATAAATAACATGAGAACTACTATACTGTTTTATATTTGTTTGTAAGGTGTTTTTTTATACCCAAACAATTCCTCCTCCCACCACTCCCAACCCCCATCCCCAAATAACAAGATCAATACAGATATTTCTGACAGTCTTTTTGTCATAGTTTGTTGTTCTTCAAAACTGATATAGGGATTAGATTGACTTACTGCTTCTGACTTGGTGTTACCACCATGATTTTTATGCTCCCCCCGAAATTCGGGGGAGCATATAGTTGTCGCTTTGTCCGTCCGTCCGTCCCGTTCGTCCGTTCGTCCGTTCGTCCGTTCGTCCGTCCGTCCGTCATAATATTGTCCGGACAATTACACAAAAACTATGAGAGGTATCAAGACTAAACTTCATAGGTAGTTAGATCTCGTTGAGGAGCAGTGCAGTGCACAAGAACTATAACTCTTGCTTTATTCATTTTTGAGTTATTGCCCTTTGAAATTTCTCATACTTACTTTTTGTCCGGGGCATATCTCCCAAAGTCTAAGAGTTATGAAGTTGAAACTTCATAAGTAGATAGATCTCAATGAGGAGCAGTGCAGTGCACAAGAACCATAACTCTTGCTTTATTCATTTTTGAGTTATTGCCCTTTGAAATTTCTCATACTTACTTTTTGTCCGGGGCATATCTCACAAAGTATAAGAGTTATGAAGTTGAAACTTCATAAGTAGATAGATCTCAATGAGGAGCAGTGCAGTGCACAAGAACCATAACTCTTGCTTTATTCATTTTTGAGTTATTGCCCTTTGAAATTTCTCATACTTACTTTTTTTCGGGGCATATTTCACAAAGTATAAGAGTTATGAAGTTGAAACTTCATAAGTAGATAGATCTCAATGAGGAGCAGTGCAGTGCATAAGAACCATAACTCTTGCTTTATTCATTTTTGAGTTATTGCCCTTTCAAATTTCTCATACTTACTTTTTGTCTGGGGCATATCTCACAAAGTATAAGAGTTATGAAGTTGAACCTTCATAACTAGATAGATCTCAGGGAGGAGCAGTGCAGTGCACAAGAACCATAACACTTGCTTTATTCATTTTTGAGTTATTGCCCTTTGAAATTTTTCATACTTCCTTTTTGTCCGGGGCATATCTCACAAAGTATAAGAGTTATGAAGTTGAAACTTCATAAGTAGATAGATCTCAATGATGAGCAGTGCAGTGCATAAGAACCATAACTCTTGCTTTTATTGATTTTTGATTTATTGCCCTTTGAAATTTCTCTTACTTATTTTTTGTCCAGGGCATATCACACAAAGTATAAGAGTTATGAACTTGAAACTTCATAAGTAGAATGAATTCGTTGAGGAGCAGTGCAGCACACAAGAACCATAACTCTTGCTTTATTCATTATAGAGTTAATGCCCTTTGAAATTTACCATACTTACTTTTTGTCCGGGGCATATCTCACAAAGTATAAGAGTTAGGAAGTTGAAACTTCATAAGTAGATAGATCTCAATGAGGAGCAGTGCAGTGCACAAGAACCATAAATCTTGCTTTATTGATTTTTTATTTATTTCCCTTTGAAATTTCTCTTACTTAGTTTTATCTGGTGCATATCTCACAAAGTATAAAAGTTTCTGAACTTGAAACTTCATAAGTAGAATGATCTCAATGCGGAGCAGTGCAATGCACAAGAACCATAACTCTTGCTTTATTCATTTTTGAGTTAGTGCCCTTTGAAATTTCTCATTTTTTTTTGTCTTATTTTTGTACAATATTGTAAAATGCTTTCTGTTTGAATCGTAAAGGAAACTTTCAAATACAATATCTTTCTTACAAATTCTTCCTGTTCTAACAAAAAAGTATTTGTGACAAAGCGGCGTTGGGGAGCATAACCCGTCTCTGACGGCTCTTGTTTATAAAAGGCATTAATTTAGGTAAGCTGATATCTGGGAAATATATCCGCTGGAAACGTGATGTCAGTGTAATTCCCACATGATGAATTCACTGGCTTGGTTTCATAGCTGTATTAATTTTGAAATGTTTTCCACTTTAAAGCTTTAAATTGAAATCATATATCTACATGTACTTATATAAATAATAAATTAAATCAACTGATATCATCCTGAGTTTAAATAAAACTCCACAACAACGTCTCTTTCCCACCAACCCACCATCAACCACAATCATATATTACATGATGCCTTGATGAAGGTGCATAGACTTTATAGGTGAACAAAGTTAAATTCTGGTGAGGATAAGCTGTAAAATATTTAAAATATGAGGGTTGTCCCAATAAATCGTAGACAACCTGTTTAAAAGAAAACTACTCCATACATATTCATGCAAATTTCACGATTTTTTAGCATAATTTGGTAACTTGTTTGCAAAGTTTCAAAGAAAAATCATTTGCCATTACCTGGTAGCAAGTGATTAACTTGTGAACTTGTAACATCATAAAATGATCCGAAGTCATCCGAGTCCGAATGTGATTGTTCTGACAGTAAGTCATCACATTCCAAGAAGTCTGATTCAGGAATTTGTATTCCTGGAACAGTATGGTGGTCCAGGAGGTTCTCTTGAGCTCTTGAGGATCTGTTGGAACTGGAAGTCTATTGTGTCCACTTGTTTGATTTTGCTGGTTCATAGACGGAGTATGATTGTCTGAGACAGGTAAAGGATGTCATCCTGAGTGCGTACTGGGCAATTTGTTGGTTTCTTTTTCGTATGTGTTGGCTTTGCTGCGTTATTTGATCCTGAGGCAGTTACAGTGCATGTGCGCTTGCTTAACACCACTGATGTTAAATCTGAACCATTGTTTTTAATTGAGGCTTTGGTTTTCTTTTTCCCTGGAGGCCCAGGAATTGGACAGCAGGGGCAGGTTGTCTCGGGATTGCTACTCAAGGTTCTGACTAAGGTCAAGGTCATGGTTGCTAAAAATAGTAATTCAGTTTTTGCATAATAACTTGAGTTTGCTTTGACCTAATGACACCAAACTTGGTGTGGCCTAGCTTATATTATGATGAAACACCGAATTCTACTGAGATGTCAATACTAGGTCGTTGAAAACCTGGTTTTGTTGCATCGCCGCGCTTCTTGTTTTGTTTTTGGGGAATATTCTTTTTTAAACAAACAAACAAAAACAACCAAATCCTGCTTACCCTAATCCTTTCATCTGACCCTTTTTTTATTCATTTTACTTGGTTCTAGCTACATGTAAATCAGTTGGCATGCTGTCCTCCAGTGGCACATATTTGACTTCTGTTCTGTAAATATGTAAATACTGGATATAAAAGGATAAAATGTTTTCCATTTATTTATGAAAAATCCAAGACTTTAGAACACTGTTTCACCTATTATTATGATAAATGTTAAAATTGTTATTCTAAGCAAATTTTGTATTGTTCATATCTTTAACATTCTTAGAACACTTGTCATGCAGCACCATCACAGCTAATAATTAATGAGATTAGACATCAGAAGCTAACTGTTAATTCTCCAAGGCTGTTCCATAAAATTATATCACTGAAAAGAGGAGACCTAATTGTTGGAGAAGACAACAGGTTAGGAAAAGTCTTTTGTCATGAACATTTAGCTGGAGAAGACAGCGGGGTAGGAGAAGTTTTTGTCATTTATATTTAGCTGGAGAAGGCAGCATGGTAGGAGCAGTTTTTGTCATGTACATTTAGCTACAGAAGAAATTGTGGTAGGAGCATTCTTTTTTCATGAACATTTAGTTGGAGAAGACAGTGGGGTAGGAGCAGTTTTTTGTCATGAACATCTTAGCTGGAGAAGACAGCGGGGTAGGAGCATTTTTTTGTCATGAACATTTTAACTAAGTATCATCATTACTTTGTTTTGGTTTTTTGTTCTGAATAAATAACATAAGCAGCTTTCTGCCATGATACTTGTATGTTAATGTGATTGATAAAGATGATCAGGTTGACCATGTACTCCATAGATGCAACTTTAATCTCATTGCACAGTGTGGAACCTGGTCAGCCAGCCTGTCAGAGCTGTCTCATCAAGATTTATACTAACAGTTCACTTTTAGATTGATTAGGTTATTTTTAACCAAGAAGCAAACAGTGGTAATCTAGATCACATGGAATGGATGCATTGGCTGTTTTAGGCTCTATACTGTTCACATGTGTAATAAAAGTTGTATCCATGGAGTATAGGGTTAACAGTAATATTTGCTCAGCAGTTAGTGTAGTTGGTCTAACAACTGTTTCAATAACAATGCTGGGAAAAATTGGAACATTCATATTTTGATGTACTATGAAAACAGCACAATGACAAACAAATAAAATCAAAGATGAGTCATATTGCTTGTGTTTTGAGGTATGTAGATACCAAAATTTCTGATAAATATCTAGAAATTCTATATGATGGAGTAAGATTTTAGCATGAACTCTTTACTCCATATATACGCATTTATTGCATGGGCAAACAATGTAGATCAAGATCAGCCGGTACATCCATGCTGTGTGATCATGATCTATGCTGTTTGCTTTTGGATTCATTAGGTTATTTCTGGCCTAGAAGGGACCAGTGCAGATCCAGATCAGATGGCACAGATGTGCTGGCTGATCTGAATCTACACAGGTCGCACATGTTTTAAAACATGTATATATAGACTAAAGGATTAAACAATTTAGAATATGATATTCATTTTCTGCAAGTGTGATTTTCATAGCAGTTCAATACATATCAAGTAATATCATCCACTTAATTGTATGACATCAGATCCTAGCCAGATGTCAGCTTTCACAAGACACATTTCTCATGGCGCAATTTATTTAGAATTGATATTTGTTATCCTTTAAGCAATTAGAGAGCACCAGTCTCAGATAACTGGATTTTGTCAATCAAGGAGGATATATCATACTGCTCAACATTGTCATAGCCAGTGCTCTGTCAGAATGTTATACAACAATGCTCAAAGCTTAGTCCTGTTTTAACGCTTTACTCTATAGATACACCTTTATTGCCTCGACAAACAGTGTAGATCAAGATCACCTGGCACATCCAAACCATCTGATCATTATCTACACTGTTTACTTTTAGATTCAAGAGATTTATAATTTTTTACCAAGGTGCCACCAGTGTAGATCAATTTTCGAGGGCACAGATGTGCCAGGTGATCTGGATATACGCTGGTTGCCCATGTGATTAAAGGTGTACATTGTATATTTGGGTAAAGGGTTAAACTCCCTTCATATTAACTCAACCATCAGAAATATTTTATTTACTTTTAATGTAAAATAACTGACAAAGATTTATTTCTTACAAAATAAAACATATATACATGTTAATTGTTATGCAAAGTTTCTGGTTTCAAAAAAAAAGGTGTGTCAAGCTAAGAACTACTATCTTTCTCATAAACAATGTGACTGTAATGTTAACTGTACAGTAAAGTTACAAAGCACAATGCAGAATGTCTCAAACATGGTAAATATATCAATTTGACTACTATGGAATACCCATAAATAACTGAACAGGAGCAAATTTCTGGGAATTGAGACTAATCAGTACGCTGTAGAAGTTCTGTTGTCAGTTTTACTGTGGTAGTCACTCTATAAGAACTTCAGCTTTAAATTTATTCACTTGTATGTTGACTTTACATTTACTTTGTTTACATGACTTCCTAAGGAAGGTGATAGGAAAACACTGAGTATTTCTGTCCTGATGCATGATCAAACACCTTTCAAAAGAAAAATATTTGGTTAATTGTTGTTCAATAACAAAAGTGGGTGTTACTGAATGCCTAAAGGTGTTTTCAGATTATCTGGAAACAAACTTGTGATTGAAGATGACCTTACAAATAAATAAGTGACAGTTAAAAAGGGAAGCCTCTGTGAAACTCCAGTTACAAAGAAGAACATAACATCTTTCCAATATGCTTATTTCTTGATAGCCAGGCAATTAATGTAGGAGGCTTAGCTTTATAATAGTACACCCACCCTCAGTTCTTATTGGTTACTATTTGTCTGTAATTGTTCGTTAGAAAGACATTGACTTAACACTTAATTTGTGATCAGTTGCCAACAACAGTCTTCAATTCAAACCTTTAACTTGACCTTGGAACTTCTTGGCGAGAGTTATCCTAAATTTTGCTATAATGCATTTTAAGCAACTGAAGGTCAAGCTACCCCAAAATTTGACTAAATTGCTTGCTTTGTAATAATAGGAACCCTCTTTAAAAGGAAAAACATCAAAAAAAGGCAAAATCTTATTAATCAGCAACATCTGTTTAAATACAACCCCTTCAAAGTACCCAATTTTATAATTAACTCTCTTTTAATTAAAGACTGTTCTAGTTTTGACCCTAATCATTAAATAAATGGTATTGGATTCATTTAAGAAAACAATAAATAAAGATTAAAAAACATTACATAATTTATTCCAAGAAAAAACAGTTCTTTTCACAACCTCTCTTGACATAGAGAAGAAACTAAAACAGCGTACATTGTCAATATACACTGTTGATGAATAATTAGAACATTGGGTGAGTGTATTTTAATCTGGTGATTATGGGTTCGGATCTTAGGAGAGCCTCATAATGTTGTTTTTTCAAGAAGAACTTTATCATCAATTGATGAAGTCCGACACTATTCATCAACATTTTCACAAATCGAAGTTGATGGTTTAATAAGATTTTAAAATCTCATCAATCAGTTGGATTTAATTGGAATAAACACATAAACCAGTGATGATTTTGATTATTTTTTAATTTTCTAAAACATTTATTTATTATCTCCAGAAAGATTTGTATCAAATTTACCTTTAAGCCCTTCCTCCAAATACATGAATCCATGGCATAGACAAACAGTGTAGATCCAGATCAGCCAGCACATCTGCATGATCAACTCTGATCGCACATTTGTAAATAGGTGTATATATGGAGTAAATGGTCAATTATAAAAGCTCAGAATGAGCTATAGTGATTGAGACTAGTCCAACATGTCCATGTTTTTTGTCCCGTGTCAACTTTTGTTTGTTAATGCAATACAACCATACTTTGTCATCAGATTGACATCAAACTTACTCAGAATGTTTGTACTGATGGTGTCTAGGTCCCTTTTGAAAATGGATCATCTTCCGTCAGAAACAGGTCGAAAGGTCAATTCTAAGAAAAAACATTGTAACCACATTAGAGGTTACATATTTCATCTGATTACCATTAAACTTTCTCAAGTGCAAGTAGATAAAATCTCTGTCCATTTTGAAAACTGGGTCATCTTGGATTAAAAAAAGCTGTTAATTAGGTAAAATCAAAGAATTGTGATGGTTACAAACATTAGGGGCTGAATCAGTATATCTGATTATGGTAATGTGTTGATGGTATCACAGACCAGTTCAAAACTGGGTTAAAACCTAGGTCTCAAGATCAAAGGTTAACCAGGAGTGTTGTTTTAAGTCCAAAGCACAGAATTTTCATCATTCGCGACCTTTGGAAACCCAGATCTTTCTTGCACCGTTTAATAAGGGTTCCTACTGTTGGCTATTAGATAATATTTACACTTCAACTTCATCCGCTACGATGAAGTCTTATTTATCTAACGAATCGTAATTTCTGATGGTAAACAGTGTGACTTTTACAGTGTGGCTACTGTAGAACTGTTCATAATTAATTGGACGTTGCACAATCTTTTGATGTGTGACGTCGCAGAGCACACATGTTTTTCCATGAGTCGCTGCAAAAAAGCGTGCCGTTATTCACTTTGTCGTCAACGTTGCTTTTCCAACAGCCATTGAAAAAGCTGTAATATCATGAATTCTTCTCATAATTTCTGTATTAATGAGAGTATTTATGTGTGTAAATATAAATAGATGAAAAGGATTAAATCGATATTTGATGGTTTTCTTAAATCTTAAATCTGATCTGCCTTCTGATCAGGATCTACACTGTTGGCATTTTGGTCTGAAATAACCAAATAAATTTAAAAAAAGCTGTAAGTGCAGATCCTGATCAGACTGCATGGATGTGCTGTCTGATGTGGTGCACACTGTTCGCCCATGCCATAAATAGGTATATATGAAGTAAAGAATTAAAGAAGACATTTTATGATAGAAATGAGAGATTTCTCATGAATATAAGGGAGAATGAAAGAATTGGTTGTTTATAGTTGTGAACTTTACTGACAAGTTGATGATGCCGTGTTAAAACTGTGAATTTGTTTCATGTTTCAGTGTTCTGAATAATCGATGGAAAGAGAAGTCACAGTTGATTGGTCAGTTGGAGCAGCAGGTTCGTGAGATGAAGGAATCATGGGAGAAGAAAGAGGTCAAACTGACACAAGAACGGGACAAAGCTCTTCAGGCAGCAAAGTTAATGTTCAATCTTATTTATGATTTATTTATCATGAATTGCAGAGTTGGATGCAAAATTTCCAGAAAGGGGATTTCCTTTTGGGCACTCTTTGGTTAGCTACCAGATAATTTTAAACTTTCTGGCGGAAATCCCCATCAAAATTATATACTTGTGAACAAAAGTCTTGTCCAATATGGTTTTCCATATCTTTTGAAAGCGTGAAATCTAAATTCCACATTGCTCTACCTGCATGAATTTGGTATCAATGGAAAAGGGCATTTTAATACATTCAATGAAAAAAGAATTTTTGAATTTAAGCCACTATAATGAAATAAGGGTTTTGCTACGTACACATAAAATGAATGCTAATTGAAATTAATTTAACTGTAAAGTAATGTTTTAAAAATTGCCATGCAAAAAGTTCCAATCTTCCTATCGGACAAGACTCTTGTCCATTAGCATACATTGTTGTCCAAAAAATGGGTTTGAGCAACCCCACTGACCCCCCTCTGGATCCACCCGTGAAAAGTGTGACTGATTTAGATATATTTGATTGTATTATCAGTTTCCCAAGAATCACAAAATGAATGTGCGTGTTGAGGTTTATAATGAAATTAAGTCCTTTGCACAGGTTTGCTAGAGGATCAATCTTTAGAAATCATAAAAAAGTAAATGCAAGTAATTTCACTTTGATAACTTAAAATTTTATTACTTTTAATGTCGATGTTTAAGTGAATAATGTGTCATAAAACACATATTATTACTCAAAAGCATGAGTGAAACAAATAAAAAAAAAGGGTCATACTTTCGGAAGGGATGCATTAAAACTTGCTTATATTTGTTGGATTTTAAAAAATAAACAACTTTTTCTTCATCATTGCAATTCAGTTTGTAAATGGTTTATTTTTTTTAAACCTTAGTCATTGCATATTTCTACATCTTTTTGTTGAATTTGCCACCAGACTGGGTCCCAAATTATCATGCGACTACCATCATGATGCCTTCATAATATAATTAAGCTCAATTATCATATCTGACGGAATAGAACTCTAAACAGTTAAATTAATTCAATTAGCATTCATTTTATGTGTATGTAGCATAAACCTTATTCCATTATGTATCTTCTTACTACGTCACTAGCTCACAAGCGTCACGCAAATGTCAATATCAAACCATTAAGAAGCTGTGATCTCCATCATGTTCTTGTGAAGCTTTCTTGTACTTGTTCAATAGTTAAATTTGTACTAAAATTCATTTTTTCTGTTAAATAGTTCAATGTAGTTCTATTTGAACATAGTATTATAGGTTTATATTCAGTGGTTAAGTAAAAATCTTGTTTTAACAATGACCCATTAAATACAGTCAAACTTGTCTTTAGCAGCCACCCAGGGGAGTGACAAAAAGTGGCTGCTGAAGACAGGTGGCTGTTACAGACAGTAAAAATTTAGAACAAAATGTCAGTTTAGGTCATTTTTAAACTGGCTGTTTAAGACAGGTGGTTGTTATTCGCAGGTGGCTGCTAAGGTAGGTTTCACTGTAATTGTAGACATTAATTACAATGTTTAATTAGTCTAGATTGATTACATGTTTTTGGCAGAGATAAAGTATGCTATCTATCATGAAAGTGATCTATTTAATATTCTCTCTAAATATGGAATTGTACTTTCCAAGGTCTTGGAATATCCCCAGAAATAGTCTTAAGAAATTAACAAATATTTATATTAACCTTTACTCTCTATGTCCGACTTTGGCGTGGGCAAACAGTATAGATCCAGATCAGTGTCGGCTGAATGGGATCTGCACTATTTGCTTTTGATTAATTAGGTTATTTCTTACCAGAAAAGTAAACAGTGCAGATCCCGATCAGATGACATTTCAGGTTTGTAAAATTTATCTTACTAACTTTGCATATTGTTCATACATCTGCTACATTCCAATCATTCTAAAACTGTCACATTGTTAGGAAGTGGAACCTTTGGAAGTGAAACTAATTGTTAAAGATTATTTTAGGTTTGTGCTTACCTTGGGCCAAAGATCATAAAACTAATACTAGTCTCCATTTCAGCCAGTCTCCATTTCAGCCAATCAGATGGTTGAGATCTGAGACTGGTCTCCAAGTTAAGTATTTCAAAATTGATGACACAAAAGCACTATTGATGGATGTGGAGGAAATATTCCTGCATTAAACAAGTAGGAAACCTCCTGCAGGCTTACTGATTAGCCCGGCCTGATCTGTCAGTCAGACACACATTAGGTAATTACCTTTTGAAAGCAGAAATTAGAAGGCCAGAATAGCCTTACTAATAGAGATTGGATATTGCTGTTCAAAGTATAGGAAGTTTTATTGTGTGATCTTAATAAAGCCAATTTCTCTGGTACTTTTCAGTCTGGCAATAGATCGGCTGAAGTCGGCAGATGATGCTTTCAGGAAGCAACTGGAAGACAAAGTACAGACGTATCAGGAGCAGATAGCTCGACTAGAACATGATAAACAACAAGAAATAGACCAGGCTTATATGAGGGTATATTCTTATTGCAATAAGGATTTCTTTGCCCCCATTTTTGTTTCTGGCCACATCCATTAAAACCGGAGTTATGGCCCCTTATGTATTTCAGTAAATAAATTTACCATGTAATCTTGTGTTGCGCGTAGGTCAAAAAGTAAATAGCCACAATCATGAAACTTTAAAGGTATATCAACCATTATGTGTAATTGTGCACCTGGGGTTTTGTTTTAGTTCATTCGCATTAAAGCCAGAGTTATAGCCCCTTATGAATTTCATTATAATATTTTCAGCATGTAATCTTGTGTTGCATATAACTCGAATAGTATGAGAGCCACAGTCATGAAACTTTACAGGTATGTTAACCATTAAGTGTAGTTTTACACTTGGGGTTTAGTTTCTTGCGGGGTTCATTTGAACCAAAGTTATGACTCCTTATGTATTTCAGTACAGTTCAAATGTAATATTGTGTTGCACATAACACCTAAACTTTATTAGCCAAAGTCATTAAATTTTATAAGTTATGTTGACCATTATGTGTACCCTAAGTAGTAAGTTAGTGTGGTTACTGTGATTGGATTATCTGTAAAGTGTACTGTGACCACAATATTGGCTTTTTTTTTTTGACGATGACAACTTAGAGTGGGGGCTATTTTTCTATTTATACACCAGCTTTTAAGCTTTTAAGCTCTGTAGAAGACAGCACCACTAATTATGTCTCCCCCCCCCCCCCCCCCCCCCCCCCTCAGGGGGAGACATATTGTTTTTGCCCTGTCCGTCTGTCACACTTCGTTTCCCCTCAGTAACTGGAGTAGCGTTTGACCCACAACATTTAAACTTAACAGGGCGATGGCCCTTATTGAGTAGAAGAACCCTATTGATTTTGGGGTCAAAGATCAAGGTCACAGGGGCCCGAGATTGATAATTCAGGGGTTCTGGGTATGAGCATGGGCTTTTCTGTGTGATGGGTGTCTGGGTATGATCATGGGCTTTTCTGTGTGATGCATACTTTTCGAAATGAACACTTTTCAAGTTTTCAACTTAATTATGTCTTGCCCCCCCCCTAAGGGGGAGACATATTGTTTTTGCCCTGTCTGTCAGTCCGTCTGTCCGTCTGTCACACTTCGTTTCCGCTCAATAACTGGAGTGGAGTACCGTTTGACCCACAGAATTCAAACTTCACAGGGTGATGGCCCTTATTGAGTAGAAGAACCCTATAGATTTTGGGGTTAGTAGGTCAAAGGTCAAGGTCAAAGAGGCCGAATAGTGAAAAATGTTTCTGCTCAATAACTCAAGTACCCTTTGACCCAGAGCATTCAAACTTCATAGGGTGATAGCCCTTATTGAGTAAAAGAGCCCTATTGATTTGGGGGTCAGTAGGTCAAAGGTCAAGCTCAATAACAGGAGTTCTATTTCACCCAGAGCCTTCAAACAGGTGATATCTCTTCCTTGGCCTTCCTTCAATAGGGCGCAGGGGGGAGACATGCGTTTTTCACAAAAAACATCTAGTATTAGTCAGTGGGTCTTAGGTTTCTTCCTTGGCAACCCTACTCTACCCTACTCTACCCTACCCTACCCTACTCTACCCTACACTACTCTACCCTACCCTACTACCCTACTCTACCCTACACTACTCTACCCTGCCATACTCTCCCTAAACTACCCTACTCTACCCTACACTACCCTAACGTACTCTTCCCTTCCCTACACTACCCTACTCTGCCCTACCCTTCTCTACCCTACCCTACTCTACTCACACTACCCTATCCTACCCTGCCCTACCCTACTCTACCCTACACTACCATATAACTTTTAGAGTAATTGTATTGGCATAATGCATAAATAAGTCATCTGCATATGTGACAAAAAGAATGATAACTGCCCTTTTTAAATAACTTGCTCACAACTTAATGTTGCTTATAACTTTGGACGCATTTGAAGTATTTAAAATATTGTAAAATTTAATAAGAATTTATAAAATCAAAATTTTTCAACTTCTATATTATTATTTATAATTGTTTTCTTTCTAGCAAAAGACATTATTACACAAAAGGATATTCATTTTATTTAGTATCTGTAAACTTTCTATATAATACTAAAGGGATAAAGAAATGCAGGGTGACTTTATTTTGTACCCCTATGCATCGGTAAATCGATTCATTTAACTTGCTTTGGTAATGTCAGAACTTCTCGGAGATATAAAACACATCTGTTAGAAATTATCCACAGTAACTGTTATTATTTTCCATCAATTTAGAATGCTTATTCCACTGTATAAAAAAAAAACAACCTGATACAGATTTGTGAAACCCAATTCGTGAGTCTTGCTCGCACTCCCGTGACGCTAATAGGGAATCTTGTGCAAATTAAAGAACAGCGCGCCGAACTTTCAATTAAGCCCGGTTTTTATACCAAAAGGGACTGACCATCTACGTGATGTTTTAAATCATCTTTTCGATGAACTGTCAAGCAATGAAATTTTTAACCATTAATTAGATATAATCTTGTCAATCTCGTAGTGGAAAGACCATTACGTAAACTATAACCTAATTGTTTAATATTGATGAACAGTTTAGACTCCGGTGAGTATCGTGTTGACCAAAGTTCATTGAACGCAGGAGATCAGTTAGGTAGGCGAAACTGTTACAATTTGCAAAAAACAATTAAGATCTGTCAACAAACTCTCTATGTTACAGTGAACATGGTACTGTATCAAATGTAGCATGATCGGATTGTGTAACAATGTCTCCCAGGAAAAGCATGAAACAGGAAAACTATAATCATCTGTAAAGTTTATCTGCATTTCATTATCTCTTCAGTGTTGTTTCCAGGGGGAATTCCCAGCATTGGAGACGAACAGCTCTAACACATTAATGACTTTGTCATTTTTTTGTGTTGCCTGCGATAGCAGGTAGACACATAGGGATGCTATTGTCCGGCGGCGGCAGCGGCATCGTCGGTGCCGTCGTCCGGTAGTCCCCCAACTTTAATCTGAAACTTAATGTTGCCTATAAGTACTTGTCCTATTCACTTCATACTTGGAATATATCATCAGCATGAACAATGCCATCTGTGATGACAAGATTGATAACTCCATTTTCAATATTTTTTGAGTTATGCCCCTTTCAAATGCAACTTTAATCTGAAACTTAATGTTGCGTATAACTTTGAAAGTACTTGTCCAATTCACTTCATACTTGGAATATATCATCAGCATGAACAATGCCTTTCGGACGACAAGAATGATAACTCCAGTTTAAATATTTTTTGAGTTATGCCCCTTTCAAATGCAACTTCAATCTGAAACTTAATGTTGCCTATAACTTTGAAAGTACTTGTCCTATTCACTTTATACTTGGAATATATCATCAGCATGAACAATGCCATCTGTGATGACAAGAATGATAACTCCAGTTTCAATATTTTTTAGCTGGACTATTCGAAGAATATGTCGAGCTATTGTACTCACTTGGGCATCGGCGTCGGCGTCCCGCTTTGGTTAAAGTTTGCGTGCAACCTACTGATATCTTAAAAACTACTATAGCTACAGCTTTGAAACTTGGCACACTTGTTCATCATCATGTCCCGAGTGTGTATGCCAAGAACCATAACTCTAACTTTAATTTTGATCAAATTATGGCCCTTTTTCGACTTAGAATTTCAGGTTAAAGTTTGTGTGCAAGCTACTGTACAAACACATAACTTCAATACTACTCATACTACAGCTTTGAAACTTGGCACACTTGTTCATCATCATGTCCCGAGTGTGTATGCCAAGAGCCATAACTCTAACTTTCATTTTGATCAAATTATGGCCCTTTTTCGACTTAGAATTTCAGGTTAAAGTTTGCGTGCAAGCTACTGTACAAACACATAACTTCAATACTACTTATACTACAGCTTTGAAACTTGGCACACTTGTTCATCATCATGTCCCGAGTGTGTATGCCAAGAACCATAACTCTAACTTTCATTTTCATCAAATTATTGCCCTTTTTTCGACTTAGAATTTCAGGTTAAAGTTTGCGTGCAAGCTATTGTACAAACACATAACTTCATAACTACTTATACTACAGCTTTGAAACTTGGCAAACTTGTTCATCATCATCTCCCAAGTGTGTATGCCAAGAACCATAACTCTAACTTTCATTTTGATCAAATTATGGCATTTTTTTTTACTTAGAATTTCAGGTTAAAGTTTGCGTGCAAGCTAGTGTACAAACCCATAACTTCCATACTACTTATACTACAGCTTTGAAACTTTCAGCACTTGTTCATTATCATATCCTGAGTGGGTATGCCAAGAACCATAACTCTAACTTCCATTTTGTTCAAATTATGGCGCTTTTTTTACTTAGAATTTTAGGTTAAAGTTTGCATGCAAGCTAGTTTCTTTAATACTTTTTGTACTATAGCTTTGAAACTTTCAACACTTGTTTACCATCATGACCCTGACTATGTATGCCAAGAACCATAACTCTTTCTTTAATTTTTAATCAAATTATGGCCCTTTTTCAACTTAGAATTTCTGGTTAAAGTTTGCGTCAAGCTAGTTACTTTCATACTTCTTGTACTATAGCTTTGAAACTAAAGACACTTGTTCACCATCATGACCCTGACTATGTATGCCAAGAACCATAACTCTTTCTTTGATTTTTATCAAATTATTGCCCTTTTTTATGCCCCCGCCATGAAATGGCGACGGGCATTAAGAGTTGCTCCTGTCCGTCCGTCCGTCCGACCGGATAAATTGGTACTTAGGTGGCTGTAGGGACAATAGGTAACTGTACATTTTCTTTGATGTCATTCATTTCATAATGGGTTTATGTGGCTAGTTCGGCTTATGTGGCTAAAAAGATCAATGGGGAGAACAAAAGGATAGCCACTTAAGTACCGATTTGTAAGAACTTCCGTCTGTCCGTCTGTCCGTCCGATATTCTCGTGAACGCAACTCCTCCTACACTACTGGTGGGAATTTAATGAAACTTGACCACAATGCTTGGCCTGATATGTTGTTGTGCATGAAGGTGGGGTTTCGCTCTTACATGTTCTGTTCAGAAGTTATGGCCCTTTGATTCTTCCATTTACATTAGTTTTAATAGGAGTATATCTCGTGAACGCAACTCCTCCTACACTACTGGTGGGAATTTAATGAAACTTGACCACAATGCTTGGCCTGATATGTTGTTGTGCATGAAGGTGGGGTTTCACTCTTACATGTTCCGTTCAGAAGTTATGGCCCTTTGATACTTCCATTTACCTTAGTTTAAATAGGAGTATATCTCGTGAACGCAACTCCTCCTACACTACTGGTGGGAATTTAATGAAAATTGACCACAATGCTTGGCCTGATATGTTGTTGTGCATAAAGGTGGGGTTTCACTCTTACATGTTCCGTTCAGAAGTTATGGCCCTTTGATACTTCCATTTACATTAGTTTTAATAGGAGTATATCTCGTGAACGCAACTCCTCCTACACCTCTGCTGGGAATTTGATGAAACTTTACTGCAATGCTTGGCCTGATACGTTGTTGTGCATAAAGGTGGGGTTTTGCTCTTACATGTTCTGTTCAGAAGTTATGGCCCTTTGATACTTCCATTTACATTAGTTTTAATAGGAATATATCTTGTTTCTTATATTTTGTGTTAAGCAAAATATGCATTTTGCCCATAACTTTAAAACTACTTGAGATACTGCCTTGAAACTTGAAATATATTTTCACCATCAAAATCTACATCATAACCAACAAGACCCATTACCCTGCTTCCAATATTTTTCAAATTATGCCCCTTTTTCACTTACATTTTGTGTTAAGAAAAATATACACTTTGCCCTTAACTTTGTTTGGAATGGAGGGATTTCAAAATAACTTGGCACAAATGTTCACCATAACAAGGCGGTGTGTCGTGACAATACCCATGCCTGTAGGTCCAAGGTCAAGGTCACTGTTACTAAAAATAGAATTTTCTTGCAAAATCTTGTCCGCTCTGTAACTTTATTATTTCTTATTGGATTTTTGAATAACTTGGTATAATTGTTCACCATATCAAGACGGTATGTCATGTACATGCCCAAACCTTTTAAGTGGAAGGTCAAGGTCACTGTTACTAAAAATATAATTTTCTTGTCCGGGCTGTTACTTTGTTATGAATGGAGGGATTTCAAAATAACTTGGCACAAATGTTTACCATGACAGGGCGATGTGTCGTGTACCATACCCATGCCTGTTGGTCAAAGGTCAAGGTCACTGTTACTAAAAATAGAATTCTCTTTTCCGGGCTGTTCCTTTGTTATGAATGGAGATATTTCAAAATAACTTTGCACTAATGTTCACTATGACAAGGCAGTGTGTCCGCACAATACCCAAGCCTGAAGGTCCAAGGTCAAGGTCACTGTTACTAAAAATAGAATTTTCTTGTCAGGGTTGTAACTATGTTAGGAATAGAGTAATTTCAAAATATCTTGGCAGAAATGTTCACCATGACAAGGTGGTGAGTTGTGTACCATGTCCATGCCTGTAGGTCCAAGGTCAAGGTCACTGTTACTAAAAATAGAATTTCCTTGTCCGGGCTATAACTGTTTTGAATTCAGGGTTTTCAAAATAACCTGGCACAAATGTTCACCATGACAAGGTGGTGTGTTGCGTACATTACCCATGCCGGTAAGTCCAAGGTCAAGGTCACAGTTACTAAAACTTGAATTTACTTGTTCGGGCTATAACTTCATTATGAAGGAAGGGATTTCAAAATAACTTGGCACAAATGTTCACTATGACATTGCATTGCATTACCACCAACTTCTTCACAGACATTTCCGTAATGAGAAGACAACAGTGCCACAAATACAAATAATTTACTTGATCATCAAGTTTATGCATATTCTTATAATTACTTGAACATCACTGTCTTTGAAATGCTATTATTCCCATCATTGCACTTAAGTATCTGAAAACGATGCATAGCGGGGGCATCCGTGTCCCATGGACACATTTCTAGTTTACTTATAATTTCAGGTTAAAGTTACTTTCATACTTCTTGTACTATAGCTTTGAAACTTGGTTACTATCATGACCCTGACTATGTATGCCAAGAACCATAACTCTTTCTTTGATTTATATCAAATTTTTGCCCTTTTTAGACTTAGAAATTAAGGTTAAAGTTTGCGTGGGTGAAACCTCATTACTTTCATTCTATTAAAACGACAACTTTAAAACTTTGTATACCTTTATTTTATCATACCACAGGTTGATGTTCAAAGGCCCATAACTCATCCTTGCTTTTTTTATTTAATTTTTGCCCTTTTTCGCTTAGAAATTAGAATTAAGACTTAGAAATTATGGTTAAAGTTTCAATGTTAGTGTTTTTCATAGGTAATGCTGTAGAAAAGGTTTAAAACAGATGTACTAAACATACTTTGGTTGTAAGTGTTGAGTGGTTATACTATACTATACTATCCTATACTATACTGTACTGTACTGTACTGTACTGTACTGTACTGTACTGTACTGTACTGTACTGTACTGTACTATACTTTACTATACTATACTATACCACACCACACCACACCACACCACACCACCCACCCACCCACCCACCACCACCACCACACACCACCATGACACACCACCACACCACATACTACCACCACCACCAACAACAACACCACCACCCCCACCACATACCAACACCACCACCAACAACAACACCATCACCAATAACAACACCTCCACCAACACCACCAAGAACAACACCAAAAACAACAACAACAACACCACCAACAACACCACCACCAACACCACCAACAATACCGTCAACAACACCACCAACAACAACATCAACACCAACAATAGAATCAACAACACCAACAACCACCACCACCACCAACAACAACACCACCACCAACAACACCATCACTACCACCACCACCAACAGCATCAACAACACAACCAATAATAACACAAATAACAACAACAACATCACCAACAACAACACCACCAACAACAACATCAACACCAACAATAGCATCAACAACACCAACAACCAACAACACCAACAACAACAACAAAACCATCACCACCAACAACAACACCAACAACACAACCAACAATAACCGAATAACAACAATAACACCACCAACAACAACACCACCAAGAACACCAACAACAACAACACCAACAACAACATGAACACCAATAACAACACCACCAACAACATCAACACCAACAATGGCATCAACAACACCAACAACCAACAACACCAACAACAACACCAAAAACAACAAAACCAACAACAACAACACCAACAACAACACCACCACCAACAGCAACAACAACAACACCATCACTACCAACAACAACAACAATACCAACAACAGCAACAACACCATCAACAGCAACCAGCATACCATACCATACTATACTACACCACACCACATCACTATAGGTGGGCAGGGATAGTGGGTTGTTGGGTGTGGGATCAGGGGTGTATGGGCTGGGTTGTGTAAACCCTCTAAAAAACTACAATAATAAATTAAGTGTAATTTATTGATTTCCTAACTTGGATTAAGAAACTTTTGTTCATGTGTGTGTGTTGGGTGTCATAAACTCCTTAATCACTCCCCGGTTTAAATGAAGCCCAGTTTAAAATGTGCTTAAACATGTCTGACTTCGAATAGTCGAGCGTGCAGTCGTTTCCTACTGGCTCTTGTTGAGTTATGCCCCTTTCAAATGCAACTTTAACCTGAAACTTAATCTTGCCTTAACCTTTAAAGTACTTGTCCTATTCACTTCATACTTGGAATATATCATCAGCATGAACAATGCCATCTGTGACGACAAGAATAATAACTCCAGTTTCAGTATTTTGGAGTTATGCCTCTTTCAAATGCAACTTTAACATGAAACGTAATGTTGCCTATAACTTTGAAAGTACTTGTCCTATTCAATTCATACTTGGAATACATTATCAGCATGATCAACAACATTGGTAACAAAAAGAATCATAACTCATGTTTGATTATATTTTGAGTTATGCCCCTTTCAAATGCAACTTTAACATGACACTTAATGTTGACTTTAACTTTGAAAATTCACTTGATATTCAAAATAAATCATCTTCATGAACAGCGTCATTATGAAGAACAAGAATGGTAACTCCTGCTGGACTATTTTATGCATTGTGTCCCTTTAATATACAACTTTAACATGAAACTTAATGTTGCCTATAACTTTTAAAGTACTTGTCCTATTCACTCTTCGAATATATCATCTTCATGAACAACAACAACATAGGTTACAACAAGAATCATAACTCCTGTTTGACAATTTAATGTTGCTTATAATTTGAAAGTACTTGCCCTATTCATTGAATACTTGGATTGTATCATCAACATGAACAGTGCCATTGACAACTACAAAAATTATAACTCCTGCTTGAATATTTTATGAGTTATGTCCCTTTCAAATGCAACTTTAACATGAAACTTAATGTTGCCTATAACTTTGAAAGTACTTGTTCTATTCACTTCATACTTGGAATATATCATCAGCACAAACAATGCCATCTGTGATGACAAGAATGCAACTTTAACATGAAACTTAGTGTTGCCTGTAAAATGGAAAGTACTTGTTCAATTCACTTAATACTTTGAAAAACTCATCTGCATGCACAAACCAATTTTTGAAGATGATAACTTGGGTTTCAGTGTAGGTCCAGATCAGCTTGCACATCTGCACCATCTAATCAGGATCTACACTGTTCACTTCTTGGTCAGAATAACCTAATCAATCAAAAGCAAACAGTGTACAGCCTGATCAGATGTGATGTGTGTACAAAGCCGATCAGGATCTACATTGTTTGCCCTAAAACCTCTAAAAATTGAGTAAGTTGTTATTTATTGAACTAAGTTATTGAACTTAAAAATCTTGTAACAATAAGATAAGCCATAAGGGCAATAACACGCAGTCTTTTGGGATTATAAACTACAGCATGGAAATGTCAAACATAAACAATCTCTACTTCTTTATTTGATTTGGAATAATAAAAAACAATTGTACAAAAATACAATACCCATCCCACTCAGTAATTAACACAAACCCTTAGACTGGTAATGTTATTTTCTACAATTATATTCCTGTTTTATGTCCTTTAATTTACTCTCTAACCCTTGAGGGACTCCTCGACTAAATTACCAAGTAAATCTTAAGATTGCTAATTGCACAGTTGAATACTTTTGTCTCGCAGACACTGTCACAGTTTTCTGCAAGATTGATGGCTTTGTACCTTGGCAGAGTGACAGTAAAGCTTCTAAAAATTTGACAGCTTTGCTATTTTTTAGAGAAAACACAAGCAAACTTAATCTTCCCTGCATCAAAATTGGTAAAACTTTTAGATTGAGTTGATTTATTTGAGGGCTGTTAAAAAAGTTCTGAATGAGCTGATGTAAAAGAGGGCTGTTTAGAAAGTTCTGAGAGAGTTTTTATATCTAAGGGCTGTTTAGAAAGTACTGAGAGAGCCATTATATCTGAGGGCTGTTTAGAAAGTACTAAGAGAGCTGATGTATCTGAGGGCTGTTTAGAAAGTAGAGAGAGCTGATATATCTGAGGGCTTTTTAGAAAGTACTAAGAGAGCTGATGTACCTGAGGGCTGTTTAGAAAGTACTGAGAGAGCTGATGTATCTGAGGGCTGTTTAGAAAGTAGAGAGAGCTGATATATCTGAGGGCTTTTTAGAAAGTACTAAGAGAGCTGATGTATCTGAGGGCTGTTAAGAAAGAAGAGAGAGCTGATATATCTGAGGGCTGTTTAGAAAGTACTGAGAGAGCTGATGTATCTGAGGGCTGTTTAGAAAGTAGAGAGAGCTGATTTATCTGAGGGCTGTTTAGAAAGTACTGAGAGAGCTGATGTATCTGGGTGCTATTTAGAAAGTTCTGAGAGAGTTTTTATATCCAAGGGCTGTTAAGAAAGTACTGAGAGAGCTGATGTAACTGAGGTCTGTTTAGAAAGTTCTGAGAGAGCTTTATGTGTCGCCTGCGATAGCTTGTAGACACAAACGGATCCTATTGTCCGGCGTCAGCGGTGTTGTCGGCGGCTCCCGGTAGTCTCCCATCTTTAACATGAAACTTAATTTTGCCTATAACTTTGGAAGTACTTGTTGTCCTATTCACTTCATACTTAGAATATTTCATCAGCATAAACAAAGCAATCCGTGACAACAAGAATGATAACTTCTGCTTCACTATTTTTATGCCCCCGCCATGAAATGGCGACGGGCATTAAGAGCTGCTCCTGTCCGTCCGTCCTTCTGTCCATCCGTCCGTCCATCCGATATTCTCGTGAACGCAACTCCTCCTACACTACTGGTCGGAATTTAATGAAACTTGGCCACAATGCTTGGCCTGATATGTAGTTGTGCATGAAGGTGGGGTTTCGCTCTTACATGTTCCGTTCAGAAGTTATGGCCCTTTGATACTTCCATTTACATTAGTTTTAATAGGAGTATATCTTGTGAACGCAACTCCTCCTACACTACTTGTGGGAATTTAATGAAACTTGACCACAATGCTTGGCCTGATATGTTGTTGTGCATAAAGGTGGGGTTTTGCTCTTACATGTTCTGTTCAGAAGTTATGGCCCTTTGATAATTCCATTTACATTAGTTTTAATAGAAATATATCTTGTGCACGCAACTCCTCCTACACCTCTGCTGGGAATTTGATGAAACTTTACCACAATGCTTGGCCTGATATGTTGTTGTGCAAAAAGGTGGGGTTTTGCTCTTACATGTTCTGTTCAGAAGTTATGGCCCTTTGATACTTCCATTTACATTAGTTTTAATAGGAATATATCTTGTTTCTTATATTTTGTGCATTTTGCCCATAACTTAAAAACTACTTGAGATACTGCCTTGAAACTTGAAATATATTTTCACCATCAAAATCTACATCATAACCAACAAGACCCATAACCATGCTTCCAATATTTTCAAATTATGCCCCTTTTTCACTTACATTTTGTGTTAAGAAAAATATACACTTTGCCCTTAACTTTGTTTGGAATGGAGGGATTTCAAAATAACTTGGCACAAATGTTCACCATAACAAGGCGGTGTGTCGTGACTGTAGGTCCAAGGTCAAGGTCACTGTTACTAAAAATAGAATTTTCTTGCAAAATCTTGTCCGCTCTGTAACTTTGTTATTTCTTATTGGAGTTTTTAAATAACTTGGTATAATTGTTCACCATATCAAGACGGTATGTCACATACATGCCCAAGCCTTTAGGTCCAAGGTTAAGGTCACTGTTACTAAAAATAGAATTTTCTTGTCCGGGCTGTTAATTTTGTTATGAATGGAGGGATTTCAAAATAACTTGGAACAAATGTTCACCATGACAGGGCGATGTGTCACGTATCATGCCCATGCCTGTAGGTCAAAGGTCAAGGTCACTGTTACTAAAAATAGAATTCTCTTGTCCGGGCTGTTACTTTGTTATGAATGGAGGGATTTCAAAATAACTTTGCACAAATGTTCACTATGCCAAGGCAGTGTGTCCGCACAATACCCAAGCCTGAAGGTCCAAGGTCAAGGTCACTGTTACTAAAAATAGAATTTGCTTGTCCAGGCTGTAACTTCATTATAAATGGAGGGATTTCAAAATAACTTGACACAAGTGTTAACCATGACAGGGCGGTGTATCGCGTACCATGCCCATGCCTGTAGGTCAAGGTCACTGTTACTAAAAATAGAATTCTCTTGTCCGGGCTGTAACTTTGTTAGGAATTGATTGATTGCAAAATAACTTGACACAAATGTTCATCATGGCAAGATGGTGTGTCCCGTACCATGCCCATGCCTAGGTCCAAGGTCAAGGTCACTGTTACTAAAATAGAATTTTCTTGTCAGGGTTGTAACTATATTAGGAGTATAGTAATTTCAAAATAACTTGTTCACCATGACAAGGTGGTAAGTTGTGTTCCATGTCCATGCCTGTAGGTCCAAGGTCAAGGTCACTGTTACTAAAAATAGAATTTCCTTGTCCGGGCTATAACTTTGTTTTGAATTCAGGGTTTTCAAAATAACTTGGCACAAATGTTCACCATGACAAGGCGGTGTGTTGCGTATATTACCCATGCCTGTAAGTCCAAGGTCAAGGTCACAGTAACTAAAACTTGAATTTACTTGTTCGGGCTATAACTTCTTTATGAATGGAGGGATTTCAAAATAAATTGGCACAAATGTTCACTATGACATTGCATTGCATTACCACCAACTTCTTCACAGACATTTCCGTAATGAGAAGACAACAGTGCCACAAATACAAATAATTTGCTTGATCATCAAGTTTATGCATATTCTTATAATTACTCGAACATCACTGTCTTTGAAATGCTATTATTCCCATCATTGCACTTTAGTATCTGGAAACGATGCATAGCGGGGGCATCCGTGTCCTATGGACACATTTCTAGTTTAAGTTATGCCCCTTTTAAATGCAACTTAAACGTGAAACTTTATGTTGCCTATATCTTTGAAAGTACTTGTCCTATTCACTTGAATACTTAAAATTTATCATCTTCATGAATAATGCCATTGGTGACAACAATTAAAAATAATAACTCCTGTTTGACTATTTTTACTTATGCCCCTTTCAAATGCAACTTTAACATGAATATTTATGTTGCCTATATTTGAAAGTAGTTGTCCTATTCACATGATACTTACAATATATCATCTTCATGAACAACATCACTGGTACAACAAGAATGATAACTCCTGGTTACTATTTTTGAAGTTATGCCCCTTTCACATGCAACTTTAACATAAAACTTAATGTTGCATATAGCTAAAAAAAGTACTGGTCCTATTCACTTAATACTTGGAATGTATCATTTCATGAACAACATCATTTGACATTTTGTCGTGAGTTTCTGTTCAGTTTATTTTTGGCAGAATTATGGATCCTTTGTAATTTTTTTCTACAACATCTATATTAAATTTTATCCATGCTTTATCTCTAAATCCACTTTGCAAATTTCATTGAAACTTCACAGGAATGTTTCTCATGGTGACATGTCGATTTCTAGTGACAGCTCTTGTATTATTTAGTTTATCTCAGACTCCAGTTTTGCACACAACACCAATTTGTCTGATTGTTATAGTGTAATTTTGATGTCTGATGTCACTTGCATGCACCATCTTATCAGAAATGAATTTAGCGGTCTGCTTTATCTGTTTATGTCTGCCAATATCAGTCCATAATTGAAACATTTGCACCTTCTAAAAACTTGTCTGCGACAAACATATGGTTTTCCATCAGAAATATCTGAAAATAATCAGTCTGTTGGTTATTAATGATATTGCCTCTACCTGGAAGCGAACCCACACTGTCACCCACGCCACCTAGCCCTGCAATTCCGACAACCCAACCAATTTAGCTAACCGGGACAACCCCAAAAAATGGTTGATCAGATAGCCCTGATATATGTTACCATCACTGCAGGACATCGGTAACGGTTTTTTTTTACTGATAACAGTACCGACAGTACGGGGAGACTTTTTACAGTGGCCACACTGCACAAATAGCGCTGCTGTGAATTTCAAATGATATTGCCTCTGCCTGGGAGCGAACCCACACCGTCACAGCTACAGCGCCTAGCCCTGCCATTCCGACAACGCAACCAATGGAGCTAACAATTGAGCTAACTACGAGCTAACTCGTAATTCAATAACTGATTCTAGAAAAAAAGTTTAAAAACAACTTTAACTCTTTCCAACATTTTTTTATTTCAAGCCTTCCCAACTTATGTAAAAACCAGGTTGTCTCGAAATATTCTGATGTGGTATGAATAAAATCTATTAACAAAATTAAATGTTTTTCCCAACTAAAAAATCTATGAAAAAATGCATACATTTAACAACTCTTTAAATTATGGTGTGCTCCAAGTATGCATACTTTGTGTTGGTGTGAAAACCATAACTTTTTAACATTCTAGCAAAGACTTTGAAACTTGTAAAGTTCTTTCTGTGAAAATGAGTGCTTTGGTCCTGAAGAGCCAAAAGTCAAAGTATTATTTGTGATAATAAGTGCTTTGTTACTAGAAGTGGCACAGTTCTCTGTCAGAGAGATCATCTTCATTGAAGGCCCTGTCTCTTTTGAAAAAACCCCACTTCAACTAGAAAGATTGATAACTAACATTATCAAATAGAATAAAGTACAGTGGGGTTTTTTTATGCTCTTGTATTACGATTTTGTGGTTAATGCCAAGGCAGGACTCAGTTTTTAAAAAGTTACTGATGTGGTTTTAATTGCAAGCATTTAAAGCTAATAATGATATAATAAAACACAGTTTTAAATTTCAATTTAAAATTTCTTTTGTTCAGTAGGTGGTTGTTTGTCTACCATTTGGTATTGAACTTAAACCTATATATTTGTTACCTGATTGTCTTCAGTTTTCAAACAAATTTTTCTTCAAACGTCTCTAAAGCAAGAAAAGATAAATAAATTTCCAATATAAGATTTCAATGTTCAGTTGGTGGACGTATGTCAACCAAGCTGAATTGAACTAGCTTTTAAATTTTTATTAAGTGATTGTCTTCCGATTTCACACAAAGTTTTTATCACGTTTTCTTTTATCACTGTAATTTTGCCCTTGGCAGGGATTAACTGTATAAAATAACAACAATATTAAATAGAATAACAACATCAATGGCTTGTTACTTAATCTGTTCTATCAAAAATATTTGACAGCATGGTTTTACAGAGATACTTGATGGTAGGTGTGGCTTATCAGCACTGGTCAATTTCATCATCAAATCAGATATATTGCAAACACAATTCCCATTTCTCAGACTTGATGTTTTTAACATTTTCTTTGGAAAACCCTGGTTCTTAGATTGCAGTATGTTGTTGGGCAGGCAGGCAGGCAGGTGGGCACCTGGTGAGCATCAACCTACTTATTAAGTTTTTTAAGTTAAAGTTCACTTTTTCTCAGTAACCATTCGAGGTAGAGCTTTGAAAGTTAATATAGTTGTCTGACATCTCAATAGCAATATCTGGACAAGTTTTATTATCCGCCGCATAGCGGCTGGGGATATAGGAATGGTCTTCGTCCATCCATCTGTTTATCAGTCCGTCCGTTCTGTCCGTCCTTCCCTGCGCACACAATTCGTGTCCGGTCCATAACTTTTCAACCCCTAGAAGGAATTCCATGAAACTTCACTCAAATGTTCTCCCCATCAAGACAACATGCAGAACCCATGTTCCAACCTGGCTGGCTCAAGGTCAAGGTCACCAGTGGTGTTTAAAGATTTGAACCATGTATTTTGTGTCCGGTTCATATCTTCTGAACCCCTAGAAGGAATTTAATGAAACTTTAGTCAAATGTTCTCTCCATCAAGACAACGTGCAGAACCCATGTTCCAACCTGGCCGGCTCAAGGTCAAGGTCACCAGTGGTGTTTGAAGATTTGAACCATGTATTTTGTGTCCGGTTCATATCTTCTGAACCCCTAGAAGGAATTTCATGAAACTTTAGTCAAATGTTCTCCCCATGAAGACAACGTGCAGAACCCATGTTCCAACATGGCTGGCTCATGGTCAAGGTCATTGAAGATTTGAACTATGTATTTTGTGTCCAGTTCATATCTTCTGAACCCCTGCAATGAATTTTATCAAACTTTAGTCAAATTTTCATTCCACCAAGATGATGTGCAGAACCCATGTTTCAACCTAGCTGTCTGAAGGTCAAAGTCACTAGTTGTCTTTGAAGGTTCATTTTTAACCATGTCTTTCATATTTGCTCCATAACTTCCAAACTGCTGGAGATAAATTTGCAATTAAGCATCCATAACCTTTCCAACATTCCTGCATGCGGCGTTGGATATTGCTTTCTTTCCGACTGCCTTGTATAAATGACTTTTCACTGTTTTATGTTGTAGTGTTATGCCCATTTTTCACTTAAAAAGTAAGAAGAAAACCTGGTGTCTTAGAATTGGGGCCTCATCTTGTTGAGTTATTCCCCAATTATATTATAAACTGACTTAGATGTTTTAGAGCTATTCACAACTGATATCATAAATTTTTATTTACATTTCCTAATAACTTCAAAACTACCATCCACCCAGCCATTCCCTCACTGTTGTATTTAACTTAATAATAATGTCCCTTGCACAAATAGAAAATATTTAGAATATATTTAAACAAATATCTGCAGTACTAGGTTGTTACCAGTGAACAGCACAGACTAGTAACTGAGTGTTTTGTTTAGTCACCAGTTTTCAAGTGTTTTAACTGAAAAAAAAATACTTGTTATCATTAGATACATACACACATCAATACATCAATTTCATGCATTTTTTGTTTACTTTACTGTATGATTATATAGAACTTCTATTTCTATACTTTTATGTAAGTAATTTCATTGTTTGAAGATTTAATACACAGCAATTACAGGCCTGCCAAATCTCCGGATTTTATCCGAAATCTCCGGATTTTAAGTTACTTCTCCAGATCCCTGGATTTATAGTCAAAGTCTCGGATTTCTATGGAATTGCAAAAAAATATATATTAATTAAACCTTATGTAAAAGTTGTGCAACGAACGTAATAGTTTTTCTACTGTGGTACTACATTTCCTGTTTATTACGAGATAACGAGGACGTGGTCAATGCTGCCTCAACGACTCTGGCAACAACTATGCAATAACTGCGTGTCATAAACTAAACAAGGGCCTCGATGTTACACACACCTTTATCTATTTTCATTGCATGTTCACTCTAACCTTGCCAAAAACAGGTCTTACAATGTAACAGGGTTAAAAGAAAGTAAAACAATGAATGATAAAAATAGACAAAAGTCATTTTAAAACACGGTTTTTAACAATTTCTAACAAAATCAGCAAAATTCATTTATAAAATTATTTCATCATCATTATCATCATCATCATCATCATTTTTGTTCAGTCACAGTCATAGTGAACAGCAGCAACAGAGGCGTGTAGGAGCAGGTGCCGCAGGGGTCGCGGTTGAAAAAGACATTAAAACAATAACAACAACATCATTATTGTCGTCGTTGTCATCATCATTGATATGTTCAGACAAAATCTCTGGATTTTTAATGAAGAAGTTTTGGCAGGCCTGCAATTATTTATCCATAAAATTTCACCTACCATAATAAAACTAGGAAATGCTACTATTTTTAAGTTTTAAATGAAATTGTACATCTGAACAGTATGATCCTGTTCTTCTCATAAAATCAGTATTTTACACACTCCCTTTAAAGTCTCCTCATATCCAGAATGTGGTTAAGTTCATTGGCTGACAATCACAGGTCTGTTTGTTTGCTCATCTATTCTCTCATTACTTTGAAGGTTGCAGGTCAAGGTGATAGATTGTAAGAAAGATTTATTATACCCCCACAAATGAAGTTTGAGGGGGTATATATTAGTAAGCTTGTCGGTCTGTCAGTCGGATTCTTCGTTCCCGGATGATAACTTATGAATGGCTCGACATTTTTAAATAATTTTTGGTACACAGATGTAACTTCATAAGATACAGGTCAAGTTTGATTTTGGGGCTGGTGGGGTCAGTGTCAAGGTCACTGTTACTAAAAATAGAAAAATGCTTTCCAGATGGTAACTCCTGAAAGGCATCAACTATTTTAAAACTTTTTGGTACACAGGTGTAACATCACAAGATACAGGTCAAGTTCGAATTTAGGGCTGGTTGGGTCAATATCAAGGTCAGTATTACTAAAAATAGAAAAATGGTTTCCGGATGATAACTCATGAAATACTTCACAGATTAAATCCTTTTTTGGGACATAGATGTAACATCAGAAGATACAGGTCAAGTTCAAATTTGGCGCCTGTGGGGTCAATGTCAAGGCCACTGTTACTTAAAATAGAAAAATTGTTTTTGGACGATAACTTAAGATTTAATTATTTTTTGGGACACAGATGTAACATAACAAGATACAGGTTAGGTTTGACTTTGGGGCCTGTGGGTTCAAGGTCAAGGTCACTGTTATTTAAACTTCAAAACTTCATTTCCACTCATTAACTATGGCTTGGAATGAGATTTTTGAATGAAAGTTGGTGTATTGGTGTTTTTTGTGATGACGACCTTTGGGATTGAAAGTAAGGCCTGTGGGGTCAAGGTCACTGTTAGTCAAAATAGAAAAAATACTGTATATGCTCAATAACTTCAGTTCGGAATGAGATATTGTGATGAAAATTGCTATATAGGTATTGTCTGTGAAGATGAAACTTGGTATTGAAATTGGGCATTATGGGGTCAGGTCACCGTTCACTGTTACTAACAATAGAAAAAAATGGTTTCTGGATGATTTCTTATGAAAGGCTTCACATATATAAACAATTTTTGGCACACAGTTGTTAGATAAAAGTTAAGTAAAGGTCAATGTTACTAACGTATTCAAACCGTTTCTGCTCAATAAATTTAGAAGGAATGAGATATTGTGACGAAACTTGCTGTGTATGTGGCTATTGTGAAGACAACACTTTGGATTGAAAGTGGGGCATTTTTGGTAAAGGTGACTGTTACTAAAGATAGAAAAAAAATTTTATACTTTAGTGACAAATGAGATAATGTGATGAAACTTACTGTTTAGGTTGCTTCTGTGAAGACTGCTTGGGATTGAAAATAGGTGTGGGGTCAAGTTCAAGGTCACTACTACATGTGTCCATTTTTCTAGTGTTAGTTACATTATGCCATTGATTTGAAACATTCCCAGTTCAAGTATCAAGCACACATGTGGGGGTATTAAATCACTTTCAGTGATAATTCTAGTTTCAATATAAAATGTCAGTATACATGGCATTAAGCAATATTAAAACATGGGTTCTTAAAACAAAGAGAAACATGTATGCACTCTGAGCTTTTTGATTTATAAGGTTATTTCTTAACAAAAAGTGAACAGTGCAGATCCTGATCAGACGGCAAGTATGTGGCGACTGATCTGGATTGATACTGGACACAAAAAGGAGTATATATAGAGTACACAAATTAAATAAGACAAGAAAACCATGTTTACAAACATAATATATAAAGGATAACAGAAACCTCTTATTTCAATTGTGGTCCTTGAAATTTAAGTGCTGTGTGACATCTGATAGATGGCAAAACTCTCATCTGTGACATGAAAGTATAAACTAATTTGTATCATTGAAAAACCAAGTCTGTACTTTTTTCTTGTGATAATCGTAATGCGGGACAGCATTATCACCAGGGCCCAAGATCATAAAACTAATTTGGAGACCAGTCTCAAATCTCAAGCATCTGATTAGCTGAAATGGCGACCATTTTAGCCAATCAGATGCTTGATTTTTGAGACTGGTTTCCAGATTTAGTTTTATGTTCTCAAGAACAGTTGACTGACCTTACAATGTAACAAGATGGCTCTCTTCAAAGCCATTTGTTCCATGTTGTTGACAGCATCACATTAAGCCATCAACTGTCAGTGTTTATCTCTCAAAGAAAACAAGGTTATTCCTCCTGTCTGATTTTGACAAAATATTATTATTCAAAATTGGATATATTCCCAATAGTGGCTGTACATAATTATATACAGAAATAGAGTGCACTGTCTATGTAACACAATTACATATTGTTACTTCATCTGATTTAGCAGTATTTTGGAAAATCCAATATATCCAAAGTGGTTAAAAGCCCTTATTTTCATTTTTCTTAGATAATTGAATGCAACAAGCAGCGAGTTGCATTAAAAAGGCATTTATATTCTGGTGAATCTAAAATTGTCTAAAGTGGTTGGCTACCACCAAAGTGTTCAAAGTACTTATGGAATGAAAATTTCTTTCTTTAAAGTGCAAACAAATTAATTGTTTGCATAATAAATGAATGAATGGTTGTAAATGACAGCGAAGTATGAAAAGTCTGGCCTATCTGGCACATTGCTGAAACTGGTCTAAAACCTAGCTGAAAACAAAAGTGGCTGGGGTATATGCAATAGCAAAAGAAAGTAGCTGGTTTATGTGTAACAGAAAAAGAAAGTAGCTGGTGTATGTATTACAGAAAAAGAAAAGTAGCTGGTGTATTTGTTACAGAAAAAGAAATGAGCTGGTGTATATGTTACAGAAAAAAGTAGCTGGTTTATATTTAACAGAAAAAGGAAGTAGCTGGTTGAAATGTAACAGAAAAAGAAAGTAGCTGGTGTATATATTACAGAAAAAAGAAAGTAGCTGGTATATAGTGTAACAGAAAAATGGGAGCTGGTGTATATGTTAGAGAATAAGAAAGTGACTGTTGTATTTGTTACAGGTAGCAGAGGTAGAGGAGGAGATGAGGGAGTTACTGAGTGAGAACCAAGCTTCCAAGAAGACCATGGAGGACAAGATGAAGAGGCTTACCCAAGCCATGACAGAACTCCAGTCCGATCTCTACCAGTGATGTGCCGTGTCCGTACCAGTGACATGTAATGTCTACACCTGTGATATACATAGTGTACATGTAGTGATAAACATCTAAGAGATACCAGATTCTGGCTAGCAACCATAAAACAATATGATTGAATGAAGTGTTGGCAAAATTGAAACAGTATTAGACCCCAACCTATGCCACAAGGATTTACCTTTAAAACTTGAAATTAAAGCAGAAGACGATACATATGACCATAGACTCTTTTGAGTTCATGGATATTTCATTGTTTTGTTTATTTTTAATCTGGGTTGTTGTGCCTTAGGTATGTCATAGAGTTAGCTGTTCTCCCATGAAAATGTAATGAACTAGTTTAATGTCCATTAATCCTTAACTCCATGTATACACCTTTACAGCATGGCAAGCAGTGTAGATCCAGATCACCTTACACATCCTTGCCAACTGATCAGGATCTGCACTCTGTGCCTTTTGATTTATTAGGTTATCTCTGACCAGAAAGCGATGGATGTGCTGGCTGATCTGGATCTACACTGGTTGCAGATGCCATAAAATGCATATATATGGGAGTAAAAGGTTAATATGACTGTGAAATCCCGACCATATTATTTAGAGAATAATATATGGGTGGTCGGGGACGGATGTTGATAATTGCCCCGCTGAAGAGATAAAATGCCCGAGGGCATTTTATCTCTAGCGGGGCAATTATCAACATCCGTCCCCGACCACCCATTAATTGTTCTGTATGATACATATGTCAGTTTTCCCTCGATTACTGTACCGGTGAAATCCGAGGTTTACCTTAACCGCAGGGCAAAGGGAAATAATTATGTTAGAAGTTGTGTCAAAACTAGATAAATGGCTGTCAATAAACAGTCTAGCTTCTTCCTCGGTTAAATGATTGTTTTCTTGAGGCCACTTAGCAATAATTCCATGTAAATCTAGAATTCTATTTGCGAGCTACTCCAGCGTACGCTCACCCGTGGCCATTTTGCTGTCGGGAATGCCGCTAATGACGTCATGCAAAACCAAGCGTTGCACGTGCGTCTTTTCCAAGGGCTTTTATCGCATAATTGCCCTCCATGTGCGGGGCAATTATGCGATAAAATCTGCCGAGGCCGAATAATAATATTTTTTCAACGTAAATTTGTTACTATATATAGTAACATATGTATTATAAGAATTTAATGGTTGGTATATATATATCGGTATCTGTAAGAAATGTAATAATTTGTTGAAATCCAGTGGGTTATGGTTCAAAACAAACATTTTTTTTTTCAATCTAATGATTGTAGTTTTAATTGTTTGCAGACCCATGTACTGTTTAGTTACCCACGGATAGCATAACTAGAACTAGAGAAAGAAGTCTTTACTTTTCATTTTGAATGCAAATATAGGTTATGCAAATTTGTGTCTCTAGAAGAAATCACTTAGTGTCTTGATGGCATTTTAATACTTTGTGTGATGACAGATGTGAATAAAATCTTAATTATTTTGTTTACCAATTTTGAGATGATATTTTTCTGAGTAGTTAATTTCTAAGACATATGCCTGTCAACAGTAAAACAGTTAATGATGTATAAATGATTTCAGTTAATTTGTATTCCCCATGTGTATTAGAACACATTTCCACAAATGATGTGTATTCATTTCAACAATTGAAGAGAAATGGCATACCAGATTCAGATAAAAGTAGGTAAAACTATCTTATTCAAACAGACAACTTTAATTTAACAGTACTATGATAATCTGGCTGGCCCCAATTGCATCTCGTCATCTGCTGCTCAAAAGTAAGATAATCTAGTCCCCAGCCCCGCCCCACCCCACTTTTATCTCTGTCTGCTACTCAACATGATAATCTGGTCTGGTTGCCCCAGATGGCATCTCATTGTCTGCTGCTCAACAGTGCCATGTAAAGGGCTCTCCTCTTTTTGGAAGGCTTTCGATGGATCCTTTAGAAGAGTGAAGGCAATACTTTTTGACCATTTATCCATGTTTGAATCCTTGGCAAAGAGATGAAGTTACAGCTGACGTGTTAACTTAGTTTGGAACAATCCCATCTATTTTCATTTACTAAATATTCCATAGTTTAATCACCGGAACTGCGTAGTCAGGCTTTTTTATTGTATGGCTGCAAGTGTTAGAATCCTCTTAGAGCAGTCTCCCCGGAAATCATAGGAATACAATCCATGTGGAGTAACACTAGTAAATTTTTCCATTATTGTAACTCAATTTATTCAAGTTATTTATGTTATGCTAACAACAAATTTTTACTATGTATGTTTACTCTTTCTTTTGATTAAACCCACACAAAGTTTTGAGGATAAATTGGAGTCATTGTGTTGGTTGGTTGGTTCGTCCCTCGTTCTGTTCCCATACCTTATCCAGATGATAAATCTAGAACAGGTCTCTAGATCATAAACTAAAACTGGAGACAAATCTCCAATCTCAAGTATCTGATTGGCTGAAATGACAACCGGCCAGATGCTTGAGATTTGAGACTGGTCTCCAAACTCAGGTTAATGGTCTTGGGCCCAGTTTGGCAGGCTTGAATTTAATTATGTACATTGGTGTAAGATAACAAAATGCAGGTCAGAGACCACCATCTTTTGTTAAACTTGTGGCCCATTTGCCACTCAAAAATTGCCAAAAACTTGTCCAGATAATAACTTGGGAGTGTTTTGCAAGATTTCTATTGTATTTGGTGTATTGGTGTAACATAACAAAATATACCACTAATTTTTTGCATTGCTATTTTCCTTTTCCACTCGGTATTTGCAGACAACAGGATATGTATATAAAGATGTTTGTCAGCAGGGTTGGGGAGGGGGCTGGAGGTGGGTTTGTGATTCTTTACTGACTCCTATAGACAGCTGGCTGCTTATACTTGGTGGCTTCTGAAGTAGGGTCCATTACAACAGTTATAAAATTAATGTAAGTGATAACTCTAGGTTTAACTCTGGTCTCAGATACCAGTAGGCCATTGTTAATGAACTGGACAAAGGGCAAAGATGTTTGTTCTTTGGTCTCTCATAAATTTTGTTTTTATTAAATTTCATACAGAACTGGTGTGTTCCATGTTACCAGAAAGAGTTTGGAACTCGGGTTGAATTCTGATCTAAATACTTAAGATGAACTGCACTTATAAGTTACTAATAACAAAGAAATCATTACACATTAATATCACTTTTCCTTTCATTATGGTTGTCAAGATCCTGTGACAAGGCAGAATGAGTGGGGGTATTAATCACTTTCAGGTAGGAGTTATGTCACATGAATTACTAATCATGTTTCCCTCTAACTAATAATTACCTCTTACCCTTTGTAACTGGGAATCAATCATTATCTAGCCAAGAAAACTTAGATCTGTATAATAATTTTATCAAAAGGAGTATTTAAGTAGTAGTAGTAGTTTATTATGTAATAAGCCATAATGGCCCATGAACATATATACATATAACACAGAATAACACAAAATAACACATTGTGGCATGGTAAGATAATGATGCATGATAATACATAAATGTTACTGGTAAACTATTACAGTTATGACCTAATATTTTAAAACCAGAAATTTATGTATTTGAGTATTTGGGAGAGACATTTTGTGAAATGTTGTTAACAATTAAAGGCAAATTGTAAGAAAATTATCAAAAGTATTTTAATATCTGGTCTCTTTTTTCAAATGCTTTAAAAACAAATGTAGCAAGCTTCCTCACCATATTTGTGTTGTTTGAATTAATAAGTATAAAAAGTATAATAAAAATACATATTTGATGACACATTTTAGCTCAACTTTTTAGGGGAGCTGTCAGATTAGGTGAGCTATCCTACTCACCCCAGCTTCCCAATCCAGGTTTGTTAACATTTTAATGTACTTGGTAAACAACTTTAATACTTATTAAGATATCAATTACAAACATGGAATACATATTCACTATCAGTATCTTTTTATCCCAAAACTCGACTACACATGCATGTATTTTTCAAGTTATGCATTTTTTCACATAGAGTTTGTGCAGTTGGTCCATTACTTTGAAACTACTTAAGGTAAGACCTGTGTAATGAATACCTATATCCAGAAGAGTATCCAAGGGAGATAACTATGGTAGTAAATTAGGGTAGATTTCTGTCATGCAAGAGGACCAGGGTTCAAATCCCAATGGAAGCTAATTTTTTTTGTAAGCCTAGAGCTTAAATAATTGGCATATTTCTTTTTTTCCTGTGTAATTCTGACATTGAATATAAAATTCTCATGATTTAAACTAAAATAAGCAAAATAATCAAGATTAAAGGGGTTTTCGCTATCAGAATAGTGTTTATTCAAGTCATCAATTTGAAAATTTCTAAAACTGGACGGTAAACTTCTCTGAAATTTTGTTTAAATTTTGTTTGAGGTATATAGTTAAAAAATGGTAAAGTTTGGTATATTGCACCAATCAGGATTTTGCACAATTTTCATTAATTTAGTCTCGTGAAATATAAAAAGTGCATTTTTTAAATTTATTTGGTCAAAAAATGTCATTTTAAGATAAATTCTGTATTTATATATTACATCTTAAATTGGTTTAGTAAAATATAACATATTTTGGATAAACTGTAAAAAACTTAAGGTTGAATTTATCAATAACAAAAAATTTTGTCACCGATTAAAGAATTTGGAAACTTTCACGTTTTGTCTCACTTTTTTAAATAAAAAAAGCTAAAAATCTCAAAAACTACACGGTGAAAATCATTAAGATTTTGCATACAAGTCAGTGGTATGAAGCAGTTGATGAAAATATAATCAGATGTTGGATTCTTAATAGTGCCTATTACACAGGTCTTACCTTAAGATATCATCTTAAACTTGGAACTTTGTAATTCTACATCATTACCAACAAGACCCATAACTCTACCGCAATTATTTTTCAATTGGTGACTTGTTCATATTATACATGTTTTCACATCAGTGTTTGGCAAAAAATGTATTTTTAATCTTCCAATTGAAAATTAAGTCATAATTATAACTACTATCGTCAAATAAATAACATCAAAAGATATACATGTAATACATACATGCCAGGTATCGAAAAATAATTAAGTGAGACTGGTGACATTTTTAAGTGAGATTTGAGCAAAAATAAGTGAGATTTTCTAAAGCGTGTCGAAACATGGTATATTTTAAATGTTCTTATATACATTTACTTTTTTTTTTATAAAATGTAAAGTCAACAGTCAGGTACATTACTTTAATGAAGTAACAAGACAATTAAACACATTTTTTAAATCAAATAAAATATTTTTGACTAAATTCTTTATGCCACATTTATTTTAAAAATGTCCACTGAAAGTTCATAACTATTCAAGCCATTAGTTATCCACTAAATGCAATTACTGACTTGGCATTTATGAAGAAAGTCTAGAGTTGCATAAAAATTATTCTTGTAGCTTTACATGAAGGAGAAAGAAGGGCCCAAAAATTTGAAAAATCTTGTTTTTATTCACCTTGGATTAATGCTTCAACATGCCAATTAAAACCAAAACTCTTTACAATTAACACCTTCAAAGTAATGCCCTTAGACGTTTATCCATCCGTAGCCAAAAACTGTAACACTTGCATTGAAATTGTACCCCATCTGAGACATAAAGATGTTTGAGTAAACATATCAATTAATCAGAAAAGATAATTGAATAACACCTTATCTAACATAGGATGTTAATCCATTGCCCCAGGGTAATTTGCAGCAGATGAAATAAACAAAATGTCATAAGTTCCAATAATCACTGTCAATCAAGCGCTTTCATTTCGGCGATCCTCGGACTTTTTGGAGACATTGAAATTTGCATTGCAGATGACAATTTTTTAAGAGAAAATAACAAAAATACCTGAGTTTTTTGTTTTTATCCGTTAGACCGTGAGGGCGGGTGAAATTCCATGAGTTTTTACCTCACGGCGTGAGACTTGGCATGTATGGTAATAGTATTGGATTTAATAGATAGTCAAGTATGCTAGCTTCTCTGATAGTTCTTGTGTATGACTTATGAAACTCTGGTAACAACTATAACATGGATGTACATACATATGGATATGTCTTATTTAGTAAACAACACACACTTGTATCTCATTTTAAATGCCTCTACTAATATTTTTCTCTGCTTCTGTTCTTGATTGTTTGATGTACCAGATATAGATACATAGACACTAGGTGGACGTGATTGCACAACAGGGAAATCTTGTTTGCATATTATGAATTCATTAGCTGAGCTTAGTTAGAAATTGAAGAATACTCCTATATATCAGATTACCAATTTTGTCTTAAGAATTTATGTCAAGGCTTCTAGGGCATAATATTACTAATTCATTGTAAAAATAAACCATTACTTATTCAGTGCCTATAAACTGACATAAGTTCATAGACTTCTGGTGTAAAATACGTGCCATCTGATCATGATCTACACTGTTCTTTTTTTTATTTATTAAGTTATTTCTGACCAAAAGAAAGACAGTGCAGATCCTGATCAAATGACGCATATAAAGGCATATACAGGTATGTGAAGTAAAGGGTTAACAGCCTTAGTTCCCACTTCAAAATGTTGTTTTCTTTGAAAACCGACATTTCCAATGATTTACTGCAACAGATTTGTTGTTTATTGTTTATCAGCATTGACTTGTTTCACCAAGTTAACAACAGTGGTTTCACAAGAACACTAATGGTCTCAATTTTAGTGCCACTGGACCACCAGTGAGCAACAGAATTTCTTGTGATCCCTGACAGTTGTAACATTTTGTTTTTCTCTCTGAGTTTTACAGAGACCAATTTTTTATTACTCATGTTTTCAGTGTCGCACTTTGATGTCATTTACTCCAGCAAAAAACTTGTGTAATAAGATGAAGTCATTATTCATGAGATATGCATAGTTCAGTAACATTTTGAAATAGATCATTTATTATCCTTGATCAAAATGGATACTTCTCTGTTTAAATTCTTCAGAATCAGCCAATGGCCAAAATTATTAAATGTAGTTTATCCGTTTGTTTAAATTTGTTGTTTTTTGGGGTTTTTTTTACCCACTTCTCAGCAAATAGTCAATAAAAATACATGTATTTAAACACTTTTCTGGTATGTTGTTCCACTTTATCTTCAATGGATTTTTTAACTTATCGTTTTATGTGTGCCATCTTTTGTAGAAACATAATATTATATTTGCTATGTGCAGAAATATGAACATTTTATCATGTTTACATTAGCAGATAACTACATATATGCATGTCTATATTTGTACCAAACATTAATTTTAGGCAATAGAAAATTAATTCCTAGATTCTCATCCGAATTTTTGGGAAAAATGGGGCGGGTGGGCGGGTTTTATTTTTTATTTTGGCGGGATGAGAATCTAGGAATTAATTTTCTATTGCCTCATTTCTAATTTTACAGTTAACAAAATTCAGATAACTTACAGACACCTATGTATGTTCATTCAAAAATTCAAACAATATAATCTTGTTTACCCTTCATTGTATGTGTTACTTGAACTAAGCTTGAAGTTACTTCTTATAAATTATATGTAGAACTATCTTTAACCCTTTCCTTCATAAATACACCTTTATTGCGTGGGCAAACAGTATAGATCCAGATCAGCCAGCACAACTGTGCCGTCTGATCAGGATCTTAACTGTTCGCTCTTTGATTCGTTTCGTTATTTCTAACCTTTACATGTCTAAAAATGCGTATATATGGAGGAAAGGGTATATATATTTTCCTTTTAAGTACATGGTACATGATAATGATGATAATAATAATAATGATGCTGTATTCAATAAAAGGGAGGTAAATCAACTCATCTTTATACTGGAATCAGGTAACAGTTGACATGCTTGTTTTCATGAAATTAATAAAATGAGGGTTTCTAATCTTTGGAATATCAACTTATTTATATGCAGGACTATTTTGAAGGAAAGTTATTGAGTTTGTTGGTTTTCATTTTCAATTGAAATATATTGTTAACCCTTTACTCCATAGTTAGGCCTTTTATCACATGGGTAACCATTGTAGATCCAGATCAGATGGCATGAATGTGCCCATAGGATAACGGTCATATGTCATGGGGTAAAGGGCAAAATGACCATTATCTCCACAGGTTGTTTTCAGTTGAATGGATATTTTCACAGCACTGCAGGGTTTCAGTTTTATGTGTGCTTTCAGCAATTTCTTTTCTTGGGAAAAGTTGTAGGGGATGGGTGCAAAACCTGGTGTCCCACCAAAAGTGCCTTTAACCTATTACTCTATATAAAATGCATTTTATCACAAGTGCAACCAGTTTAGATCCAGACCACATCCATGCCATCTGATCAGAATCTGCACTGTTAGCTTTTCAGTCAGAAATAACCTAATGAATCAAAAAGCAAACATTGTAGATCCTGATCAGACATTACAGATGTGCCAGTGAATATGGATATACACAGTTTGCCCACACCATAAAATCTTATATAAGGAGGAAAAGGATAAAATGGGAAAAATCTTTCAGAATTTTTTTTTTTAAATTGTGACTTGGCACAGATCATGGTCTATCAAGGTGTGTTGTTGTAATTGTTTATTTGTATGTTTGATATTTACATTCCATCCATCTTAAACATGTACCTTTTTATGACAAAATAAATATAAATAGCAAATTTTGTTTTGTCATGAACCTGCTGCCATTTTCAGAGCTCCTACACTGATCTTCCTGTTTAGTATTGGTTAAACATTATTTTTTGCTCACTATCGTTTTAGATGGATCAAAATTATACTGTTTATTAGTGTAACTATCGAGTTGCGCTCAGCTTGGGGCTAGGAGGTGTGGGCAGTAATATGCTTTTCAATTACTGCCCATGAACAGGCTCAATCAAACTAAGCCTGCAATATTATCTTATTTATCAAGTTTTGTGGCTTTCAAAGTTCCCTTTTTCTATTTCAAATTAGGGAAAGAACAAAGCCCTGACTCTGATGTGAAGATCTACCAGGAGTCTACTTTCCTACCCAGTTACCTATGTGAATTATACTGTTAGATCATGGTCATTATAAAAATGTCTAAATGTTTGTAAGGGTGATGACATCATGTTCACTGGCTAACTAATTATCACCCGCAAACGTAGGGGGATATAGGTATTGTCTTTGTCCATCCATCTGTCCGTTCGTGCACATTTTGTGTCTGGTCCATAACTTAACCCCTATAAGGAATTTCATGCAACTTTAGTCAAATGTTCTCCCCATCAAGATGATGTGCAGAACCCATGTTCCAACGTGACCTACTCACGGTCAAAGTCACCAGGGGTGTTTGAAGATTTCAACCATGTATTTCATATGCAGTTCATATCTTTTGTACCCCTGGAATGAATATCATAAAACTTTGACCAAATGTTCAGCCCATCAAGATGATGTGCATAATCCCTGTTCCAATCTGACTGGCTCAATGTCAAGGTCATTGTAGATTTGAACCATGAATTTTGTTTCAGGTTCATATCATCTGAAACCCTGGAATGAATTTTATCAAACTTTTGTTAAATGTTCATCCAATCAAGACAACATGCAGAACCCATGAACCAACCTGGCCGGCTCAAAGTCAAGGTCTCAAGTAGTGTTTGAAAATCATTTTAACAATGTATTTTGTCTTTTCATTTGTGCAAATTTTGTTTGGTCCATAACTATTCAACCCATGTTCCAACCTGGCCGGCTCAAGGTCAAAGTCACTAATTGTCTTTGAAGGTTTGAACCATGTATTTCTTATTTGCTCCATAACTTCCAAACTGCTAGACGGACTGTGTTAAACCTCATGATCGTTGCTCAGATATATTTGTTATTTTGCAATTAAGCAACGATAACCTTTCCAACATTCCTTGCATGCGGCGGGGGTTATTGCTGTTATTCCAACTGCCTTGTTTAAGTTTATTATGCCCCCCTTTGAAGAAGGCTTTCCCCAGCCACAGGGCTTTTAGCAAAATCTTTAAAAAAAATCTCAAAAACCACCTAATTCAGTGTGAGACCTGGCATTGACCTCTTAAATGGTTGTTAAAATAACGACCCTAGGCTCAACCATTTCCAAACCACAAGGTATATAAGCTGATCCAAAGACCTATATATATAATATGTAATATATAGGTCTTTAGCTGATCTTACAATTTGCTTTCAATATTATCTCCTCTGAAACCAAATTTGTCCTGAAGCATCCTCACACTGATGTCTACAAAATTTATTCAAATCATGTCCATAGGGCAACAGCTCCCCATCCACAGGGCTTATAAGCAAAATCTTTAAAAATCATCTCAAAAACCACTGGGTAGATTTTCACCAAATTTGGCATGACCTGGCATTAACCTCTTCAAAAGCTGTTCATATAATAAACCCTTGGGGTCAACCATTTATAAGCCACATGGGTTAAAAGCAAAATCTAGCAATTCATTTCAAACAATATCTCCTCTGAAACCAAGAGACAGATTTAAACCAAATTTGGCCTGAAGCATCTCTTTAAAAGATGTTCAAACTGTTTCTCAGCCACAGGCTTATAAGCAAAATCTTAAACAAACTTCTTTAAAAAAAACACTGGAAAGATTATACCTAAATTAGGCCCAAAGCATCCTAGAATTTACGTACATCTTTTAGAGTTGTTTAAATTATGACTCTGGGGTCAATTGTTTCCAATTTCCAAACCACTGGACTTATAAGCAAAATATTTTAAAAATATTCCTCTAAAATACTGGATGGATTATACCATTAACTTTAGATTTTAACCCAATAAGGCTTAAACTTAAAGCATCCCGAGATTGACTTTTTCAAAAGCTGTTAAAAAAATGACACTGGGGTTGACTGTTCCCCATCCACAAGGCTTACAAGCAAAATCTTATAACATCTTTTCATCAAAATTTTAATCAAATTTAGCCTGAAGCATCCTGGCACTATGTTTATTATTTATCCTCCATTTATTACATACATGTTTGTTATACATTTCCTGTTAATAACCATTATGGATTATAACCGAATCTCAATTGAGTTTCAATCGCAAAAAATATGCGGCGGCGGGGATTTCGAGTCCGGAGGGCGTGAGCGGTGCGTGCTCTCTGGGACCAATCAAATAACAGATAATGCACACACCTTTTAAAGTCCTTCACCTTCAGCCGATTGATTTCACACGTTGGCAAATCAAAAAGTAGTCCCTGTATATATTTTGAAACAATTAGTTGCTGGTGATAGGTTTACGTGTTTTATGATATTTATTTAAGTTTGAAAATACTTTGTGTACATTATTTTTAGTATTGAGTACAAATTTCAGCTGGATTTTTCAGGTTAACTATTTTGCGATATCATTACGATTCAGTCAGTAGTCAGTACCAAGCCGGCGATAGAAATGGTTGGTGTGACGCGCGTTTTACGGTAATTTTTAGCGCTTTTACAGTTGTAGCAATCATTTTCTGTAATCTGTATTATTGTATCATTTTATCGTGTTTACATATCTCTTTTGCGATGAATGTTTCATTCGATAATTTTTAAACTGATTATGTCAGATCTTCCATAACTTCCAAAACAAAATCAGCTGATTGTAAATTATACAGTACTTTAGTAAACTTTCTTTAGTCTACACACGTGTGATTGAATTACCCGAGGAGAAGCTCGCTTGTCACTGAAAAGTTAAACTGCAATAAATTCATATTTTCAGTAAAATTCAATTTGACGGCAAGATTTTAAGATCGTTAAGTTCAAGGCCATGGGTTGTTTACACCGGAGAGTTGTCACGTAAATTTAGAAAGGGGTTAAGATCTGGATCAACAGACCTTGAATATGAGAGTCAAGGATATGTACATGTGTCAGTGTTACACACATTGTCTAGATGCGTAAAATAGGTTTTAGAAAATTAAGAAAAGCTTTATTGATTATGATTGATGAAATTTTCACTTAGCTGATGCAAGAGCATTCATCCTCAATTATTTCTATCTATCTATAAATACTGCATGACACTATTGTTTAGCATTTTATGCAGGTGCGCGTCTGTACAAGAAATATTAAAAGAAGAAATGTACAGGAGAAAAAAAGTAATACATAATGTATTTGTGAGAGTTCTGAATTAAAGCTGATAGTGTTAGTTAAAAGACTAGATTTACAGTTAAAAGAGTAAAAACAGCATAGTCGCTTAGAAATTATGGCACAGTTTAGTTACCCCCTGCCTAAACTGGTCCAGGGTGGGTGCCTGTGCAACATTAGCTGGCAAAGAATTCCACAGTACAATAGTGGCAGGGTAGAATGAACATTTATAGTAATTACAAGGAGTTTGGATTTGCCTAAAAGAGAGGGGATGCATGTGTCTAGTGAGACGAGTAGTGGGTAAAACATACTGAGGCATTGGAACAGCAACCAGTCCATGGACAATTTTAAAGAACATAAGTAGTCTGGAATCACACCTTCTGTTACCAAGGGAACGCCACCCCAGCTTTTCTAGCATGCTTGTGACACTGCTATAATGTGAGTAATCACTGGTGACCCAACGAGCGGCCCTGCGCTGAACCATTTCGATCTTATGGATGTTTTGTTGTGTATGGGGACTCCACACTGAGCTACAGTACTCAAGTTGTGGTCGGACAAGGGTTTTGTAAGCGAACTGCCTGATGTTTTGATGTTTAGTGGGAATGTTCCGTTTGATAAAATTTAGTGTTTGGCTAGCTGTTGTGGTGACCTGATTTATGTGTTTGTTCCAGCTAAGATCAGAAGTGATGCAAACACCAAGGTATTTGGCATCACTGACTGTGGCTAGGGTTTGACCATGCAATGTATAATTTGTTTTGTGAGGGTGCTTTGATCTTGTGATATTTATAACCGTGCACTTGGAGGGATTGAATTCCATGTCCCAAGTGTGTTCCCATTTTTGTAACCTGTTTAGATCTTCTTGCAAAGTCTGGTCTGAATCATTTTTGACCGTGATGTATACAGCTGTGTCGTCTGCAAATAACCGGACCTGTGAAATAATATTTTCAGGCAGGTCATTTATGTAGAGCAAGAAGAGCAGAGGGCCAAGAACAGAACCCTGAGGGACTCCTGAGGTGACAGGTACCTCGTCTGACTTTTCACCATTGACCAAGACAGACTGACAGCAACCAATAAGAAATGATTTGACCCATTGAAGAGTGTTGTTTTGAATGCCATGTTGATGAAGTTTGTATAACAGCTTGAGGTGGTTGACCTTATCAAATGCCTTAGAGAAGTCTAGGAGAATTAGATCTGTTTGGTGACCTTGGATTAAATTTCGGGATAGGTCCTCGACAAGCCCTAAAAGTTGAGTTTCACATGACATTTTGGACCTAAAACCATGCTGAAGGTGATAAAGAATACTATTGACCTGGAAATGTTTAGTGATGTTTGAGGCGACAATGTGTTCCATTAATTTGCAAAGGACACATGTCAAGGATATTGGCCTATAGTTTGCGGGGTTACTTTTATCCCCTTTCTTAAAGAGGGGAGTGACATTCGCCTTGGTCCAGTCGGAAGTCAGCAAAGAAGGTACATTTATTCCAAAGGCAAAGTTTTAACGACCAAGATAAGTTCTTAGAATTTTAGTGTCCTCTCACTCAGATCACTGGGTAGTATGCAAGAGAGGTCAGCTGATCTCACAATTTTAACCCTGGGCAATGCTGTCACTCATTAGACACTTGTCAAGTAACTGTAAGAGGGGTAAGCAGTTGTCAGTCTCATTTAGCCCTAGGAAATGTGACTATGAGAGGGGTCAGAATCTCACTCATTTAGCCCTTGTCAATGTGACTGTGAAAGGGGTCAGAAGCTGTCACTCATTTGGCCCTGGGAAATGCGACTGTGAAAGGCATCAACAGCTGTTGCTCATTTAGCCCTAGGCATTGTGACTGTGTGAGTGGTCAGGAGCTGTCACTCATTAGACGCTTGTAAATGTGACTGAGAGAGGGGACAGCAGCTGTCACTCATTTAGCCCAAAGCAATATGACTGTAATAGGGGTCAACAGCTGTCACTAATAAGACCCTTGTCAATGTGACTGTGAGAGGGATCAGCAGCTGTCACTCATTTAGCCCTTGGCATTGTGACTGTGAAAGGAGTCAGAAGATGTCACACATTAAGCGCTGGAAAAAGTGAGTGGTCAGCAGTTGTCGCTCATTTATCACTGTGCATTGTGACTTTGAAGGGTCAGCAGCTGTTGTTCATTTAGCCCTTGGCATTGTGACAGTGAGAGAGGTCAACAGCTGTTACTCATTTAGCCATGAGCAGTGTGACTGTTAAAGGGGTCAACAGCTGTCACTCATTTAGCCCTTGGCAGTGTAACTGGAGAGGGGTCAGAAGCTGTCACTCATATAGCCCTGGGCAGTCTGACTGTGAGAGGGGTCAGAAGCTGTTACTCATTTAGCCATGAGCATTGTGACTGTGAGAGGGGTCAGAAGCTGTTACTCATTTAGCCATGAGCATTGTGACTGTGAGAGAGTCAACAGCTGTCATTCATTCAACCCTGGGCAGTGTGACTGTGAGAGGGGTCAGAAGCTGTTACTCATTTAGCCCTGGGCAGTGTGACTGTGAGAGGGGTCAGAAGCTGTTACTCATTTAGCCATGAGCATTGTGACTGTGAGAGGGTCAACAGCTGTCATTCATTCAACCCTGGGCAGTGTGACTGTGAGAGGGGTCAGAAGCTGTTACTCATTTAGCCCTGGGCAGTGTGACTGTGAGAGGGGCCAGAAGCTGTCACTCATTTATCAGTGTGACTGTGAGAGGGGCCAGAAGATGTCACTCATTTAGCCCTGGGCAGTGTGACTGTGAGAGGGGTCAGAAGACGTCACTCATTTAGCCCTGGGCAGTGTGAGTGTGAGAGGGGTCAGATGCTGTCACTCATTTAGCCCTGGGCAGTGTGACTGTGAGAGGGGTCAGAAGAAGCTGTCACTCATTTATCAGTGTGACTGTGAGAGGGGTCAGATGCTGTCACTCATTTATCAGTGTGACTGTGAGAGGGGTCAGAAGCTGTCACTTTTAGCCCTGGGCATTGTGACTGTGAGAGGGGTCAGAAGAGGTCACTCATTTAGCCCTGGGCAGTGTGACTGTGAGAGGGGCCAGAAGCTGTCACTCATTTATCAGTGTGACTGTGAGAGGGGCCAGAAGATGTCACTCATTTAGCCCTCAGTGTGACTGTGAGAGGGGTCAGAAGATGTCACTCATTTAGCCCTGGGCAGTGTGAGTGTGAGAGGGGTCAGATGCTGTCACTCATTTAGCCCTCAGTGTGACTGTGAGAGGGGTCAGAAGAAGCTGTCACTCATTTATCAGTGTGACTGTGAGAGGGGTCAGATGCTGTCACTCATTTATCAGTGTGACTGTGAGAGGGGTCAGAAGCTGTCACTTTTAGCCCTGGGCATTGTGACATGAGAGGGGTCAGAAGAAGTCACTCATTTAGCCCTGGGCAGTGTGACTGTGAGAGGGGTCAGATGCTGTCACTCATTTATCAGTGTGACTGTGAGAGGGGTCAGAAGCTGTCACTCATTTAGCCCTGGGCATTGTGACTGTGAGAGGGGTCAGAAGCTGTCACTCTTTTAGCCCTGGGCAGTGTGACTGTGAGAGGGGTCAGAAGCTGTCACTCTTTAGCCCTGGGCAGTGTGACTGTGAGAGGGGTCAGAAGCTGTCACTCTTTTAGCCCTGGGCAGTGTGACTGTGAGAGGGGTCAAAGCTGTCACTCTTTTAGCCCTGGGCAGTGTGACTGTGAGAGGGGTCAGAAGATGTCACTCATTTAGCCCTGGGCAGTGTGACTGTGAGAGGGGTCAGAAGATGTCACTCATTTAGCCCTGGGCAGTGTGACTGTGAGAGGGGTCAGATGCTGTCACTCTTTTAGCCCTGGGCATTGTGACTGTGAGAGGGGTCAGAAGCTGTCACTCTTTTAGCCCTGGGCATTGTGACTGTGAGAGGGGTCAGAAGATGTCACTCATTTAGCCCAGGGTAGTGGGACTGTGAGAGGGTGAGTAGCTTGCACTCTAATTTATCTGCCGGCAATCTTGCTGTGAGAGAGGTCAGCACTCCGTAATATATTTAAAGATTCCTTGCTTCTTTTCCTTTACAAAATACCAGCTGCATTTGGTCATTAATAATAAAAGGTATAGTATCTAGTAAATAAATTAACCAGAATTTTATTGTAGTTAAAAAACTCATAATGAAATTTCATTGCTTTACAGTACACAATATAATATTTCTCTTGTATTTTAGATTTGCCTCACACATCTTGAAAGAGGCAGCTTCATCTACAAAGTATGGAAGTAAGGTCACTTCTCCAAGTAAGTTTGACATCCTGTATGGCAACTTGAACAAACTTCCAAAAAAAGTCCGCTTCTTTGTAGAGGATAATGCCAAAGTGTGCCAGCCAGATGCCATTCACATTTGTGATGGGTCAGACAAGGAAAACGAGTTGTTACAGTATATCTTGCAGAGAGATGGGACCATCAAACGACTTCCTAAATATGAAAATTGGTGAGCAGTTAAATTATGAAGTTAGTTGTCTTATTTTAGAATATAATTAATTATTAAGCACATCATTTATGGCAAGGATTGACTGTGCACCAAAGCATTTCTTATGAAAGATCTAAGAGCATTGCCTTTTTGTGTAAAAGAATGTAGCTAATCAAATTTTTAAATTATATTGCTTATGACTACAACCTCAGGGTGATGCTAAAATCTTTAAGTCAGCTCTGCATTTGATGGAATTATGTCCCTTTTTGTACTTGGATTTTGTCATGTAAACTTATATCGTCTATTACTTAGCAATTTCTTAATATTTCTTCCTTTAAATTTCAAATCATATTGCTTATGACAAGAGGGCAATGATGATGCTAAAACCTTTATGTCAAGGTCACATTTAATGGAGTTCTGCCCAATTTCCGTCTTGGATTTTTATTCTGACAAAGAGGGTGACAAGTGTTCAGCTGAACACCCATCTTTTCCACAATTAGGTAAGAGAAAATAAATTCTTAGATTCTCATCTTGATTTTGGGAAGAAAAGGGGCGGGTGGACACTTTTTGTTTTCTATTTTTTATTTACAAAATACCTGAGAATAGAAGTAAAAACTAACAAAAGTAGCAGGTTGGTGCCTATCCTTGCTTGAAAAGCTAAACCAGTCTTTAATAATGACACCATCGCCTTGGATAAGCTTTGAAATGATGAACATTTTGTGTTATTCTTGCCATCCATTATGGTTTTTTTTACTTTATAATCTAAGCATCAGTATCTGGGATGGTCTCGAACCCCTTTCTATCTGGAACAGAATATATTCCGTTTTTTTTACCAATAAATTTTTTGGGGCGGGTGGTTTTGGACAGGGGCGGATGGGGATGAGAATCTAAAATATTTTTTTCTATTGCCTTAAAGAGTAATACCAGCTGAAGGATGAAAATATTATAACATCATTACTTGTGATCATAGTAAATGCTTATCTCTTATATGTCATGTCTTCATGTCTTCACAGTTGGTTGGCAACTACAGACCCAGCTGATGTTGCACGAGTAGAAAGCCGAACATTCATCTCCACCCATGAGAAGCATGATACAGTACCTCGGATTAAGGAAGGGGTGACAGGAACTCTTGCTAACTGGATGTCTCCGGAAGACATGGAAACCGCGCTGGACGCACGCTTTCCTGGCTGCATGAGAGGTAAGTATCTGATTGTAGTCTCCCTTAACGGAGCAAACATGTTAACCCTTTCCTTGATGAAAATGATATATAACCCATGTTATAAAAACATATCAGTGTTATGTGGCATATGCATAACAATGTTCTGATAGCCTGGGATTATTTTTAAAAAAGGTGTTTAGTAAAAAAAACTTCATTAAGTATCAAAGTTTAGAAACATTTTAAATTTTGTTGGATCGATATGAAGTTTGGATTTGCCTCAACAGTCTAAAAACATGCCACAATGTTTGGTCTTTGCAGGTCGTACTATGTATGTGATACCATTCAGTATGGGCCCAGTTGGCTCCCCACTCTCCAAGATTGGTGTCCAGCTCACAGATTCGGCTTACGTTGTTGCCAGCATGCGTATTATGACACGTATAGGTTCCAATGTGTTAGATGTGCTACAGGGTGATGGTTTTATCAAATGTTTACATTCCGTAGGAAGGCCAGTGACATCCGGAAGTACTGGTAAGTGCTGCAGTTTTGCTTCGAGTCGAGTTTTTAAACAACTGTTGTGGGTCCAATGTCATTTTATGTTCTTGGGCCCTGAAAATCATGTTAAATCTTAATGCTGAAACCCAAAATCCAACATATTCATTCAGATTCTAAATTCATGTAGGTTTTTGCAAAGCATATAGAATAATAATGAAAACATTTTCATTTTCATTTTTCACTTACCAATAAGTATAAGTGATAGGTAAGTGATCATTAAGGATGCAAACAGTAACTAACTGAGTTATATCTATTTAACCTTCTAATCCATGAGATGGTTGTTATCCCAAGGGCCAACTGTGTATATCCAGGTCAGCACATATCTAATCAAGATCTACATGTACACTGTTGCTTTAGATTTGTTAGGTAATTTCTTACCAAAATGTAACCAGGTAGATCCAGATCAGACAGTATGAATGTGCCAGCTGAAAAAAAGCTTGAAATTGTATATATGGAGTAAAGGGTTAAAACAGCTGCAAAGCCAGGTGATTTATCTTTCAGTTGAAGCTGTACGCAACTCGTGGCCTTGTAATCCCAAAGAAACCATCATTGCCCACATACCAGAGAGGAACGAAATATGTTCATTTGGCAGCGGGTATGGTGGTAACTCTCTCCTTGGCAAGAAATGTTTCGCGCTCAGGATTGGTTCCATTCTGGCAAGACGTGAAGGCTGGTTTGCTGAACATATGCTGGTGAGAGATTCATGTTTCAAATCAAAGCTTTACAAGTGTCACATTTATTGGTAGACAAGTATAATATATTGAAAAGTTGTTAAAGGAAAACATAATTTGGAATTCTTCAGCATAAAGAAAACAAAACTATTTTAACATACAATGGAATGTCGTATTTGCTCCAAACAAAAACGAAACCTGATTATATTATATCTATTTTCTTAGAATAACATTGATGAGCTATATGAATAGTGGTTGGAAATGAAAATAAAATGTGAATGGAAGTTGTTTGTGCATTTCGATACTTCTGGTGAAAGAAACTAGTGTGTAATATGTTTTTATGGAACGGTGTAGTATTATACATTTAAAAGGGTGCAAGTAAGTAATTCCAAAAAACCTGAAATGCTGAAAATGTGTCAATTTATATAGGGAAAATAAAGAAAATCGATCATTTTTAGACACACAAAAACTTGAATTTCAGGCATATGCCTGAAAACTTTCATCCATGCATTTTGCTTATGTACCTTACAATTATTCAAGGTTAATAGTGTCAGGGGTTTCTTTCTTTCACCGAGTTTAGTAATTTCTAGGTATTAAATGCTTCCTCCTACTAGTCTCTCTAACCTGAAATTTAATGTTATGTATAAATTTGAAATTAAATATTCTGTTAATACAAAACTTGGATTATGCTATCTGCATAAACAAAGCTGAATCCAATTAGCAAAATTATTTCTTTATTGTCAACACATGCTTATCAGTTATGGTGACATCATTTAATTATATGCAAAATGGCAGAGATATATGTTGTGATAATCGCAAACTTCTCTAAGCAGCATGGACAAATGTAAATTACTGGGATTTCTCAACTAAACTAACTTTAAAAAATATTGTATTGTTTACCATTATTGGAACAAGTTACCCAGCAAATCCTGAATAAGGTACCAAATTATGAAATTGTCCTGATCTGCACAAAACCTTGTGGGGAGTGGTATTTAATTAGTAAGTATGTGTTCCCTTTTCTCTAACAAATGTATACAATATGAGATTTGTAAAACTGACCTAGAATTCCCAGGTCATGTAAATTGATGACAGAAGTATACTCAACAAAAAAAGAGACCTGACACTGTAACTTTGAATAAGTATGAAGTGCATATTCAAAATCTATATATTTTTGCACCATCCAAAAGAAAATAACCACTGAATCACTTGTTTCATGCACCAAAAATATCAAAATGCATAATTAAGTTCAAAACATGCACAAATTTTATTACATACCACAATTCAATTAGCTTTAAATCTGATTCCAGGAAAATACACCAAATATAAAGTGTCAGGTTTCTATTTTTGTTGAGTATATAAACTTTTGATTTCTCTCATCATAATTGAAGACCTCACATGTTGGTGGCAGTATCATATTACTAATGTGGGCATTTAAAATTGATGTTTTGTGTTGAGATGTAAAAAGAATTTTGGGGAAATTTTTAGGTCTAGCTTATTTTCGTTACTTTTTATTAAATAAAAGATACATTAATCCTTTCCTGTATAGATACACCTTCATTGCTAGGGCGAACAGTTTAGATCCAGATCAGCCGGCACATCTGTGCTGTCTGATCAGGATCTAAACTGTTTGCTTTTTGATTCATTAGGTTATTTCTGACCAAAATGCGACCAGTTCAGATCCTGATCAGACGGCACAGATGTGCCGGCTGATCTGGATCTACACTAGTCGCACATGCGTAAAAATGCATATATATCAAGGAAAGGGTTAATAACATTAATTTGTGCAAAGTTTTATTGAACTGCTGTTCTGTAAGAAAGATTTTTATTTTTTTTATTTTTTATTGATGGCAGTGCAATGACATCTGTAAAAAGTCCTTAAACATTGGGTGTTTAGACTAATAGGGTTAAATCTTTAGCATGTGATTGGACAGTTCAAAGAATAAGTTTATATCCAACTATTCTGCGCTGAGAAAATTTTGGATCCTTAAACAGATCAATATCCAACAGCAAGATGTCGATAGGTTGAAATTAAGATTACAAACTGACCATTCAGGAACTAGGGCTTTGTGCATGTTCAGTTTTAGAGTCCTGGATGCTTTAAATCATTTTAATAGCTCAAAATTCAACTGTAATAACAAAGTTTACCTCTGTTAATTATTTGACTGTTACATGTCTGCCATCCTAATGAGCTTTGCCCAAGTTCATAAAACTAAAATTGGTGACTAGTCTCAAATCTGATGCATCAAATTTGTCACTTGGAAACTGAACTCAATTTCCACCTATCAGCTTATTGAGAATTGAGACTGGTCTGCATTCTCAGTTCCATATTCTTGGTTCCTTGTGTTAAAGGAAGAGTTTTGGTTTTATTGTTAAAGATTATGGGAGTAGAGAATCCTCAAGGTGAGAAGAAGTACTTTGCTGCAGCATTTCCAAGTGCCTGTGGGAAAACCAACCTGGCCATGATGGAACCAGCTCTGCCAGGGTACAAGATCACCTGTGTGGGAGATGATATCGCCTGGATGAGGTTTGACAAGAACGGTCAGTTGAGGGCTATAAATCCAGAGGCAGGGTTCTTTGGTGTCGCTCCAGGTCAGTTATTTTGTTGTACTGTCTTTATTTCAACTACCGGTATTGATATCTAGCTGTTATCTAGCTATAATGTTAAAGCATATAAATTGGCTCGACATAACAAGAAACATGATACTGTTTTAGCCATGATTTATAATTGGATGGTGCCAAAATACAGATTTTGTATAAATATCTTATAGTTATTCAAAGTGATCGATTGTCAGGTTTCTCTTTTCGCAGACTATTTTTTGCTCCTCAAAATCTATACCCTTAAGTTCTGTGGTGAAATACATAATTTTTAACAGATTTTCATTTTCAAATTTTTATATGACATCCTTCATGGCTTGATATAAAAAATTAAGATAAACATGAACTTATTCTGTACCTTAGACCAAATTAACTGATTTGTGTAATTTAGATCTTTATTTCTTTATTTGTGAATGTTTATCTCAATTACAGGTACTTCAATGAAAACCAATCCCAATGCTATGAGAACTATTCAAAAGAACACAATTTTCACAAATGTGGCATCGACCTCTGATGGAGGTGTATTTTGGGAGGGTTTGGAAGCTGAAACAGATGATAATGTGTCAATTACTTCTTGGCTTGGTCTTCATGACTGGCACAAGAACTCTGGAAAACCAGCAGCCCATCCCAACTCGAGGTTCTGTACCCCAGCCAGCCAGTGTCCAATCATTGACGACCAGTGGGAGAGCCCAGAAGGAGTACCCATTGAGGCAATCATATTTGGTGGGCGTCGCCCTGAGGGTGTGCCTCTTGTCTTTGAATCCTTTGATTGGCAGCATGGAGTGTTTTTGGGTGCTTCTTTGAAATCAGAAGCTACAGCAGCTGCTGAACATAAAGGTAACTAGTCAACCTTAGGCGCAGCGGTCAAAGTTTTCAGGATTATTCCTGAATTCAGGATTCTGTGTGTCTAAAAATGGTTGATTTTCTTCATTTTTCCTATATATACATCAGTGTTTCTAAAATTTTCGGCAGGCCAGTCATTGACCGATTTTCGGGAAGAATGTCCGATTCAAATTTTAAAATATGTAAAAAAATCAGTCTTGAATAGGGCCCATAAATTGTTACAAAAGTTACCTACATGTTCTTTTTTCACAGCTAAATCAGCTATTAAGTTATTAACCTGTCAATTATCAATTTCACAACTCTGCTACCATGACTACCACGACTACGCGTCCCGTGAATAGCCTGCGGGATGTGGTCAATCTCATTTTAACAACAGGAGGGTTTATTTAATTTGCAAATGAACCCGCGATTGTATTAATTAACCTAAACAATAAAACAGTTGGCATTTTATTGAAAGAAGTGTTAGTCCGATGTGTGTTATTCTATATGACCGACGACCGAATAAAAATTAAAATAAAGTACGTTTAAAATTGCTGTTTCGCAAATTTAAAGAAAACATACCATGTGGATTTTACTTCAATTGATTGTCTTTCACAGCAAAGTTGAAAAGGCTCAAATGAATATAATGTGAAAAAAATTGAGTGACCGGCTTGCTTACATACGTACATAATGATTCAAATAAATTTCAAATTTACAAAAATCTGCGCAGGCAACATTTTTTCCGACTCGAAAATAAATGTTGCATACGCTGACTCGTGTATGTTCGTGAAGATTCAAGAATTACTACATCCAGTAAAGAATAGAATAATATTTCAAACACTTATAATATCGTGTTACAAAGCATGACAAGATCGATGTATATTTATGTAAAGCAAATACTTGCATCCCAAAATTCCGAGAGTTATTACATGTTCAATGAACTAAATATTCCACTTCACAATCGCTATGAACACTACTGTAGATTATGATTTTGAACTATCATGTCGCGGTTTTCAATGCATGGGAAGCTTGTGTATTACAACACAGACGTTGATTCAAACGTCGTGTGCCGCTCTAATAAATCGATCAAAGAATTGTTCAGTCTACAGCGCGAAAATCATTACCGGTAAATAAATCTGTTGGGAGGTTGTAGCATATCGCCGATGAGAAAATATGCCGTAAAGGAGGAATTGACTGGGGGTGGTAAGAGATAAATGCGCTGAACGTGGGGACCAGAAGTCGCAGTTCGTGCGGACCGGAAGTCGCTGTTTGTGTGAACTGGAAGTTGGGGAATAGTCAATTATAACGCCAATGTCCGATTGGGATTTTGAAATTTTAGAAATACTGATATACATGTTTTGACAAATTTTAGGGATTTAAGGATTTTCAGAATTTCTAACTTTCACCCCTGTAAGGCACTGTGCTGCTATTCTTGTGTCAGAAATATCCATTCTTTACAGCTTTAAGATAGAATTCTCTTGCAGATAGACTTTTTAAAAGTGTTCTATTTTAACTATTTGCATACAGAAGAAGGCTCTTTTTCTTGAGCCCAATTGCAGGGAGCTCTTAATTGACACATTGGCAGAGTGCATGCGAGTGTGTTTGTTCCGTGCTTGTCGCAGTCTGTCCTTTAGTGCATCTGTCCAAATTTGTCCAGACCATAACTTTGATAAGCATTTTCTTGGCATGAATGAGATGGAGTGTTGTGCACAAACCCCAGGATCTCAAAGGTTAAGATCACAGTAAGGGGTCAAAGTTCAAAGTCAAAACTTGTCCAGACCATAACTTTGATATGCACAGAGCAATTATTGTTATATTTGCCATGAATGTAACTCGGGGATCTCATTAGATTAGTTTTGTCATAATTTTACTGAATTTGGATAAGATCGCAGTAAACAGCATTCTTACCCTATAATGTATTTACAAAATCCATAGCTCCAAGAAGGAAGAAGTCTGGTCACTTTTGGGAGACCACTTATCCCAAGTCTCCCTCTAGTGAGAGCCCTGATGTTAACCTCAGTGAGGTGGAAAACTGTGCCGTGTATATTAACTTGTTGATTCTGTCTTTTCAGGCAAAGTTGTGATGCATGATCCATTTGCCATGAGGCCATTTTTTGGATACAACTTCGGACACTATCTTGATCATTGGCTGAGTTTCCAAGACAACAAAAACTGCAAACTTCCAAAGATTTTCCATGTAAACTGGTTCAGAAAAGGACCAAATGGATTTCTTTGGCCTGGCTTTGGTGAAAATTCACGAGTTCTGGACTGGATTTTCCGTCGACTCAAAGGTGAGGATTGTGCAACGAAGTCAGCTATTGGTTACATTCCAAAGAAAGGCTCGATCAACTTGACAGGACTGAAAGAAGAGGTTGACATGGATGCCTTGTTTCATTTACCTAAGGACTTCTGGCAAATGGAGGCAAAGGAACTCAGTCAGTACTTTGAGGAACAAGTGGGCGAGGATTTACCAGGAAAAATTAGGCAAGAACTGAAAAAGTTAGAGCAGCGTGTTAATACAGAACTGTAGACTGTTTAAAGTCACACAGAGGTGGGGGACCAAATAATATATTCAAAAACTGTCCATAATGTTTACATTGAACTTTAAGTAACAGCAAATCTTGAAATTACTTATTTCATGAAGTCAACAGGTTCCAGGGTTATAAAACTCAAGTATTAAGATCAATCTCCAATCTCAGCAATCTGACTAGTCAAAAATAAGAAAAGTCTCTGAATTCAACAATGCCAAGCTTGAGATCTGACTCTGGTTTCCATTCTAAGTTTCATAACCTTGAAGCCTGATGTTGGTTAAAATTATTATAATTTTTTAAACAGAAACATTATATATTATTTTTTGATAGGTGAGTTTTGTAATTTTTGAGTTGTTTGTTTCATTTGTAGATGCAATATTTTTTTAAATAAGTTTTGTAATCTGATTGTTTGCAAACATTGCTGGGCAAATGTGCTATTATAAGACTAATGCAATCTGTATTTACTTAATGGGATAAGGCTATCATCCCATGGGCAAAAAGTGTACATCCATATCTTTAGCAATTACACAGTTTGTTTATTGGTCAGAAATAACGTAGTGCAGTGTAGATCCTGATGGATCATTGGACTAATTTTTAGCTCAACAATTCGAAGAATAGGGGAGCTATCCTACTCGCTCTAGCATCGGCGTCCATTAAACAAACAATGCACGTTGATCCATAATTTTAAAACTACTAAAGGTATCTTCTTGAAACTTGGAATATATATGTTCACCATCAAATCCTTCATCATTACCAACAAAACCCATAACTCTGCTACCAGTATTTTGTCAAGTTCTGCCCCTTTTTCACTTAAATTTTGTGTTAAGCAAAACTACTTGAGCTATCACCTTAAAACTTAGAATATTTATTGACCATCAAAATCTTTATCAGTATCAACAAGACCCATAACTATGCTACCAATATTTTTCAATTAATGCCCCTTTTTCACCTATGCAATGGTTCTATAACTTTGAAACAACAGATACTTTGAAACTTGGAATATATGTTTGCCACCAGTTTCTTAATCATTGTCAACAAAACCCATAACTCTACTGGACACATGTTATGCCCCTTTTGCACTTAGTTTTTGCATTAGCCAAAAAAATGCACATGGTCCATAACTTTGAAACTACATGAGATATCAACTTTGATCTTACAATATTTAGTCACTTTGATAATCTTTACCATGACCACCAAGACCCAAAACTCTGCTAAAATTATTTAAAAGTTATGGACCTTTTTAAATAGATTTTGTGTTCAAGTTTTTCATGCACTTGGCCCATAACTTTGGAACTAATACAGATATTAACTTCAATTTGAAAAACATTTCCACCATCCTCTACTAGATCATTTTTACCAAGACCTATGCTTTTTAATGTAATGCCATTTTGTCATTTGAGTTTGTTTTGTTTTTTTGCTGTAACATTGTTGAAGTGATTGATATTGAACTAAAAGTAAATGTCTCCCCTTACAAATTAAAAACAAATTTTCTAACTCTTTCAAAAAATATTTCATAGTTATTCCAAATGGCAGTACAATATTTATGGTACATTAAGGAATTATTTCTGTTATTTGAAATTAATATTCTCCCTTACCATTAACTTGTAAATATTTTTCCTGATTGTACATGAATGTTTGGCCTTAGTTGTTGTTGCTTTAATATTCAAATTGCATTTGTTTCAAATGATCCAAATAGTTGAGCGCTGTCTCCATTGACAGGGCCCAAATAATAAATTAAATCAGGAGATCAGTCTCAAATCTCAATAATCTGATTGGCTGAAATGGCGACTGGTCGCCATTTCAGCCTATCAGATCCTTGAGATTTGAGACTGATCTCCAAACTTAGTTTTATAATCTTGGGCCCAGCTCTTGTTTCCTGATACAGTATTTTCTGACATTCCTTTTGATTGTAATGGTACTTTTTTTTAATGTTTTCCAGTTTTTCTGTGCATTTTGTTATCAATTTTATACTGTAGGTTTTGGCAAGTTAATTATCAGGAGCATACCTGTTTCTTCTAACTTTCGTCAGTCCATTGTTTCCCTACATAAAACTGGTATTTCTTTACATTTCCTGGGTGTTCAACTTAAATTACTTAAGTTATCAGATCTTATCAAAGTTCTGAAGAGACTGCATGTTCATGACATACTAATAGATGGATAGATCAGGGTAATTTTTCATTTGGTATACTAATTTATAGCACCTGCACCTATTTTCTTCACTGGATAGGTCAGTTGGATGCTTGGCACTGGTGCACACACTTCCCTTGCCAAGTTATCTACTTTATCTGCAATAAAGGTCAGTTGGCCTGGCATATTGCACCACCTGGATCTTGCTGAAAGTACAGAACTATAGTATTCCTTGAACTTAGGTCATGTCTGATTTTCAGAAGTTTTGCTCATTTTTGTTGTCCAATACATTACCTTCATCAAGGACTGTGATAATTTTAGGATTTCTAACAGAACACTTTGTGATACAGTAACCAACTTAAATGATTCAGTGACATAATAGTACCTTAATGATACAGTGATACAGTTTCATGAAGCAATAATACACCTTCAGGATACAATGACTTCCATTCTTAATACAGTGACATACTGGTATTTTCATAATACAGTGACCTACATTCATGTTACAGTGACCTACTTCATGATAGTGACCTACTTTTATGAACTTGACACATTGTCATTGGTCATTGTCCATACTTTTTACAAATGTTAGTGAAAACTTTTCTATTAAAAAAATGATGCTAAAACAAACATGCTGTCAACGGACAATATTTAATGCCACACTGGTAATTTTGTAGGCAACTTTCGTAGAGCAGCAGATTCACAGTTCCAAACTTAATGTCTCAAATTTGGTTAATATTCAGTGTACTGCTATATTATTGCTATACTCAACCAAACAAAAATGCTTTAATTTCAGACAAAGCACTACATTTTTACCTTGTATTTGAACCAAGGTGGTTCTAAAATACCATCGGTTATTAACATGTGGATTTCTGCAGAGGTGGGGTATCTTCTAAACATATTTCTTGCTGACAATCATTCCTTTCCTGATGTTATTGTTTAATTGATAACTTGATGATGATCATTTGTTATATATTTTTATAAGCACATAATTACATGTATATGAAAATCAAGCAAACCTAAGTTTGGTAATAGATGCTAACAAATTGACATGTTGTTAAGCTAATTTTAAGTATTGTTCCATATTTCTGCAGTTGTGTTCTTTTTGATTCTTACTCCTTATCCCTTTTGTGTTCTGCCATATATTATTAAATTTAAGAGATCTACATGAATGTAGATTGTTGCTTTTTCTTCACCTTCCTTTGTTTTCTGCCACCATTTGTTTTTCAACATGATGTAATATATCTGTCAAACTAAGCACTGTGTAGCTTCTGTCAGGCACTTACAGCATGTTCTTGCACTATGCAAAAGCTGATTAAAAACCCATGGGCAAAGGGGATAAGTTAACATTTAAATGTATATACCAAAAGCTAGGAGATAATGAGATATAATAACCTTATTTGTCTGTGGCGACATGCTAGCAGGCAAATTACAGTAAACAGTGGCCACCTGTTGATAAAGGCCACATTATACATTGTATCTGTCCCACTGATTGATTTAAAGAACAAATTCATCTGTGAACAACGACCACTAAGTCTTTGGGTTTTCCGTGAGTGGAATTTGAAGTCTGGTTTAATTTAACAGTATGTGCCTACAATTGCCTATCATTCAAGCTACACCCCTGCTAATGTAATGGTTAAGGGTCCAAAGCAATAATCTCACAACTTAATGATGATAAACAGTAACAATTTTTCATTTATTTTTAAACAATTTCATCTTTGATCTCCGTTTTTTATGTATATTTATATCTATCTACTTCTTGTTAATACAAAAAGTTATTGTAACATTTTTTTCTAAGAATGTATGAGATGTATATATTACAGGGGAGAAATAAATTATGTTAATTATCTACCTGTATATCATCTAATGAAGTTTATAAATTGACCATTTGTATACATGTATATACATGTGTTTATATATGATACTGAAATTTCGAATTACATTGATCTAATATATACCTATGCAATTAAATCAAATATTTACAAATGGTGTTTGTTCACAATTATAACCAGTGCCCAAGGTTATAAAACTGAGCATAGAAACCAGTCTCAAATCGCAAGCATCTGATTGGCCAGTCGCCATTTCAGCCAATCAGATCCTTGAGATTTGAGCCTGGTTTCCAATCTCAGTTTTATAACCTTCAGACCAGGCATACTGAGTATGCACTTATATTCTGCCCATAAAATTTCATGGTTTTCCGTAAGACACTATTGTCATGGATTCTTAATTTCATGGAACTCAATTTTCTAAACAATATTTTTATTAAATTCTTTATTTTGTGGTGGTTTTAAATTCATGGATCAGTCTGCTCACAAAATCCGAAAAAAATCATACCCTACATATATTTATGATAACATTTATTAAAACAGTTGCCAACTTGTCAGTGATGAGAGTTCGACCAGTTTAAGAAAAAGACATTTATTAAAACAGTTGCCAACTTGTCAGTGATGAGAGTTCGACCAGTTTAAGAAAAAGACATTTATTAAAACAGTTGCCAACTTGTCAGTGATGAGAGTTCGACCAGTTTAAGAAAAAGACATTTATTAAAACAGTTGCCAACTTGTCAGTGATGAGAGTTCGACCAGTTTAAGAAAAAGACATTTATTAAAACAGTTGCCAACTTGTCAGTGATGAGAGTTCGACCAGTTTAAGAAAAAGACATTTATTAAAACAGTTGCCAACTTGTCAGTGATGAGAGTTCGACCAGTTTAAGAAAAAGATACTAATTTTCATTCTTGAAGGAAGTAGTATTTAGAGAAAGCATATACTAATTTTGAAAAATATTGAGATAATACCTCTCGTTATAGGTATATGCGTTCAGTCCATCTGCAAAACAATGTTGTGTTTGAAGGAGAATTTAAGGCTTGAATTGATACCTGATTGAGTTTATTGGGGTATAGAAAACATGCTTCATGCTTACTTTCTGTAATCCAAATGTTTTTCATACCCAGATGAGCACAATAAAACATTGATTCATTTCTTATATTTACACACTTAAATATTCTCAATTTTACTAAGAGTCGTGAGAATAATTTGTATTAATACATCATTTTTGAATGGCGTTGGAACAGCCATGTTGATGACAAAGCAAATGACTGTACGATTGTTCGCAGCAACTTGTGGCAAAACATGACGGGCATTCTAGTTGAACTGGCATTACGAGGACAGGCATTGTCAGACATCGAGTTAGACCTTTCTTTCCTTTGATATGGTCAGGAATTAAGGAAGAAATAGCATTCACAGGACATGTGAGACCGTAGAGGTAGAGCTTGAATTCCCATGGCATATCTTAATCATTTGTTGACAGTTAATGATGAACATAGCTAAATCATCAACAGCAGCTAAACATGTGTTGTTACATACAATGTGAAAATGGTCACTGCAGCTTATTCTATGTCACTTTAGCTTACATGAATAACAAAATAAGTTGTAACAGTGATCAGTTGAATTGATGATAAAACTATGCTGATACCAAGACTTTTGTGCAAGGTAATGCTTTTGGACGAGTGGGTTCTAGATTTTATCTGACCTGCTCCTGGTGTTAAATTTTGTTTGATTTTAATCCAGGATTTTTATATATATATTTCTTCCACCAGTCTATACTTACTACTACTAAACATAATTTGTCTGAGATATGAACAAACTGAATTGGGTACTTGCTAATTTCTCAGTAAGCTCATTGAGTACCTTTTTCACTTCAATGTCATTATATTTCATAAGTTCAAAATAAAGCTTACGATAGGGACTGCTTGTCTGTTCACCCAACCTAAACAAGATTAAATTGCCACAACAAGAACCAGGTTTTCTTCGTAATTGTATGTGTTAAAGGGCCATAACTTTGAAAAATGCATTCAAGAGTTAAGGCCCTGTCACACTATAGCGCGTTTCCGTGGCATTTTTTAATTTTCCATAACGCCGTGAGAACGCAAGAAAAATATGATAATTTTCGTGAAGATGGAGATGTCACGGCGTCCTCATTGCCACCAAGGAGTTGCTACGAAGCTCACATGGCGTTCTATCGCGTTCCTACGTAGTTTTTGTTAGCGATTGCCTGCGCTTATACACTGCGTGCACCTATCTCCTTCTCAGAGTTGTCATCTCTGCAAAAGGCTCAATATCAAGATTTTTTTACCAAACTCGACAGCCTTATTTTATACAGTCATAAGTTATGAATTTAAAAGCTTGAGGTAAAACAAACGACTGAAATCTTCACTATCTTTCATCAAAACCGAAGAAACCCAAGCTATTGTAAAAGTAATTGGTGAACTATTTCTTTGAGTTGAAGTAAAAGTAGTGGAAAGTAGTCCCAGCCTATAACAGAGGTGAATGTAATGAGCCGATAGTGTAAGAGAGTGTGAGTGTACATCGCTTTCGCGGCGCTCTTATGGCGCTTCCATAGCGTGCACATCGCTTTCACTTCAGGAGTGGCCTACAGCCGTCAAACAGAACATGTCTGTGTGGAGTTCGCAGAATTCCGCTTAGATACAGGGGCAGTTGATTGAACTGCAACCGATGACGACGGTGGTCCGTGGACGTTCTCCAGCTACCGTATCTACCAGACCCCCTTGTTGTGCCCTTACCCTGTCTACCGTACAAGCATTAAATTTGTCAACAATTATTAGCGACAATATATCGGTTAAAGTGCCATCGCAACACTAGATGAATGAAGGAATCCGGTTGTAATACCTTTTTAAACATATAACTCACAGGAATTAATATCATAATGATCAAAAGGTTCAAGAAATGTGAACCATAAATATTATGACTAAAGAATTTACACTGTATATAATCCGATTGTATCTTATGCCGGATATAGCAAGGTGATTGCATGGCTGCGATATAAACAATTCGTAAATAACACATTGAAAACGGAATAATTAGGATCATTTTAAGTACCTTCAACAAAAACAAGTACGTTATATTTTGTGTAGTCCTTATTGCTTGTAATACCATTTGTTTTTGCGCAGGTGGGCGACCGTTTAATTGTTCGAAATAAACTATAAGCTGTTTTTGTAACTGATAAATTGACATTCACATAGTTTACACAAATCAGTTGTCAAAACAGTATTTTAATGGCTAGTATTAATGTATTATGAGAATATGTTAGAAAGCTAATTCGTTAATTTCTTTAACTGAAATCAGCATGGGAACATACCTGACTCTCAAGGGAAGACCTTTGTGATATTCAATCCTTGGGCGGAAAACAAGATATTGATTCCTTTGCAAAAGTTCCTTTTGACCCTTTACTCCATGGGATATGTAGTACGTTGTTTTTGCTGTACACTGTTTGCTATTACATTTATTAGTATATTTCTGAAAACAAGTGACCATTTTATATGCCGATCAAATGACATAAATGTTTCAGCTGACGATGATCTACATTGGTCGAACATTGAGTAAAGGGTTTATCATCAGCTTAAAATATCAGTATTTAAATAACTTACTTTGCCTCAGAATTTGTATGTTACGCCTACCTGCGTATGTATTTATAATCGTGAACCTCGAGTTTCGAAACTATTACTTTTAAAAAACCTTAGACTATGTTTATCAAATCCAAAACATTTTTGGACGACATTAATTATCGCTTGTTGTAAATTGTAGTTCTCAGATCTGGGTGTTAACTAATGACGTCAGGTAGATCCAATTGTTTCGTGTCGCCGCAGTATATAAAGGCACCGAGGCCCTTATTTTTCATAACGTATCACCTATCTCTGTACGAAGCACTTTTAATACATGTTTTTATATCAAGCCGTTGTTCTTAAATCCGAAAAATATACTAAAATCATCTTTAAAAATCGCCATAACTGGTACACATAGATCACTAGAAACATACAAATGATTGAGTTATCATGTTCAATAAATGATACAGTCTGGGTCGAAGTTACATGCATGTTTGGTCTAATGTTTTGATGTTTAATTGACCAGCTATGGTATTATTATTATTGTAAGAATAAAAGTGATATGTTTCATCGTCGCTAGCATGAGAATACCTCTCAAAACCTGTTAGAACAGAAACAATTACGCTGATTTTATAACAGTACAAAGTGCAAACGGTACTTTGTGTGAGTGATCTAAGCGTTTTTTTTTAAAGTATATTGCATAAAAAAGGTAACAACGTCTTTCATAACAAGTGCTACTAGAATCGCCTGTTGAATATGTATTTGTCGATTGGATTTCTCATTACAATACATACAAAATCTCCTCATTTTTGAACTGTTTACTATGTTTTTGTGACAATCAGTGCACTATATCCGGTAGATGATACAATCGGTTTATATACAGTGATTGACTAAGGGACTCTAAGTAATATATTAACGCTGGCCTATCTGTCCCCAGAGGCACGAATTTTCATAGCTAGTTTTTACCCTGGTTCGAGCGCTTTCCTATACCGTGTGTCTTTTTTTGGTGATTCGAGGAAGCAGCCATTCTAAGAGCTCGTCAAACATGGCGGGCGGCACTCGGTGGTAAAGTAACTAGCAGGGTCCTCCTATCGCAGCTCAGGCATGAGCCGATGATAGCGGCCATGCTGCAACCTTCTGCCTTCGTCCAGCCATGGTCGAACCAAACCCTCCTACGCCCTTGGCTCCTGCGTCGTGTTAAAATGATATGCATAAAGTCTGTATTTTGGTTTATCTGCTTGACCTGCATTTAGGTCTGCAGTAGCCCGACTCGCTGCCGCAAATCAGTCATGGTAAAATGAATGTTGTTGTTGTTTGTTTGTTTGTTTGTTTGTTTGTTTGTTTTTGTTTTTTGTTTGTTTGTTGTTTTGTTGTTGTTGTTTTTTTGCATTTCCTGTATATTTATGCCATTTAGCTCGTGTTTGTAATGCAAATTCCAATGGGCGCGGTAGAAGCGCATTGATCGTCCTGACAATGCGGTAGAAGCGCATTGGGAGCGCAATGATCACCGTGACAGCTCCGTGCAGTCGTTGGAAGAGCGCTGTTAAAATAATGAACACTCCATGTGAGCGCCGTAGAAAATCAGCGCGGTAGAATTATAGTGCTATATCAGACAACGCCATGCAATCTCCGTGCAAGCGCCACCAATTACAACAGCGTTCTCACTGCGATCTCTGTGCGCGCCCGCGAAGCTCGTCTAGCGTAGTAGGACACCTAACTACGCTGCTACAGCGACCGTACGGAGAACCCAATGCGCTCTTATCAGAACGCCGAGAGACAGCGTTTTTTTTGTGCACTCTCAAAGTGAGCGCACTGGCTATAGGCGTTCTATGCGAACCCACTGCGTGTACTGGCGATGCCATTGCGTTGCTGCGGCGATGCTTGAGATCGTACGGCGCTTACCTTGAGCGACGTTATTAGACGCCGTGGGAACGCCGTGAGAACGCGACCCTGGTGTGATAGGGTTTTTATGAAACTTGTCATGATACAGTAAGTAAATTCTTTATTTAAAGAGGGTGACATATTTAGCAATAAACTAATCTTCCATATGGCCCTCCTTACAAGTATTAACATAAACAGATTAAGATAAACACGATGATCATAAATAAAACAATATCACAAAACACAATATGATATTATAATAAGAAATGAAACTGCAAATAATGTATCTGTGTTAATGTTTAGGTGTTGCATTTAATGGGTATAGGTGCGTGCATGTGTGTGCGTGTGAGTGAGCGTGTGCGTGGGTGCGCGAATGTGTGTGCGAGGCCTATGTGACTGCGTTTTCGCAAGGAAGAACTGAATATTTAAGAAATTTGAGAACATAAATCAATAATACACAATGTATTTTTATATACATGCCTCAACACATTTCTGTTTCATTGAGGCAATATTATACATTTTTGTCTTATCTTAACATCAAAATGTGAATATCAGATATAAAAGGAACTAAACAATGAATCATCCATTCCACTTTAGATACAAAGTTTTAAAGTTGTCTACTGTAGAAGCATCTTTTATTTCTTTACATGATAGGAGTTGCTATTGTGATGTCAGACAACTAGGCTATGTTAAACTTCAAAGCTTTGAGTAGGTTTAACAGTTACTGAGAAAAGGTACAAAAACTAAATGAAAATCATTATGCAGATCTATCAGGTTTTCAAAAAAAAACTTGTTGACAGACCAGCTAGTTAAACTGGTCCCCGTGCGACTTGTCACGTAAAAATTTCGTCTTCTGACGATTATGGTACCAATCTTTTTCGCAGATCAACGACCTTAGCGGAGATAACCGAAGTAGATTGGTACCACGTTCAACTGTTTGGAAATAGACACTGAGCATATACACCAGCAGAACCAGGGCAAATCGAGCCGAAGTTTGCCGAGTGATTTCTCACTTCCGGATTTACCCAGCTAGCCGGTAAGCCGATAATAATTTTCTCCTTTGGTAAATTATTGCGTTTTTTACGCAGTCAATATTCGCTCATAAGTTAATAATGATTCTTGTACCACTATTTTACAAATGAAATAATATGAACTATAGGTGCTACCTATTTAACGGTAAATTTAACTGTCATAATTAATGGACACGGAACTAATGGACTGATGTTTTCATATTGCGAAATGCCAGCCAGATAATATCATCAATTTTTCTTAGTTCAACAAAAGACTGAAAGATTGCATTGCGCGATCTTGTAACCTTGGACCAATGTCCGTTATAATCTGGCATAGTGTCAGAATTTTGTTTGGCGATATAAATAGGCAAGGTGAAGGCCGTGATATTGTGGCCTTGAGGTTGTTTTGCAAGGACGGTCATTTTAGGGTGAATCTGCTTTGTCTGATTGCAGGCAGCTTAGAGGAGCAATTTGTTCAAACATCTTGAAAAACAGGTAAGCTTTTTATTACTAATATTGTAACTAATGTTATATATGACTGAATAGTTATCTTGAAATACTATTTAATTTTTTTGTATTATTATAGATAATTATCCTTGAACTAAAGTTTTTTTTGGTGACGGAATTAGTGAATCATTTTCATATATAGATGTTTATCGATGGTATTCATACAAATTGTCATGTATCTATTGTCTAATCATATAGGAGAGATAATTAAAAATGCTTTTGGATTTCTATTGAATCTATAGACAAGTGACATTTGTGAAAGAAAAAAAAGCCTGTCATTGCTAACAGTTTATTTAGGATAGGTACTTGGCTGGTATTGTTGACTTTTTTGAAAGTTTGAACATTACTGGTAGACCTTCATAGCTTTATTACCATTCATGGAGCAAGCCTTTGGTTAAATTGTTGTTGACCATATAACTTGAGAGGTGAGAAATGCAGCATTTCCAGATTAGACCGGTTTGTTGTAGAACACTTACATGGTAAGTCAAAGTTCCAATATAAGTACCTTGAGGGTATTTCAGTTGCCCTTTCCAGGCTGAAAGAATGCCAAGGTCTTCTCATCAACTTATCCTATAATTTTATTAATTTCATTCAAAGCTATTTTATTTGAAACCTTTAGATATATTGTAGCAAACACTGCCAGAGAAAGGGGCCCATGCCGTATAATTTTGGTTAACGTACTTCATACTTGCTCATATTACAGTTTTACTGATGATGAGCTGTGAAAATAAAATTATAATTTTTTGAACAATTTTCAAAAATACTGTTACAGTAGACTCCGGGAAATCGAATACACAAATTGTCAGCTAAAAATATTCTATTGCCCGGAGTATTCGATTGGCCGGTAATCGTATTCATCATTAAATCTGCATATATTTGTTGACAAGGGAGGTAAGGTAGATCGTGTTCTGGATAAATATGCATTATTTATTTGTTTATTTATTGATTAACAGACCGTTCTGTCATGTTCTGCTACAAAATTGAAGTTTCAAATTATATTATGATACCGCCACATTTACAATGTGAATGTAAAATAAGTATTAAAACACTAACCAATGCGAACATATTCCATAATAAATTACATCCCAATTTTATCTCAAGTATCATATTTCAGTATTATTGCATCATCAACCAATTTAACCCAGCGAAAAATGTTAAATGTCACTACACAGTTCTTGTAGATCAAACGATTTCAAAGCAGAGTCCACAAAAAAACACAGTCTTGATATGAGCCAACAATTTCCTTTGAAGTTGCATTTCATTGACAGTTGGTATCAATGTTTACCTCCATACTGACTGTCAATCAAATTCAGTCAGGTATGAAATTAACAGGGAAGGCGGATCAAAGAAATGTACATAAAACATGATTGAGAAATTACTTTTTGTTTGTTTCTGAATTGTGCGGATTATGTGATAATTAAAAAGAGACAATGGAATTTAAACATGGATTATTGTAAGTACGTGTACCAATAACGTCTCGATAACGGATATTTCTAGGCTGCTGTGTATTTGTAACAGATTTTTTAAAACCTGATTGAATGAGCTGTTTGAAAGAGGTGACAGGTTACAGTTTGTTTGCCCGGAGGCTTCACAGTCCTTGTTCATCGCTGTCGAGAAAATTTAATTGGATTTATCAGCGGACAATAGACAAATAATAAGGGTATCATAAGATTTGATACGGACGATAAACGGTACATCCGGTGTCATTTCCTGTAAATAGGCAATGTAAATATTCTATTTCAATCAGTTTTGGCCAAAAATTTGCAAATTTTCGATTCGATTTAGCGATATATTCTCTTATCCGATACCCATACGGCCGATAAAATTTACATGGCTTATATAAGAAATGGTTTTGTGTTTGAAAATCGTACCCCATTTGCCGATATATTCTTATAGCCGATACCCGATTTCGTGGAGTCTACTGTATTATATTGTTATAACCAGATGAATATTGATAATTACAGAAGACAATTGTTGAAAAAAATGAATGATGTTAGAATAGTAATAAAATGTGGTACCTGATATGTTGTCTAATCCGGGTGTCAAAATAAAGCACTTTCCGCTCAAATATATCAAAAATAATTAATTACAATATCAAGTTCAATGTTCCATCTAGGGTCAACCAGTGTTGAAAAAATGATAATTTAATTTTCACAGCTCATCATTAGTACAACTGTATCATATGCAAGTATAAAGTACCTTAAGATAGTGTGATTATTTTCCGAGGGGAACATCAGTAAGGAAAAAAGCCCTGCATAATAGCTATACATACATGAACTCCAGCCTTGAAAAAAAGTAACAATTGTTTGCTATTTACTCCGCATTTATAACTATAGGATAAAATCAATTTTTGTCTGAAAAGAACATGGAACAGTCATGGAAAATTTATAACAATATCCTCTTCAATGTTCCCACTTGTGCCAGACAGTACTTGAGAATAGACTTCTTTTCAGTCTTGTAGTTACATTTACATTATCAAGTTAAACTTCTTCCATAGATACAACCATGCAAGACGATGAGGATACCGTTTTCTTTGAAGTGCACGAGATAGTTGTGCAGAAACTTGGTCATGTACCAATTGCTAAAGGAGACTTTCATCTTCTGCCCAAACAAGTCCAGAAATTCATTGCAAAATGGGTAAGTGCCACCTTATTGATACCAGTTCACAATTTGTATTGTAAAGTTCTTGATAATTTTATTAGTCACTTAGCCAAGTGAGTCTCAGTTTTAATGAGATTTAATAAATACTAGATTGGTTCTTTCATTAGGGATGTCTGCTTTACAAAAGATCCTACAGGGCTCTCGCTAGAGGGAGACTTGGGAGGAGTAGTCTCCCAAAAGTGCTCTGACTTCTCCCTTCCTTGAGCTGTGGGAGAAGTCATTTTGTATAGACTATATAGAAAAAGAATGCTGTTGACAGCAAACTTCTCCATAATTCAGTGAAATTATGATAAAACTTCTCCCTGATTTTCAGGTCTAGCGAGAGCACTGTCCTATATTATTGAGTGATTTGGTAATGAGATTAATTACAAGCCTTTAAAACCTGCAGTACCATGAAATTAGTTGTTATTTTCTGTGTATTTGACTTAGCCTAAATTTTTTTTTTGTTGATAAATGACTAAATTGTGATACTGAGTTGTAGTTATAATGCTGTATATTCAATATACTATATGATCTTCTCCTGATTGATGAAAGGCATTGTGGGTGGGGGATTTCCCCAGCAATATTGGCAACATGACTAGGCTTTTTTCATAACCAAACTGCTGTTCTATTTTCATAAACCTACCCCTGCTTTGAAAGATAATGAAAGATCTGTTAAAAAATAATGTTATTTAGAAGCAGTCTTAATTCACAAAACAAAAGGAGAAACTTTAAAAAGATCTGTCTGGTGTGCAAGAAACTGGTAGTTATGTATATTTTACAGGAAGATTCCTTGTTTGTAGCCTACAGGGTTGGGCGGTAAATCATACCTGTGAACCTTTATTCGTGCTCAGGTGGGAGATTGACTCCAAAAAAGTGGGAGATCAGGGTAAAAAAGTGGGAGATTTTACGAAGCGTTGTTTTATGGTAAACTGTGGAACATTTTTAGCTCTGTATAGTGAGAATATTATCAAATTTACTCTTGTTTTTCTTGTCAGATATACTTTTATTCCGAGATCTCTAGTTTACAAACACTACTAAACATAAATAAAAAATTTGTTTAATAAATAATTTATTTGTCATAAAGAATCGACAGCCAAAAAGTTAAACAATCACTATCTTACTCAGGATTGGACGGAAGATTTCCAGGAAAGGGGTTGTTTGTGTCAGTCATATGATGATTTCATACATTCTGGCCCAAGAAGTGGGGTCAATCAACCCCACTGAACCCCCTCTAGATCCACCCCTTTTATTTGTCATATCAAACAGTGTATTCGTTAGTGACCATTACTGTTAAACATCTTCAATAGCTTTAACAGTTTATTTGTGAAGTACACACGCTTTCTTAGTAGCACTTTGAAATTTATCACGAGCATCAAACTAAAGTGCATGTGGTGTCTTTGATGTCCACCAGTACCCTAATGCTAATGACCAACTCAGTAATTTCATTTGTGCACATGTAAGGTGAGAAAATCAATAATTGTTATCGAAACATCAACCTGTCTGAAGTTCAAGGCCATGCATGACATTTCATTAACTGGTAATCCATTTATGACTTCCTGTCATTCAAAAAGGCGCCAAAATATCGTAAACCAGTCTAATTTGTACTCACGTGATGAAAGCATGATCGTAAATGTGTTTTAATGGAGAGATTTCGTAAATGTTACATGGAAATGTCAAAAGTCGGGAGAAATAGCATAATATGCGGGAGGCAGGAGATTGGACTTAAAAATCGGGAGTCTCCCGCCTAAGTCGGGAGGGTTCACAGGTATGCGGTAAATACCTACCCCAGTATTTACCAGTGGTATATACTGGTATTTACCGGCCTGGAAAATACTCCCCAAAGTGGCAAATACTGGAAAATACTGGCAAATACTAAACAGATGAGTTTTTTGCCTTAAAATACTGCGGAGATCTTAACTCAGTTGACTGTTATTATTGTATTATCATAATAATAATTAAATTACTGAGATATTTTAATTAAATTTCATATCAGGTGATCACTTTAAGCACTTAAAGTAAAAGTAAATCTTAAAGAACTGTCTTTTTTTACTTAGAACCTAACAATACAGCAGGTGAGAAATTAATGCTGATCCACCTGTGCACCTGGCCATTGACACTTATCAAGGCCATAAGGTCTAGACTATTAAAACAACATGTTTCATAAAAGGGGCTGTAAAAGCCAGGGGCAACAAAGGCAACAGTGTCCTAAATAACATATGCAATTTGTCTAGGTGCAAGTAAATGGTTGTGTATTGGTGTGACTCCAGAAAGTTGCCAAACTGGTGTTCTGTTACAGATCTGTACAGTAAGGTGAAAGAAGAGATTATCTGGTAGACAGAGACTTCTTTGTATCTAACCTTATTTGTTATTGCATTCATGTATATTTATTGTGAGTTGTGTATATTACTTGTTTATAATTTAAATGAACCCTCTAAAATGTTGACTCCATTATTGTTAATAATTAATTTTGAAGTTGTCCACATGCTGACTATAAGGGATCCATTGTATTGTATAGAGTCCATGGGTGGTCAATTCAAATGACCACTTTTTCAGTATTTAAATATTTATTTTATTATGGATAAAATGATAAAAGTGAATGCTGATAATAGGTAAAATTGTATAAATTTTAGACTGGTCAATTCAGTTGACCAGTATTTGCCAGTAATTGCCAGTATTTGCAGGTAAATACCGATAAAAACCGCCGGCATGGAAAATACTCATATTTGCCGGCATTTTGCCAACACTGGTAGCCTATGTAAGCTCCAGCTGATAAACTTGTACAAAACATTAGCAGAGGGTTAGGAACAAGAATGTAAGTCAAAAGTAAAACATGTTGTAAATTTTATTAATTACAGGTACAGATTTGCCAGCCCCGCTGTTTATACATCTGTGATGGTTCTCATTCTGAGGCAGAAGAAATTACTCACAAATTAGAAGAACGTGGACTTCTTCACAAGCTTGTCAAATACGAAAACAAGTAAGTTATGTATACTGCCTCTCCATTGCCCAAGATCATAAAACTAAATTAGGAGAACAGTCTCAAATCTCAAGCATCAATAAAATCTGGAATTAGGTTGCAGTAAAATTTTGTCTAACAATGTCTATTTTCAAAATGAAGAGATTAAGGACAAAAAGGGAAATTTTTAAGCCCTTTCTTTGTGAAAATTTACTGAATGTGTTTTCAAAGAAAATTTCATCCATTTCTTGTTTTGACTGAAACATATTTGATAGATAAAAGACTAGATTTAAACATTCTGTCAACTTTTATTCAAATCTGAACTACAGCTTATTCAGTTATAAAGGTCAGTAATGTTCTCTTAGATATTGACTGTTGTGCATTTCAGCTACATTTGCCGCACTGACCCTGCAGATGTTGCTCGTGTTGAGTCAAAGACCTGGATGTGCACTGAAGACAAGTATCAGACGGTGCCTCATGTAGCCCCTGGTGTGCAGGGCATTCTGGGTAAATGGTGCTCCCCTGAAGAGGCAGCCCAGCAGCTGGAAAACTTCAATGGCTGTATGGCAGGTATGACTGCTCAAATCTGTCGGACAGTCTGACAGTGTCACAGGAGAGTTGACTGTTTGCAGATAAATGTTGTTATTTAAATTTGCCAACCAGTTAGTTTCCAAATATAGTGTTGCCTTTTATCAAGCTGTTAGGTTTACTGATTTCAGTATTAAGCAAATTTCACTTTATAGAACTGGGTTTGGGAAAATCTTAAAAATAAACTGGTTTCTTATTATTATTCATATATTTCTGTAAGTGCACATGATTTATATGAGGTAATTAAATTAAACTGAAAGCTTCTGTGTAAATCATTAAAATAAAACTTCCTGATTTATGTTGCAAATTATCTTGATAAACATCTACAGCATATAAAAGCTGCCTATTCACTGTTCAGGGTGGAAAACTTACCCGTCTCGTGTTATATATATATAAACACCTGTATACATTTATAAAGCATATATACACGAATGAAATTTTGAACTAATCTGCGCAATTTTGGATCTGTTGTTAGTGAATTTTACTGCAATTGTAACACTATAGAAGCTTTGGTTTTAAATATATACCTCACGCATAAGATCCACTGTATAAGAATATGACATCGCATTTGCTTTGTTTACATGTCTGCTTCCTATATATATTATAAATTTGATATTTAAAAACATTTTGTATTTTCATCCTTGTATGTGACCAGGCACCTTGGTATTTTCATCTGAAATATCACCAAGTTTACCAAGAATGCTATAAACGTAATTAACAAGATTGTAATAAAGTTTGTAAAACTTGGTAATTATTTGTTATCTTGGAACCAGCTGTGTATGAAAAGAGTTTTATGATGTACTTTGTCAGTTCTTGTCATGTCGTGAAATACTGTAACCTTCATAAGCATTGTTAACATTTCAGGACGTACTATGTACGCAATTCCATTCAGTATGGGCCCCATTGGATCACCACTGTCCAAAATTGGTATTGAGCTCACAGACTCCAACTATGTGGTACTGAGTATGCGTGTTATGACACGTGTATCACATGACATCTGGGATGTTCTGGGAGATGGGGAATTTGTTCGATGTATCCACTCGATGGGATCTCCTAGGCCAAACCAGAGTAAGCACTACTTTTGTTAATATTATGAAAGCATGTTTGTGAACCTTAACCCTTTCCACTATATATATGCCCTTTTAGATTGGTGCTGTCTGATCAGGATCTACACTTTCACCTATTTTTGGGTTATTTCTGACTAATTAGGAAATAGTGCAGATAATAAAGCAAAAAGATTACAGACTTGTGCCGTCTGATCTGGATCTACAGTGGTTGCAGATGCATAAAAGTGCCTAAATATGGAGTAAAGGATTAATATATTGTAAAAACATGTTTCGTCTCTTTGTGTCTAATCCTATCACATTGTTAGTTTATCACTTTGCTCTCCTGACAGTCACAGGTTAAACAGTTGATGAAACATTCTAGATTTTTTGTATTGAAAATTTAATGTAAAAGCAAGATTGTTGACATCTTGCTGAATTAAGTCAAGGTGTTCTGTGCCCAAAGTTATAAAATTGTGCATGGAAACCAGTCTCAAATCTCGAGCATCTGATTCGCTGAAATGGCGACCAAATCTAAAGGATGTGATTGGCTGAAACGGCGACCAGGCCCCATTTCAGCCAATCAGATCCTTGAGATTTGAGACTGGTTTCTATTCTCAGTTTTATAACCTTCAGACCTGGTTTCAGTAATATCATTGAAGACCTACCAATGTTGCCTGACAGTGCCAGGGAGTTTAAGGTCTTTGTAAACTTGGGAAGGAAGTTTGACTGCCAAAGCTTGCACAGGGTATAAAGGTACAAATGAGAGCTAATGTGTCATCATTCAGATTTTTTTGTTTCTTGTGTCTGAAGAATTAACTATCAGGTACAGTTTTCACAAAGCCACAATGCTTGTCTGAGTTAAAATGTTAATGTGTTCTATAACAGGAAAGACGATCAACCACTGGCCATGCAATCCCGAGAAGGTTTTCATTGGTCATTTCCCTGCCAAGAAAGAGATCACCTCTTTCGGTAGTGGTTATGGTGGCAACTCTCTGCTTGGCAAGAAATGTTTCGCTCTTAGAATTGCCAGCAACTTGGCTCGTGAGGAGGGCTGGCTTGCTGAACACATGTTGGTAAGTTTAGAACACCTGTTGGCTAGCAGAATTCTAGAATCACATGAGCAAGTCTAAAACACTTCTAGAACCAGATAATGGGGCAAATTACTTTTTAAAAAATGCGTTATTAATGCATAGGAATTAAAACTAATGTTTCAATGTCTGTCTGGAACACAGGCTGGCAAGTTCAGAACATGTTTGTAAGTCTGCAACATGTTGGTAGATCTAGAAAAATGTTTTGCTAAGTCTTAAACATCGTGTAAATCTAGAACCCATGATAATAAGTTTGTTGATGTAAGTCAGGTAGGATGTTTACCAGCACAAGTGCAAGAGTTTTTACAAAATCTCGTTACAAAATTAAACATTCTATAAATTTTACATTTCATTTGTTTTTGGAAAAGTTTTCATATTGCTCTGGTTTCATAGCCACTGATTTCATTTTCCAGATCATGGGTATAACTGAAGAAAAGACAGGTAGAGAAACATTTATTGCTGCTGCATTCCCAAGTGCATGTGGTAAAACCAACATGGCTATGTTGACTCCATCTATCCCAGGCTTCACTGTCCGATGTGTCGGTATGTACCAACCATTTCTTAACTTATTCTATGTAATAGGGATGTGACTTGTTTTGAATTTTGTAACCAGTTAACTAGAACTTCTAATGAGTGGTAAACCACTTTACCAGAAGCAGATATCCCTTTCCATAAATATGAACCTAGAAATGAAATGCAAACTTTTTTTGAAGAAAAGGTGATTCATAGGGATTGCTTTGTCCGTCCCTCACGAAAACTAGTTTCTTAAACTCTTCTATAAATGGTATTTCTGTTTAACGCTCTACTCTGTAATTTATTGGCAGTTGTGATAACATGAATATTGAAACACATTTGTATCTATTTTAAGGGGTAATTTATTATTAAACCCTTTGCAACCAGTAGCCATTTCAGCCAATGAGGTGCTTGAGATTTGAGACTGGTTTCCATGCTTAGTTTTATAACCTTGGGCACTGATGTTGTTTGTATTGCCAGGTGATGATATTGCTTGGATGAGATTTGATGAGAAGGGAGATCTGTATGGCATCAACCCCGAGGCAGGGTTCTTTGGTGTGTGCCCCGGTACAAACATGAAGACTAACCCCAATGCCATGTTGACATGCATGAAGAACTCGATCTTCACCAACATCGCCGAGACAGGTTCAGGCGGCTTCTTCTGGGAAGGTCTTGAAGATGAAATAGACAGGGTCAGTGTCACCTCTCATAAATTTTTCAGCAGGAAAAATTGCACTTATACTTAATTTACAAAACTAGCCATGCACATGTCACAATTTCAATGATTGAACTGTATGTTAACACATAGATATTAAAGGGCTAGGTCAGTGACTTTGTATTCTGTTGCTGTAAAAAAAAATTAAGGATATTTGACTTTATAATCATCATGAATAAAAAAATAAATGTCTTTTTGCATTATTTCTATTAACTTTACCATCTGCATCTATGATCCAAATAAAGAAACTTAACATTTTTTTCCATTTAATTGCTAAAACATTTCAGTAGGATTTCTCATTATATGAAGTATGTATTTCCCTTAAAGGTTTAGAATCTTAGTAGAAACTGAAGGTTAAATGCTGAATAATTCCCTTTGAATATTGTTCTCTATGTTTTAGAATGAGAGTATCACAACCTGGGAATATTGTTCTCTATGTTTTAGAATGAGAGTATCAAGACCAGGGAATATTGTTCTCTATGTTTTAGAATGAGACTATCACGACCTGGGATTATTGTTCTCTATGTTTTAGAATGAGAGTATCACTACCTGGCAATATTGTTCTCTATGTTTTAGAATGAGAGTATCACGAACGGGGTATATTGTTCTCTATGTTTAGAATGCGAGTATCACGACCTGGGTATATTGTTCTCTATGTTTTAGAATGAGAGTATCACAACCTGGGAATATTGTTCTCTATGTTTTAGAATGAGAGTATCACAACCTGGTTGAACCAGCCCTGGAAGATTGGTATGCCTGGCAAAGCAGCCCACCCCAACTCCCGCTTCTGTTGCCCGGCCAGTCAGTGTCCAATCATCCATCCCAAGTGGGAGGACCCGAAGGGGGTACCCATCAGCGCTTTAGTCTTTGGTGGCAGACGACCTACAGGTTAGCAAAACCAGACATTTTCTTTGCAATTAGGAAAAAGGGCTCATTATAAAATGCTTACAGTTCAGCCAATAAAGTCAAACTTGGGAAAAACAGTGTAAATTTTTTTGGATTTTTTGTAGAAAGTGATCTATTTCTATATTGTTCTATGGAAAAACTTTTTGCAGCCTACTGTATAGATAACTTTTGAGTTTAATGTCAGATCATTGTTTTATACATGGTTTCTGCTAGAAAGAGCTGGCTAGTTTCCCTTCTGCTTCTGAATGCAGTTAAGTTAGTTGTTCAGTTTATATTGCACCCATTTAAATAACTGGTTGGCACCATAATTGTGTTGTTACTGAATGTTACAGGTGTACCATTGGTGTTTGAGGCATTCAGCTGGGAACATGGTGTTATGTTAGGCGCTTGTGTGAAGTCTGAAGCCACTGCTGCTGCAGAGTTCTCCGGAAAACAGATCATGCACGATCCAATGGCAATGAGGCCCTTCATGGGATACAATTTCGGCAAATATCTTGAACACTGGCTGTCCTTGAACAAGAAACCCCACAAGGTACAACTACATTTACATATAATTTTTAGAAGTAGAAATCATTTGTTTTGGAATGAAACCAAAACTAGTGATGCTTCAGTTTCTCTAAGAGAAAATATAATAATTTAAATTTAATGTTCAGTTAATGCTTCAGAAATTAGACAACATGTTCTGAGTAGCACAGTGTTTGTCCTTGGTGTAAATACAGGCAGGCTTATATTTGCTACACAGATGCCAGTTATATTCATATTTAGATGATTAACAGTTTTAAAACCTTATGACTCATTCCACTACAGATGCCCAAGATTTTCCATGTCAACTGGTTCCGAACCGATGAGCATGGTCAGTTCCTGTGGCCCGGCTTTGGAGACAACATCCGTGTCCTTGAATGGATCATCAAGAGAGTTCACAATGAGGGTGACATCGCTCTCCGATCTCCCATCGGGTATCTCCCCAAGAAAGGTGAGAAATATCATATAGAAGTAGATAGGTATGACAGTAGCCCATAAAAGATTTGATCAGAGAAACATAGCTCATATTCTGAATCCACTCTCTTTTTAAGTCTTTAGGTGTAGATCCAGATCATCAGGCACATCCACGCCATAGAAAATGGATCTACACTGTTTGCTTCTTAGTCAGAAATAACCTGATGAATCTAAAGCAAACAATGTAGATCCAGATCAGATGGCACAGTTGTCCTGGTTTATCAGGATTTACACTGGTGGCACATGGAAAATAGCCATATCCCATGAAGTAAAATCCTTAATATTCCACTCTTTATTTTCCTATTAATTAAATAAAACATTGTTACTTTCTAAGATTTTTTTTAGAATAAAGCAGGAATGTTTCAAGGTTTACCATTCATTCTGTAGTGGAATATTGTAAACACGTAACCAAGAAAACACTAACTATTTTTCTGTTTTCTCTCGATATAAAATAACCAATTATCAATTATAAAATGGAGCCATTTTGGTTATGAAGTTTAACTGTTTAAACAAATTAGAAAAAAGATGTGTTACAGTTCGATGCCACGATTATTTTGGGTGAATATTAGAACAAAAATGGTTTTATTATGTGGAAAACATATATAACCTTAAAATACCTTGTTTAACCCTTTACACTTGCAACAAATTTTGATCCAGATCAGCTGGCACCCCTGTACCTTCTGATATGGATCTACACAGGTCACTTGGTTAGAAAAAGCTAATGTATCTAAAAGCAAATAGTGTAGGCCCTGATCTTCATGGAAGGACAGCCTGTTATTATGGTGTTAAAGATTAATTAAATTGAAAATCAAATTAATTTTATACCTTACAAAAATATGCATATAATTTTGTTTTCACAAGTTTAAATGTTGTGTACTAAAGCATAGTAGCACAATAGTCTTATGAGGAGCAATACGTGCAAAACAGCATTACTGATATTGAACCAAACATTTTTGGAGATCAAAAAAGATTTAAGTTATCTTGCATTGTAAACAGTATGAATAGACTAGGGTTGTCTATAGGTTTATTGGACATTGAACTTTTAATGTCTGATGTCCATTTTCTAGGACAGATCAATATAATACAGATAATTGACACTGTTTAGGTAATTTACATGAGAACTTGGATTATCTGATCTGACAGTTCAATAAATACCACTGCAAGGTGCCAAGTCACAGCTTGGTACATAATGTTCATGGCTTAATTAACATTAAAATGCTAATTACTAGGCCTACTAATTACCAGTTGTGCAGATTAAGTTGAAAAGTTCAATTTCTTGTCTGAATGCAGACTACTTGGTATCACAAAATGCAGAAGGAACCCCTCTACAAAAACAGACTTCAGCTCGTATTTATATGAAATGAGCCAGCTATACTTGGCAAGTTGATTGTAAGAAATCAATATTTGGGATCATTTTCTAATAACATTTATTAAGATAAACTGACAATGTCTTAATATTATAACAAGTAATTTTATCAACTAATTTGTTGCAATAATTGACATTGTCAGTTAATCTTAATGAGTTGTTCAGGTACTGGTCATATTTAATGTTGTTACTGTTGTCTTCTGTTTAACGGGACAGCTCCAAACTATTCTGTCTGTATCATAATTCTATATGAGATCAAATAATTGGCGCTGAACCCTCAGTTAGTGCTCTATGTGTTTCACATTTTAATAACTTAACATTTGAGCAGAAACCTTCATCAAGTCACTATTATGTATTATAAATATGATATTGCAAAAACAAAAACAGTTCAAGTGTTCTTATTAAATCCTTAAGTTCGTGGATGAAGTTTACATTCAATATGTGACCAGTGTAGATCTGGATCAGCTGGGCATTGGTGCAGGCTACATCACTGTTAATTTGTGGATTCATTAGATTATTTATGACCAAAAATTGAATGGTAGTTCCAGATCACACATGCACAAACATATTTGGATCTACTCTGGTTACACAGGATATAAGCAATTTCCATAGAGTATTGGGTGTATAATCAACATCTTCTTTCATATACTGAGCTAGTCAGCAACAGTATCTTTGAAAGATTATCCGACGCAATATAAGTCTCACAGTAGATTTTCAATAATACAAGGATCAGTTGAATGTTATTGAACACATCTTTTGTTTTTAATGTTCAATATATTATTTGTATACAAGTGATAGGGCCATATAAAAATAGCTTTGTTTATGCCTCTCCCATCCCTGTGATGTCTTAGCTTGCTGCTTGTGTTATAAAGGGGGTCTGTGTGGGTGGTCTAGAGAGTGCAAACAAATTTATTTTTAACTTAACATTTGCCCAAGGTTATAAAACTGAGCATGGAAACCAGTCTCAAATCTCAAGCATCTGATAGGCTGAAACGGTTTCCAAACTCAGTTTTATAACCTTTAGCCATGGCCACTTATAAATTATATCTCTATTTCAGCCTGCTTTTATCATGGAGAGGAGTGATTTTAATAAATTCTAACACGACAACCAATGCTAGAAAAATGCACAAAATTTTTTCCAAAAATCTTACAACAGGACTCCTCCAATTTTTTATAGCTCACCTGTCCTAATGCTTAGTGTGCTTTTGAGGATGGACCATGCATTGTTGGTCTGTTAAAATTTTTGAACAAGTTTGGGGGTCCTTCCTGGCAAAGATTACAATTTTTGTCACAGAATTTATCATAACTCTTTGTTAATCATTTGAAACAGTCATTGAAATCTACATAAGATCACTTGATCTGATAAATTGCTTTTGAAATATTATGAATTCTCAGATTTTCTGGTAATTGTTTAAACAGGTGGAAAAGTTAAAATGGGGCCACCAAATCCCTCTAAATTTTAGATGATACCACAAGTTGCAAAAAACACTAATGTTTTACTGTAATCAATGAGTTGCATGATCATACAGTAGGTAGTTAATTCCGGTGCACCCGTTAGCCTTTGATTATGTGGGCAAACGGTGTAGATCCTGATTTGCTGGCACATCTGTGCCATCTGATCAGGTTCTGCACGGTTTGCTTTTGATTTATGAGGTTATATCTGATCAAAAACAGTATAGATCCTGATCAGACAATACAGATGTGCCAGCTGATCTGGATCTACACTGGTTGCACACGCGTTAGAAGGCATAAATATGGAGTAAAGGGGTAATCACATGCACTAGTTAACAATGATTTCAAGGCCCATATTTATTTTAACCTTTTTAATGCTATTTAAAGATTATATTTGAAGACCAAAGTTTATTTAGAAGGATAAATGTATTTTATTTGTCTGGGCCAAAAATGTGATCGTAATTATACCTAAAATTTATTAAAGGAATGTCATATTGATTTTTAAACTTAATAATTTAGGTAATGAAACTTGATAGAATTGGAACTTACCTTAGATAGTACACCAAATAGTATAAACAGCTTTGTGACCAGTCACTCTAGAAGCCTTCTTATCTTGATCAGAAATTAATAATTGTCTTCGAGGAATTAAAAATTGATTATTTTGAACCAGATATATGGTATTTTTCAGTTTCATTGTAAGATAGGTCAGTTTAAATAAAAGGACACTATGAAGCATTTTGTTTTGACAGGTGAGCAATATAATCACTTTAGGCTCTCTTTGGCTCCTTAGGTTTTTCTACAGCCATTTTGGCTATTTAGAAATATCTTTGGCTATTAAGAAAGAATTATTATTGAACAAATCTATATACCTTACCAGAGTCGTGTTAGAATATGTTTTATTTCTCTCACACAGGCTCGATCAATGTTGACGGAATTGCCAACCTTGACTGGGACAAACTGTTCTCGCTACCGAAACATTACTGGGAGGATGACATCGTTGAAAACAAACGCTTCTTCCAGCTTCAAGTCGGTGAAGATCTTCCCCAGGTCATTTCTGACGAACTTGACAAGCAGGCGGAACGCATCAAGAAGGAGCTTCCCGATGATTAACATGTTTCATAAACATGTTCACACTGTGTTGTTGCTTGTCAACTAGTTTACGAGAAGACTTACCTCAACTGACGACAGCAACACTATTTGAACTGATACTACCACATTGCTACATTAGTTAATGTGTATTTTCATAGTATCATGACGATTTGTATGATTTTTGATGTTGTTTTACTAATTCTAACCTACAGGAACGATCAATCTGGCGGGAATTCCGGACTTTAACTGGGACGAAGCATTCAGCTTACCCAAGCATTACTGGGAGGACGACATTCAGGAGAACAAGAGGTTCTTCCAGCTCCAGGTCGGGGAGGACATGCCACAAAAAATCCTTGACGAGCTGGACGCTCAGCAGAAACGTATAGAAGAGGAACTGTTTGCTTAGAGTTATGATCTGACATAACTGAACATTTAATGATGAGATTTGTGATGTAAACAAACAAGTTTACACTGAAGAACATTAAAACACTTGAAACAGCTTATGCTTTATTTCTAGAACAATTATTTTATACTAGTTAATCACAGAACTTTGGTACTAATGCTTATGTCAATGTTCTATAGACAGGAGATCAGAGTTAACAATCTGTATGGTGTTTTACCAGTTGTTTTCTTTATTAATGATGTTAATGTTAGTGCTAGTTGTTTTAACACCATCGTTATAGGACATTACTGTTATATAAGATAATCACAACTATCTAGAGTTTCTCTAAGATTCAGTTTCTCTATCATTGCTGAGTCAAGTGCTTTCAGTTTGTTAATGTGGTATGATGAATATTGTAACAAACATGTTGCTTACACTCTCTGTGCTTCAGGTATCATTTGGTGCATTTGTAGTCTTGCATTATATAATATCTTCACTGTTTTGTTTAACCCTTGACCAGAGTTTAATCTATGTGCCATTTTTAAGGTCTTACAAAGTTCTTTTTGTTTGCAAAGAGTAAAATATATACTGCTCTGATTTCTATTAGAAACAAAGTAGATATGTGAATTGATTCACAATCATTCCTGATATTTATGTAATAGATTTTTTCTTATTACACAATATTTAGAAGTGTCATAAAACAAGTAAACAGTTGGTGCAATTATAATTTTATTTTAGTTTTTTTTTCCAAGTATTTTTACATATTATAGTGCTACAAGAGACATTTTAAATCTCTCTTTACATGAATGAATAACATGTTCCCTCCAGCTAGGCTACAGGACATTTGGACATATTGAGAAACGTTAGAATTGCATATGCCGTTCTTTGTTTAATCAATGCGCAGTGTCTTAAGTGGAGAAATTTTCAAATCGTTTAACATTAATTGTGTCATTCATGTAGTGGACAAGCTTAGTTTATTGTGCGTTACTTTTCCTGTAGTTTAAAGTGGTCATGTATCAGTAATAAACAAAACAAGTAAATTAGTGTTGTTGATTGTCTTGTTGTTGGTATAATGAATTTAAAAACAGCTGAAAGGCAATAATAAGAAAAGTTGTGGTGTCAGAAAATCTACAACTGTCTCAAAACACTTTGGGACCTATAGAACCTATGCTAAACAACAATCATCTGTAGTCATTTTGGGAGGTCTAGAATCTACAGAAGTAGTGAGAGTAATGTGAACCAGATAAACTGGCTGTTAAATCAGTTTCTTGTTTGGCCTTAATGTTACCAAAGGAAAAAAGAGGTCCAAATCTGATTGGTTGAAATTTAGGTGTCTCAAAATTGACCAGTGGCAAACTAGATATTAGAGCCTGGTCTTCATTTTCCTGATTTGGTCTTCTGGGAGTGGGGTGTGGGTTACGGTGCTGGCACCAGCATGTAGGCGTCGTTTACTCTGGCCGCTGCACAACTATGTTGCTTATAACTTTAAAATTATTTGTACTCTACACAAAATTTGAAATATATCATCTTCGTAAAAAAGGTTGAATTTGGTGACATTAATCTCTTTCAAAAGATTGAACACACTAATATTCTTATTTGGTTTGAAAGTATGTGAGCTGTAACAATGAAACTTTGTGGAGTATCGGCATCAAGGAAATTATTAAAAAAACACATCATTAACTCCTCATTGATAGGCTTTCTACTGCTCCCTACTTTTCCTACTTTTTTAATCTGAGCCCTACTTTGCCCTACTTTTTTCCAAAACAGCCCTATTATCCCTATTTTTTCATTTCAATATAAAAATTAATAAAAAAATAAGTTTAATGAAAGTAATACTGAGTTATGATCTTTTAGTGGTGTTTTCATTTACTAGTGATTGGCTGTAGTAGTAATACCCCCACAAACGAAGTTTGAGGGGGTATATAGGAGTGAGCTTGTTGGTCGGTCGGTCGGATTCTTCGTTTCCGGATGATAACTCATGAAAGGCTTTACAGAATTAAATAATTTTTGGTACACAGGAACACAGGTATATCGTCATAAGATACAGGTCAAGTTCGATTTTGGGGCTGGTGGGGTCAGTGTCAAGGTCACTGTTACTAAAAATAGAAAAATGGTTTCCGGATGATAACTTTTGAAACACTTCACAGATTTAATGCTTGTTTGGTAAATAGATGTAACATCACAAGATACAAGTCAAGTTTGACTTTGGGGCTGGTGGGGTCAATGTCAAGGTCAGTATTACTAAAAATAGAAAAATGTTTTCGGGATGATAAATCATGAAACACTTCACAGATTAAATCCTTTTTTGGTATATAGATGTAATACTAGTATCAGAAGATACAGGTCAATTTCGACTTTGGGGCCTGTGGGGTCAATGTCAAGGTCACTGTAACTTAAAAAAGAAAAATTGTTTCTGGACTTTAACTCATGAAAAACTTCATAGATTTAATTAGGGACACAGATGTAACATAACAAGATATAGGTTAGGTTTGACTTTGGGGCCAGTGGGTTCAAGGTCAAGGTCACTGTTATTTAAACTTCAAAACTTCGTTTCCACTCAGTAACTATAGCTTGGAATGAGATTCTTAAATGAAATTTGGTATATTGGTGGTTTTTGTGAAGATGACTTTTGGGATTCAAAATAAGGCCTGTGGGGGTCAAGGTCACTGTTACTAAAAATAGAAACAAACTGTATGCTCAATAACTTTGGTTCAGAATGAGATATTGTGATGAAAATTGCTATATAGGTAGTGTCTGTGAAGACGAAACTTGGTATTGAAATTGGGCCAGATGGGGTCAAGGTCACTGTTCACTGTTACTAAAAATAGAAAAAAATGGTTTCTGAATGATTTCTCATGAAAAGCTTCACATATATAAACAATTTTTGGCACACAGTTGTTAGATAAAAGTTAGGTAAAACTAAAGGTCACTAACATATTCAAACCATTTCTGCTCAATAAATTTAGAAGGAATGAGATATTGTGATGAAACTTGCTGTATATGTGGCTACTGTGAAGATGACACTTTGGATTGAAAGTGGGGCACATTATGCCATTGATTCGAAGCATTCCCAGTTCAATTATCAAACACACATGTGGGGGTATTTAATCACTTTCAGTGATAATTCTAGTTCAGATGTGTTTTATATGGTTTCACTGGTAAAGTCCATCCTTGAAAGCAAGGTGCCTTGGTCAGTTAGTCATCATCATGGCAAAAAGGTTAAAGTCTTTCATGCATGAAAAGAACTAATGATAGTGTTGTATCTAGGAATTTAAAAGGGCAGGGTGTCAAGCATGGGTGGGCAGAGCGGATCATTAGCTCAGTGGTTAGCGCGTCTGCCTCTGAGTCCAGGGATCGCTGGTTCGATCCCCCGCTACTCCAACTCAAATTACTTTCGGAAGAGACATTAAACCGAGGTCCAGTGTAGTGGTACTATACACCGGGCACTTAAAAGAACCAGGGACGATTCTAAAATTGGAGAGTCCTCTGTATCTTGCACTATCCTCCAAAACCTAAAATGACTAACACTCTTCTGGAGGCGTCGCTCATATGGGCTTCCGGTAGCGACGATAAATAAAACTAAAGAAAAAACATGGGTGGGCACTACCAAAACGGAAAGGGAGAACAAAGTATTGGGTTATTAAATACAGACACCTATAGAGACCTATCTGAATTGTCATCCAAGAGTTTTCCTGAAGTTTTAAGACGATTAAGATGTGCTTACAAAAGCAATTTGCATTGTGAACATTATGTTTCTGTAGCATTGAAGACAGTTTGAAACAGTTTTACTATAAAATATATTAAATTCAAGCTTTCTTGATAACAGAGAAATTAGAGACAAATCTTTAAATGACCATGTTTATTCTGTAAAATTACAAATTTTCATTCACTTCAACTATGAAGGTTTGTGGGGAATTTGTTTCAAGAAAGTTTCATAGCACCATGTTTCTAAATGCAAAACTCTGAATAAAATACAAATAGACGGCCATAATTTAGGGTACAAATTCAATATGGCCAAATTATTCTCCAAAGTTTTTTTTAAGAGTCACCTTTTATTCTTTTACTAATTTGAAAACTTAGTAAAATTATTATGTCAAACAACTGCAGAATGGACAGTAAATAAATGTGTCCCCAAAACCTGCAGCTTTACCCACATGTGGTCAGTTGAACAATCATCCGGGCATTTTACCTATGATTGGTAAAAAAGAAACCTGACGCTTGATAACATTGAATACTTTGAGATAAATTTACAGAATCTATATATTTGCCTAAAAACTTACAGCTAAAACACGTGTTTCATGCCCCAGAAATACCCAAAAATGCACTGAGAAGTGCGACACATTTTCAGTTCCAACCACAATTCACAAAGCTCGTCATTTTGATTCTGGGAACACAGGTAAAATACGCAGTGTCATGTTTCTTTTTTGTTGAGCATATTTGTTGAATAAATAAACTTCGAAATCTAAAGCATGCAGACCCAAGGCAATATTGGAAGATAATTAACACTGATTCTAGTAAATCGACATATAGCGCAAATCTCGATGACTTTTACACATTCTTTAAAAACGTTAATGAAACACAAGTAAATGAAACCGAAACGGATGACTTAAATTTAAATTTAAATAACATGGAAACGATGAAATTAACAAAGAAATAAGCGAACAAGAAATTATAAAAGCTGCAAATGTTCTTAAAAATAACAAATCGCCAGGTTGTGATAATATAGTAAACGAGCACATTCAAACGACTTTACATTATATGATACCTGTTTACAAGAAATTGTTTAAAATTATATTTAACGAAGGCATCCTACCTGAATGTTGGACAGTAGGCATCATTAAACCAATATATAAAAACAAAGGGGATCCCAAACTACATGAAAACTACAGACCAATTTCATTACTAAGTTGTTTTGGAAAATTATTTACAAGTATTTTAAACAACCGACTTACAGCATGGGCGGAGCAGGTTAATCTTATTTCCCAAAATCAATCGGGATTTAGGAAAAACCATTCAACCGTTGACAATTTATTTATTTTAAAAAGTTTAATAGACATTGTGCATTTTGACAAGAAAAAACTATTCTGCTGCTTTGTTGATTTTAAACAATGTTTTGACTCAATTTGGAGGATCGGATTATGGAAAAAATTGTTAAATGAAAATATAAACGGAAAATGTTTCAATATTATTAAAAGCATGTATAATAATATAAAATCGAAAATTCCAACAATTGAGGGTAGTACCCCATTTTTTAATTGTGTAAACGGTGTGAGACAAGATGAGAATTTATCTCCCTTTTTATTTAGCATATACTTAAATGATCTTGAAGATTACTTAAGGAACAGAAATATTAATGGTAAAGAAAAACATGAAATTGTTGATAATGCACATATGTATCTTAAACTTTTGATATTGTTGTATGCAGACGATTCTGTTATTTTTAGCGATAATGAGACTGATATGCAGAACGCACTCAATTCTTTTAAAGATTATTGTGATATTTGGAAATTAACAGTAAATGTTGACAAAACAAAAATTATTATTTTTAGTAAAGGGAGAATATCCCAAAAGCAGAAACTTCAAAGTAGGCACAGAAAATATTGAAACAATAACCGAGTACAAATATTTAGGTGTTTACTTTTCTAGAACAGGTTCTTTCACAAAAACGAACAAATATTTAGCACTATCACGTTAGTAATAAGTAAGTTTGTGAAACTGCTATGAAGCATGTGATTCTCTGTCTGAAACTGATTCGATTTCAGCAATAAGGAAGATAGAACTACGAGGAGGATAACTCTTAAATACGTGTTTGAAGTATGTCCCATGCAAATCATTTCCACCTGAAACTTATTATCGTCTGTAATACTTTTGATGGGGAATATGTAGCTGCGCTGAAACTCTCTGTAAAGCAACTTTAAAATTAATTTACTACTTTTCGTGGAATAACCATATATCTTAGCAAAACTAAGTGTGGTTAATAACTGTATTTTAGTTAGCCAGGAAACTTGCATATTACCATAAAATATTATCAATCGTATCCCGTTTCGACGTCTTACAAGCAGGCAGCACAAGAGTATCTTGGAACACCAAACTGGCGTACAGCATTGGGGATAGGGGCAAATTATCATGGCCTTATGGAATTCAAATCTGTGTATTGGGTATAAACACAAGGCCATGTTCAACCAAATCCTTGAGGGTAAGATAGTGTAATGTTAGTTATACTGATCGTTAAACCTACTTATTTAGTTGTTCCAACACTACCACTACAATATAATGCCTCTTGTGGACAAAAACACTTCAATTTTAGCTTAAAATTTCGAATACATGTAATATGTCAAGCTCTATTCTAATCTCTGTGTTATCAGCGTCACCACCTCACTTTTGGTTACAGTGAATGTGCATCTTCATTATATCTTACTAAGTACTATGGCTTAGGCTTTCAAAATTGGTACCATCATTTGCCAAGAACCATAACTCTAATTCCATTTTTAAATCAAATTATGGCCCTTTTTTTCAATTAAGAGTTAAAGGTTAAAGTTTGTGTGCAAGCTGGTGTACAAACTCATTACTTCATTACTTTTTCGCTACAGCCTTGAAACTTTGTGCACTGGTTTGCCATCATTTGTGTTGATATAACAATAATTTACCATGCATTTTTATCCCCCGCCGCATAGCGGCACATAGGATATAGGATTGGTCTTCGTCCGTCTATCCGTCCTTCGTCCGTGCGTTCACATTTCGTGTCCGTTCCATAACTTTTCATGAAACTTTAGTCAAATGTTCTCCCCATCAAGACGACCTGCAGCACCCATGTTCCAACCTGGCCGGCTCAAGGTCAAGGTCTCCAGTGGTGTTTGAAGATTTGAACAATGTATTTTGTCCTTCCATTTGTGAAAATTTCGTTTGGTCCATAATTACTCAACCCCTAGAAGGAATTTCATGAAACTTTAGTCAAATGTTCAGCCAATGAAGACGATGTGCAGAACCCATGTTCCAACCTGGCCGGCTCAAGGTCAAGTTCACCAGTGGTGTTTAAAGATTTGAACCTGAACCATGTATTTTTTTGTCTGGTTCATATATTTTGAACTCCTGGAATGAATATCATGAACCTTTGACCAAATGTTCATGATGACCAATACTAACTTTTACTTGTCAACTTCACTTAGCTCTTTCTCCCATATTAGTCTCAATAATTCGACTGCAAGCACAGACCCATTATCATACGGACGTTTTCGTTGTCTGTCCTTCGCGAAGAGCGACCATCGTATATATAGAAAAGCTCTTGTTGCGCACAAATAGTTGGGCTATCTCCCATATATACATCTCTATAGCATGGGTGAACAGTATACCAACAGATTTTCCTGCTCATCTCTGCCGTCTGTTCAGGATCTTAACTATTCACGTTTTGTGAAGGATACCTAATACTTTTGTGTGTGGGGGGGGGGGGGGGGTAGGAATAGTTTGTGGGGGGAGGGGATTGGGTACACTGGCCATATAATTTCAATTTCTCCGCATGAACTTTCAGTACACAGTTCAACTTGAGACATGTAACATAAAAAGACAACTGACTTATTTGTATCCGCGTCAAAGTTACTCTAAATGATAGCTTGAACGGGAGACCACTCAATCATGCTTCTGGTTGTATAAAATCTTTAAAATTATGCTACAAGTAGTACTGGTTATCTTGTCTTACAGTTTCATTATATACTCGTGCTTTGGAGTGAAAATTCATTTAGGTCATTGATACAATCGCTACAAATTTGCCAAAGTGACCAGGTATGAAGGTTAAAAAACTGAGATTGGGAACCAGTCTCAGATCTCAAGCATATGATTGGCTGCCAATCAGATGCTTGAGATTTGAGGCTGGTTTCCATGCTAAGTTTTATAACCTTGGGCACAGTTCCTATAGTTCAATAAAGACGACTAAAATATGGAAACCATTCAATCCTGCCCCGTTCGCACGTGCGTAGAACAAATTGTATAGATATATCTGACGCACCAGGAACAAGGCTAAATGACTTTGGGATCACGGTAGGTCCTGATTGAACTGCGGACTTTTAGTCCGTTAAAATCTTAACTGTTTTCTATATGCATTTGCGGGGGTTCTCTTACTAAGTGGCGAACAATGTTGATCCTGATAAGGTTGCGAGGTTGCCCAGGCGGATCATGGCCTACACAGTTCGCGTATGTTTTTAAGTACCATTTTTCATCTTCACATATTATTAGTATCTGTAATTTCTTATAAAGTAGGTCATCAGATTATGAGTAAAGGTAAAGAAACTGGATAAGTTTAAGCATTGGGTTCAGCGGGATGGACAATACTTGCTGCGTATTTAGGGATATAACAAATAATTTAAGACCATCATGTTCTTGTATTATTCAATTATTGTAACGCTGGAATAACATTAGTAAAATACAAAATAAAACTTGCTTAAAATAACCCAAAGCAAGATTATACACAAACTGTAAGTCCGGTTGGATTTCATAAATGTGACACATGGCACATGTCTCACGCGGTCTTGCAATTGCGCCGAACAAACAAGTATTCGCAAAACTGTTGGCCTTCCACGCCTCCACCGGTCGATGCCTCGATTTTGAAACAGTGGTTTAACAGTCTTTGAAACACTTGCACCGAGTTTAGTTTGCAAAAGCCGTTTAGTGGAAATCTGATAACGTAACGATTGTCCATGTTGAAACCTGAATTTCTTGAATCAAGCAGGGCGGACGTAAGTTCCGGAAACACCTCCTCGATTAAATATCTCTCAGCACTTAGTGAAATTCTCTCTCCGAGATCGGGACTCAAACTGACGGCAATACAATCACAAAATCCGTCACTTTCTGTTGTAACTTTTACGTCACTTCCGATGTCCATTTTTTCCTTCTTAACACGTTTTCCTATGCGAAGAATTTCAAGTTCCTTGACCATGCTCGAAATATCAAAATATCTCGCTTCCTCATAAAGTTGGTCAAGCTCGTCAAAATTGTCCGGAATCAGAAGTCTTGCTGTTCGCATATAGTTAAGGATATAGCGGAACATTTTACCGTCCCGGTCTATGAAGTAGTGTTGCTTTAACGTATCCAAAACAATAGGAATGTTGCCGTTAAACATTTTTGCCAGCCGCGACTCCGGAAACCTGAAAAAAAAATCAAAGAATTCTGAATTTGACATACCGGGGTATGTTGTTGTTTTGACTTGACACCTGTTGGTGAAACTACCAAATCCTTTAACGTAAATATCTTACATTAGCAAATAGACAATCAAACTTCTGAACCAAAAAGGTCTATAAGGCAGGTCTAAGGATGAATTTAGGGTTAGTTTAAACATAATTAATGACCGGCTATGTGACTTTACTCCATATATACTGGTCTCATCGCATGAGCGAAAATTGTAGATCCAGCACATTCATGTCGCGTGATCAGGTTCTTCACGGTTCGTTTCTTGGTAAGAAATAACCCAAGGAATCTAAAAGCGAACAGTGTCGATCATAAAAACCCGTATATATGGAGTATACGGTTAAGAAGTCGTAGGCTTTTCTAGCTTTGAAATCCATTACATTGGTAACCAATTAAAATTGATTATGACGCTTTGATGAATTCTGATGAAAGAATTGATGTGCCGGGAGAAAGGCTTACAGTCCCAGTTTGTGTAATATGTATTTATAAAGATAGTGGTAGTGGTTCTTCTGTTTTCTTTGATCCTATAATAAATGAATTATGAAGAAGTGCCCCAGGCGGAAAACGTGTAGATAGCAAGGCGTGTGTTTCAGCTCTTTGAGGCGAATTCAGGATTTGATTGCTAACTCTGGTGCAAAGTCGTAAATAAACACTTGAGACTGACTTCGATTTTGAGGTCTTCACATGATTAATAAAGTTTATCAATTAATTAATTCATATTGAAGCACATGTATGCGAGATGCGCGTTCTCCCTCGTGCACGGACGCATATACAGGATCTATTGCCAAAGACAGGTTAGCAGTCAGGCAAGTGTCATAGCACTTCAGGAAGTACCGACCGAACATCAACGTTTCTGTTCGTGTGGTAGATGAAAGAAAGCAAGACTATGAACAAGAAAAATGGGTCTTTGTCCTTTCCTTGTCGCAAGTAATGTCCGTTCGCAATCACACGAACGTTAGTATTGTTCATTAAAAATATCTATAGATTAACAACTTTATTTTTCTTACAATTGTTTTGGAGCATCTGCAAACACCAGTTTTTTGCCGCCGGCGTCGCGTGGCTACCATGGCAACTAAGTAATCAACTAGAAATCGTTAATCTACACTTGTGCCAAGGGCGAAAAATCGAAAATCCTGTTCTAGCCAGGAGCAGATATTTCATGTATTTTGTAAAAAAACAACAAGACTTATCGAGGATACTTCACTTATAACGACGCGGCAAGACTTGTTTATTTGTTAACCTTAATTTACCGCCATATAAGCTCATACCCGAAAAAAACATCACATTTATGGTTACTTATGGCAAACCATTTACACAAGCTACCAAACCATCACTCTAGTCCTGCACTACGTCAGGCGCGCACCAGAAGTACACATGGGTCGGTTGCTTTTTGTTAATAAACAGGCAAATATAACACTTTTTGAGATAATTTAACGTATACACGTATTTTATTTACAGTACACTTTTTCTGGATTAGTATTAACATGTAAATCTATCCCGACACAGGGTAGAAAAGAGGGTTTCTAAGAAAGTGGTCAAGAAATATGTGTATTTACAAAACAAATATTTCTTAACAACTTGGATGGAGAGAGAGAGAGAGAGAGAGAGAGAGAGAGAGAGAGAGAGAGAGAGAGAGAGAGAGATTTGTCAAGAAAAAAGAAAATAAAAACAACTACCGCGTTTGGCGACGGTTTGTTATATGCTTTAACTACAAAGCGCTTCAAGTCGTTTTTGAGTTCCAATTTGTTATGATTTATAGATTGATTGTACATACATTTCCGTGCACAACATTGATTGATTATATTTGCGTTTTATTTCTGAGTCTACTTCATATCATGTTTTGTCATGTGTATATCATGCATTTGCTTTGTTCCATACAGGTACTGCTCTAGTTTTTGGGAGAATCAAAGACTATGTATGTTCGAGCACTTGTTAGGCACCTATCTAAGTTTACCTCGTTCGCGGGAGGGGAATGGCATTTACCTGAAGCGTAATTTCATGGTTAACAGGAACTTCATTAAGAATCAATTTGAAATATTACAACTTATATGCCTGCCAATGAAGGTGACTATCAGCCCAACAGTATATAATACCTCTCACCCGGTCCTTTCCCCCCTCCCCCCTCGCCACACAAAAACGCTAATCCACTCCACCCCCTTCGCTACCGTGGCCATTCAGTAACATTGAAAACATTTATTAGTGCTTTTATCATCTAACACAGATAGAGACCCCGAATGGAAGACACCTTTTTGCGTCCGTTACGAATTAGCAACATTAGAATAATAAAACTATACGTTACCTAGTGAGGGTTTCTAGGGACGACGTATAAATGACACCACCCACATCGATATGCACGGGGGCTGTGTATCTGGTCGGTGTAGCAGGACAAGGAACTCCGGAGATTTTTGCAGGGTAGCCGCCATTCTGCTGAGGATGTACCGGGGACGGGACAGACGTGCTGGGCGAGGCCATCCGGCGCCCCGCCGAGTCCGGAAGAGACACTTTGAGCTCCAGCTTGTTGTTAACCTGGTGCTGAACGAGGAATTTAGCGGGCACTGCCACTGTAATAGATAGTGTTCTTTATTTTAATAAACACAATGCTGCTGTAGTATTACGCACAATATATATTCAAATCCTAAAAAAAGGAACACCATTAGTCCATAACAAGTAATGTTTAAACGTACTGCTCTCTTAACTCGTGGAAAACCTTTCTACACTTGGCTATGTTATTCATGTTAAAAACTTGAAAAGTTATAGAATAGTGCAGTGCTGTAGGGAAAATGTACATTCCTCGTTCTGGCCCTCGGGGTGATTTGTTTTTCCGTTGCTAGTATAATCATAGGGCATAGAAAATGTCACGCGGACTGCTTCTCCGCATTCAAACATATCCCACCCCGGGCATTGCGGATGAAATATTTGTCGAGGGCACACAGGAAGAAAGAAAGGATGATTGTCTATTTTAGTCTGCCCAGTGGCCGAAATTAATTAATAACGACGAAGCACACCGTTCGGTCGAGTTACAATTCAATCTTCGATTTTCAGTTGACGCCGATGGTTATTTATAGAACTTTTTTTTTACAAATAATTCAACGACTTTTGCAGTGAAGTTGTCAAGAAAGGGTTTTAACAGCATTTTCCACGTTAGTTAGATGAATAATGTCAATCTTTTTACGTACAAAGAGAGAAGGCATAGCATACATTTTTAAAAACGTCCAAAATCCTTTAATTATTGTTTACTATAGTGTCCGTATCTGATGACCTCGATATCTCAGATAGATTGCACGGTAAGGTTCGAATCCTGGTTAGGACACATACGTGTTTTCCCTTCTGGTGTCTTCACATTTACGCGTTGTTTTTTTACAAATGTTTTAAATCTACATAACTCAGTTTTGAGTTCAATAAAGCCGTTTTAAGTCAGACTCTATCGACAGACAACTCGAGTGAAATGTTGTCTGTGTCACTGTCAAATGTGTCACGGAAACCCAATGTTTTGTCTAAAGCTTAAGCTCTCTACCTATGAAACATCATGTTAATCACATCATTTTTATCCTGTGCAACAGGAAAGAAAATCGCGGAAGTTAAGCAAACGGTTTCAGTATTTTCGCAACAAAAATGATAATGATGATGATCAGCATCATCGTCTCTTCTCCATAAAAAATCGCCACTGTCACCGCCACCATCAACAGCGTCGTCATCGCACCATTATATCTATCAGATTATCAATTATTTTATTACATTTTAAAACTATTACCCACTGTTATCGCTACTTGCTTTGATTAATCAAAACCCGATACTGTCGGCAGCGCCATAAAGACTGCAAATTTCGTTTTATTTAAATAAAAAAGTCTTACCTTTCAAAACTGTCGCTCCTTTAACTGTATTAATCAATAAATTTTCACTGACAATTTAGCCAAGCTTACGTTAGTTCAACTGAAACTTTTATCCTCCGTCGCTCAATACATTCTCGCGGGTAGATGGCCCGCGGCAAGTTACGGCTTTTTCCGCGCATTCTCGGAGAGGTTTTAGTGGCGAACAGAAGGCTTAATGAACGCACAAGGCCTCCGGGCACACGCTGCTATGACAACGAATTAAATACTGCTGGTGTTGGAGAGACGAGGATATAAAGTATATTATTGAGTTTCAATATCTCGGCTTCACTGAAGGCGATTTTCCAACATTTGGTCTAGGTACAAATTTGTTAAGTGATTTTCCTTTGTATCAGATTATCTTCTGTTCTTAAGCACACTACTCACATTCTAGCTTGTAAGCTGATGATAAAACCATCGGCCGAACTTGTGCGGTATGTGGCGGGCACTTCGCAAGGCTTACTGGCCACAGAGACGTAACGTGACACGCACTTGGCACGGGAAACGTGTCACGGGGAATAATCTGGTTTGTCCGAGTCTTAATGTTTATATTTGTTTTAATTTAAGGATTGAGAGTATATTGGGACATTTATAAGAGCGGATCCAGAAAGTTGACTTCTCCGGCAACACACACAGTGGATTAAAACTTCTAACTACTTAACTAGAATATGTAAACTCTTAAAATACTCTATAAGACCTTGTTGTTAACGCACCAGTTTCCAACCACGTATTTTCTTGTCTGTTTAAATAATTAAAAGTCTAATCTGACAGCAATGAAATTTAAAACGCTTCAATATTTAAAACTGACTCCAGGCAAAATGTATTGAAAATTTCACGAACAAATAACCGGGGTTTATTTGGGTGTATTGTGAAAAAGCTTGAATAAAACACCCGGAGGCGAAACACAAGATATATGATTGAAATTATTAACTTTTTGCTGAAAAGCGACTCAGCGATACGTAAAGTTGTATTTTAGAAAATACAAGAAGTCATTATCCCATTCAGCCGAAAATGAAAAAAGAAGCCTCCGGGTAATGATGTTCTTAAGAATAATACACACAAGAGCGACACAAAGTCCTGTTTCGCTCACCTGACGACGATTTGTTAAAACGAAGATCGTAAGAACAAACCTTAAAAGGGTGATGTCGAATATGTCGGTCTAGCTAAATCGGATGGAGAAACTTGAGGCTCACGCTTGCCAAAATTTGTCTAGAGCGCATCTTCAGAGTAGCGCACACGCGTACAGTAACCCACCAACAGCTGCGGAAGTGGTCTGTAGCCCACCCTGAGAGGGATGACGTTTTGGAGATCTGCACTAAAGGCTGATACTCTTATCAAATACCGCGAGAATAAATTGACACTAGTCTATAGCACAGCACACGAGAGATGATTCATTTTAAGAGCACCAGAAGGGATATTAAACTGACGTTTACAGAATACGAGAAAGTGCTGATCATGGTTTAAACCTAGTGCGGGAGCTGACTGTTGTCTAGAGTACCGTACACGAGAATAACACTCTTATGGTGTACCATGATGAATATCTGACACTCGTCTACATGACAGCGCAGGAGTGATGACACTTGTTTCCGTTACATGCAAAGAGCTGATATTCTTTCAGAACAAAGCACGAGACTGGTGACGCGTGTCACGAGCACGAACGGGAAGAATGAACGTTCTATTACAAAATCCGAGACGAGTGGAGATCGTGATTTGACGTTTTGGACAGGTTACCGAAGGCGTTGGGGATGCTGACTTTTTTCCTAAAGTAACACGTTGGAGAACTGACGCTCGTTTATAGCACCGCCTCGCAGGAACACATTATTACAGGCTAATATATAAGGTGTTCAAAGAACCGCGCGGAAGAGCTGAAGCTCATATAAAGCAACTTGCGGGAAAAATGACGCAGATCTAGCACAGGAAAACATTGTCATGGGCTAATATTTAATGTGTTCAATGTACCGCGCGGTTCAAGAGCTGACGCTCGTATAACGCACGATAGCAGACGCAGGTCTAGAGCGCAGAAACACATTGCACTGGCAACATTTAAGGTGTTCAAAGCACCGCGAGGAAGAACTGACGCTCATTTAGAGCAAATATTAAGCTCAAGAGCTGGCGCAAGTCTAGAGCACAGTAAATACAACGTCACGGACTAAAATCAGTGTGCGTTCGTTACGCAGTCTGGAATGTCCGGGACCTTTCGGACAGCAATGGGATGCTTCAGATCAGTGTCCGAAAATGTTGTTTTTGTCTCGGCAAAAAAGTTACTGTTTCTATGACGCCATGAGCATAGCTTTCTTCGTGTTTCAGTTTGCGGACTGTAGGTCTTTTTGCCACTTATGAATTGATTCACATGCAGTTACATGAAAAATCACATGTGTTTATCGTTTGATTTGTATGCTATTCATATTATTCAGAATTGTGTTTTTGTAATAGTATGGAGAAATTTTTATTCTGAAAATATCTCAACTTTCTTTTTTTAGGAAAACTCCTGCATTACCCGACCCGGGGAGCATGTTGGCAACCCATTAATATACAGATTGAAAGTTTGCTTTGTCAGTTATCGTGTTGTTTATTTTGCATTCCAGTCGGTGTCGTCAGGTCAGAAGACCTGGGACAGTTTCGGACTTGCAAAGGAACGCACCCCGAGTGTTCAAATGCTGACTCTCGTACGGAGAAACGCGCAGAAGTTCCGAGACACTGAGTAGAAGAGTTGACATTTCCTAGAGCAAAACGAGGAGACGCTTGTCTTGAGAACTATGCATGCTTATATCTGCCTGGGAAAGCTGCCGTTTTCAAGTTTACCAGTACCCGGGGACCGCGCGGGAGAAAAGAACAGATTTCTGGAAAATTTACGCTCTAGTGGAGCCTGTGCGGGATTGAAAGCTCATCTAAAGCACCGCGAGGAGAGCTAATGTTTTCCTAGACCATCACGCCTGAACATTCCTAGACCATCACGCCAGTACAAAGCTCATCTGGAGGCCCTGATTACCATACACAACATTGCTGGTGGTGTTTGTTGATTTTGAGGTAGTGGGGGTGAAGGCTGTCTTAAATATCTACACTGACAGGGAAAAATCACTATGAATTACGAATGGAATAATTCAGATTCAATGTGTTGTCTGCTGCTGTTAGTTAGTGTCAACAAGAACAAGTTGTTAAACATTTCCCATTGTGCGCACACCACCTGCACTTGAATTGCACATCTGGTCTTATTATTACCAACAAAACTAGGTTGAATATAAATTTAGCTCAACCTGATTTTGAAATTGTTATATAATACCAGCTAGAGACACTAAGAATAACACACTGGGTTTGAAAAAACACAACAAAATATACTGTTATATAAAGTTTTTGAAAGACTGACAATATTCAAGTATTCGAGATTGAATTCAGTTATGTTTCAAAATATCTCAGCAGTTCTTGGAGATACCTATGTATGTAAACAAACAAATTTATTTTACATTATTATTTTATTATTGTACTTGTTTAGTGATAGGAGAACCTGTTGGGGGCAAGTGTGAGGTTGGTGCACCCTAGAACCTGGTTTGTGTTGCCACTAACCGTTCCAAGGCGGTATCCCCAAAGGTTCTCTTTTTCGTTAATTGTTTGTGGCGTCTTATTTGAATTGACATACTTATCAAAAGATGCTGCCTCTTTCTCTGTTCCTTTTCGCTGCGTGGGGAGGCTGTGTTTTGTGAGTGTGGCGATTCCTGATATGCATATTTCACTCTTTTGTTTTTTACATATTTCACTTCATTATAATATCGAATTTACAAGTTGACTTCAGAAAAAATGTGTATGAGATTGTTTGTGATACTGGGTTCAGATCCACGAACTGTAAAACACATTTGAAGTTACACAATTTATTTCAACAATCCTGTTTCTGAACGGTTTTAGACCTTTTGCACAGCAACATTTTCGAATAACAACAACAACAACAACCTTAAACAAACTGTTAAAACTAAACAGTGTCCCAATGTTGTAGCTCTAATAGGAACAAATCGAACCCTCAAAAATGTACCACATATAAGAAACTTTGCGTTGATCATTTGTGCTGATATCCAGGTACACTTTTCATCTGTTGACAATTTGCAAATCTCTTCTTCTGACAATGTGCATTTCAGATCTGCTTACAATATGCACTTCTCTGCTAACAATGTCCACTTCTCTGCCTACAATATGCACTTCTCTGCTAACAATGTCCACTTCTCTGCTTACAATATGCACTTCTCTGCTAACAATGTCCACTTCTCTGCTTACAATATGCACTTCTCTGCTAACAATGTCCACTTCTCATGTGCTTTCTATCTGCACTTATATGCTGACCCTGAGCTCTTCTTTTCGGTTAACAATGTAATATTTTCTGCCGACAGTGGTTATTCTCTTCGGCTGGCAATGTACACTTCTCTTCTGCTAGCAATGTGCACTTCTCTGCGGCCAGTGTGTACAAGTAATTCTCCTCTGTTGACAGTGTGCACTTCTGCTCTGCTTACGATGTGCAGTTCTCTGTGTGTACTAGTGATTATTCTCTGTTGACAGTGTGCACTTTTGCTCTGCTTACGATGTGCAATTCTCTGTGTGTACTACATGTAGAGATTATTCTCTGTTGACAGTGTGCACTTCTGCTCTGCTTACGATGTGCAGTTCTCTGTGTGTACTAGAGATTATTCTCTTTTGACAGTGTGCACTTCTGCTCTGCTTACGATGTGCAGTTCTCTGTGTGTACTAGAGATTTTTTTCAGGCCCCTTTTCAGGGTAACCCCATTTATTTTGCAATATTTTAACATATTAACAATACAGCACAATATATCAACATAGTTTTAACAATTATCCATACGTATAATACTAAAAGGAGACTGAAACATATTTTAAGACAAGAAAACACAATTATGTACATAATTGATTAGTTGCAACATATTTCATAATCTTTTACAGAATTTGTTAATTCAATACAATAATTGTTACTTATTTTGGAACTAAGACTAAATGACTGGGAAAAAAAAAGAATCACACAAAGTAAACAATCTTCATTCAAATGAACAAATTACATGTATTAATAAATTTTCTTCTATGCAGTTTCTCTATAGAGCTGTCTAGTTATTTATGCATGATAACAATTTGGGTAAAGGATGCATCTTGACATGGAACAGACATAAATCTTTATATTTAAAAATGGCTTATTAGTAAATTCACCTTTTCCCATTTTACTAAGAATTCTTCAAGCTTGTTTTTCTATAGCTATTTCTTTATTTACTCTGAATTGATGTTTCAAATAAAATTTTGCACCAGCTACAGTAGGAGAGTAGGACATTATTTTGCAGTGGTAGATATAAAGTCTAATATGTAATAACAATATATTTTCTGATATTTTATCATTTAGTGGCCGTTTCATCATATGCAGGAAAAAATTGTAAAAGACTTAGTAGGTTGGATATAAACAATTTAGTTGTCTGCAGCCCCGGCTTATTTTTACAAAGTTTGAAAGATAACCACATTGAATAACTGCTGATTTGGCATCTTGGTAAAAGACTGTAAACCATTTTTGTATTGAAGGACCAAAATTGAAAAATGATAAAGTATTTTTTATAAAGTCCCATGATTAAGAGTCGAATGCTTTTTCAAAATCAATCAATAGAAGTAGGCCAGGTATGTTATGTTCTTCAGTATATTGCATTATATCATAAATTAGTCTTGTGTTTTCACCCATATATCTATTTGGTATAAAACCAGTTTGTTCTTTACTAATCAAGGAGTCAAGCACACTTTTTATTCTGTTTGATATACTACCTGAACCTATTTTATAAACTGTATTTAGTAAGGTAATGGGTCTCCAATTCTTCAAAAATAGTCTTGATTTGTTTTCTTTTGGAATACATGTGATTACACCCTGAGACTGAGTTGGTGATAAACGTCCTGAAGAATATGCATGATTTAGAGCTCTTACAACAAAAACACCTAATTTACACCAAAAGACTTTAAAAAATTCTGCACTGAAACCAGATGTACCAGGGCTTTTATTATTTTTCATGTTAAATAGAACTTTACTTGCCTCAGATACTGTGATATGACCTTCCAGCATATTTGAGATATCATCTGAAAGTTTTGGGGCTGTTAAACCACTTACAAAATCATTAAATGTGTCTAATGAAAAACTATTTTTTTCTTGAAAAAGGGATGAGTAAAACTTTTCACATTCTTTGAGAATTTTATGTTGATCTGTTATTAATTCATCATCAGTCTGCAGTTTCGAAATAGTTTTTGTTAGATAAGAGTTTTTTTCTAGATTACAAAAGAAATTACTAGCTTTTTCGTCATCTGTAATTTTTTGAATTCTTGCCCTTATCATGTGGCCTTCAAGTTTCTGTTGTTGTAAGTCGTTTTATTCATTTCTAAGTATATGTAATTCTTCTAAATTATTTTCATTCAATTGTGTTTCGATTTGTTTGATGTTTTCCATAATTGATTGTTCTTTTTTTATCATTGTTTCTCTTTTTAAAAGCTGAATATGAAATAGATTTCCCCCTAAGTTCCATAAAAAGTGTATCTAAAAATAACTGGTCATCAATCACAAATTGTATCTCATTTTTTGAAATATTGTGCAAGTTTTCCATGTTATATATTGGTAATGCATATTGCCTTGTAATTTCATCTGTTTTTCTGTTCATGGTTTCTAGGTAAGAAATGTCTTTTAGTAAAGAGTTGTTATGTTTCCATAAACCTTTTGCATGTTTAAAGTCTGTTAGCTGAAGATCAATAAAAACCAAAGAGTGATCAGATTGAATACTTGGAAATATATCACATTTCTTAATATAAGGCAAGAATGAATTTGAAACAATAAATAGATCTAATCTTCCTTGTTGGAGTGGGTTGGACCTTCTCCAAGTATATCTTTTTAGTTCAGGATTGAATTCTCTGTAAGGGTCAAACAAATCCCTTTCTGACATATAATGCAATAACTTATCTCTTGCTTTTCTATTATTGATTGTTTTGTAATTATGGTAGTCTAAATCTGGATCTAGTACTAAATTTAGATCACCACAGATCGTAAAAGAATCATTTCCAAACTTATTGATTATACTAAAAATATTATCATAGAACTCAGGTTCATCAGTATTGGGACCATAAACAGTAACTAGAGAGATTCTCTTACTTTCAACAGACAAATCTAAAGCTATAAAATTACTTGCGAATCAACACATTTTTCATGAATTTCGAATTCAAAATTGTGTACTAGAGATTATTCTCTGTTGACAGTGTGCACTTCTGCTCTGCTTACGATGTGCAGTTCTCTGCTTACAGTTGTTATTTCTACTCTAATGACAATTCGTTCTTCCCCTTTACTTACAATGTGCACATTGTTAGTACTTCTCTTCTGACAGTGTGTTCTTTTCGGATTACAGTGAGCAGTTATCTGCTAACAATGTGCACTTTTACTCTGCTAGCAGTGTGTTTATTTCCTCTGCTTAAAACGTGCACTGGTGACCACGTGTGACCACTTCTACTCTGCTGACAGTGTGTAACTTTCCACTAATGGCTGTGCTTTTCTCCAATGAGAACAGCTCCATTGCTGACAGTGTGCACTCCCCCTGTGACATAAATGGTCCTAAATTATTCATTATAGAAATTAAACAAGAACTTTCAGAGGGAACAGCATGCTAGATTCATCTGACATAAAAAACAATGTTAAATGATTAAATGTTTGATGTAATTTATTTTAAGTACAACAACTATGGCAAAAGATTAAAATGGCCAAAAGATTTGGGGGACCTACGTTCGGATGGAAGGACGTACGGAAGAGTGCAATTCAATATGCCTCCCACTTTGTGGGGGCATAAAAGCTACTGAGTGAATGGGTCCACAACTGTGAAAATATTTTTGAAAGTTACAGGAATTGTTGGAAATGAAGTAAATCAAGACATCTATGATAAGTTCGATATCGATTATAAATATTGAGTAAAGTTAAAGATAGTCATCATTGCCTAAGTACTTCTAAGAAAAAGTGATAAATGAGGCATAATTGAAAAAAATAATCTTGGAAGTTAATTGTTGTTGGAAAATGAAGTACGTCATGATTGGGAACATTTGTCGATCACTCACATAATATTAAAAGTGATGTACCAAGTGAACAAAAAACTTAAACCTTAAAAAATATTTTATGTATAGGTCTTGTAAAAGTGATTTAGATAATGATAATGTATGGTATCTGTAGAGTTTCAGAATTATGGACCAAGTGAACTAAAACACTAAGTCCAAATCTAGATGAAAAAGGGTCCTAATTTCACAAATACATGTAGTATAGTGGGGTCTTACTGGTTGTAATGTAGATGATGGTGGATATATATTCCAAGTGTCAAGTTGATGTCTTAAGTAGTTTTAAAGTTATGTACCAAGTGCACGTTTTTATTATTAATGAACCTTCGTCAGCACAAGTAGGATAGCTTCCCTGTTCTTCAAATACTCTAGCTTTATCATTCAGGTGGAAAATGCTGAAAATACACACAGTAAAGCTTCACATAAAGTGTCAATGAATTCCAGATGGTTGCTGAGAAATAGCCCGGACACCAGTGAAGCATTTGATCAAGTGTCGTTGAATTCTAGCAGTTGGTGGCAGAGAAAATGCCTAGACACAAGTGGTCATATAGGCCATAACTGTGAACAAGATGCATCAATAGGGTGCAGCACCTAATTGCCTGGACCAATTTCAAGAAGTGCATGGGTTAAATGTTTTAAATTTGCTGGGGTGCTCGATAGTGTTAGGTGAAATAATTTGAAAAGAATAACTCAGATTTACCAAAACTGCATGAAAATGTTCACAAGCGTTACAGGACCAAAAGATTCAAATAAAATAATGTCAGATAGTGAATCCACATGTTGATTAGTGACCTTGAGCCGACAGGTTGATGTACAGACTTGGTTCGTGGTGAGCAATATTTCTCCAAGACTGATTCACTGACCATCAAAATTAGTTATAAAAACTCAATCATATTCCCTGAGGCAACCTTCATATTGTAATAATATTGTGTCATAGTTTCATCGGGACATGCTGGAATGTACTTATAAATGGCAACTGTATGCAACTACTACATTTAATTTGTTGCTAAAAACATTTAAATCTAAAACTAATGCCCAATTAAAACATTTTGTTATTCTAATATATCACATTGGGTTCTGGAATGATTTGGATTTAAATAAACACAAACACAAAATGGTAGCTTGCATTTTTTAAAGTTTTTAATAACTTTTAGGACTTTTTGCATTGTATTACAGCTATGTTTTCATCACATTTCTTATTAGTATAAAGACAAGGCAAGTTGTCATAACAAACACTAGCATCTTACAATCAAGCCAAATAGCATCAAATGCTTCTAACACAATTGATCTCCCCTTCTATCATCTCGCTGTCAATAAATGCCAACATTTATAAAGCTAGTCATGCCAGTATGTTACAACAGTGTGCCAGTTTTAGTGCTTGCCTCAAAATACTTGCACCAAGTAATCAGTGAATTAATCTAGTACATAATATGTTTGTTTCACAACAGTAACAGGACTGCTTTCTGTACACTGTATGACAGAACAGGAACTGCTGCTAATCATTACCATAATAATAGAGTTTCTGGTCTATCCATATCAAACAACTTTTATGATCACTATCTTTAGAAGTGAGATTGCTGTTTGTACAAACAATAAAATACTGTTGACAAATTTGATTCATGAAAAATACATGTTTCTACCAGCTGAGGAATTTAAAATGTGATTTCATGTGTACAGTATAAGCTTACATTAATGTTTACAAACCAAGGGAAACAATCACTAGAAATATTAACATCTTTTCTATATGCACTGACAATCATCGCAGATTTTTCTCCCCTTCCTCATTTTATTTCAGGGCACAAATTGGACTGTTATATAAACTATATTTGCCTATTCAACAAATACACAACACAAGTCACGCCATTCAAAATGTGTCTTCAGTGAATTTTTTCAGGCAATTCTGGTTGTTAGTATCTTTGGCAAGAACTTACAATTCTCTTCCTTTTCCCCACCTCTATTGGGTGAAGTATTTTCATGTTCAACAATAAATGCATTATAAGAAGTGATGTCTGCTTAATTTCGACATCATTTCAAGGAATGGCATTGACTTCCCAAAGAAACAGTTCTGCATGTCCTGGCTCAAACATTTTAAACAAACCTGAAATGGCAGTAAGACCAGATAACATGACAACATTGTACTTCTATATTATAGTTCACCAGAAATGATATTTACTGTATCCAAATTATTGATAAGTATTTTTGGCTCTGCCAATCGAATCTGCACAACACTTGATAATTACAGTAACAACAAGCATTACAACTGTTTTTACATGACCCCATGGTTCAGAAACAGTTAACTGATATTGGCCAGCATATGTTTTAGATATCACAGTATTTTCTGGCTTCGTTACCATGTCTGGGACTATGACAGCATCACATACTTCAAGGTTAACATGTACAATAAAACATAACTCAAATTCCCTCATAAAAAATGTGAATTGTTTACTCGAATTATTCTTTTTACGCCAAAAGAGAATACAAAATCTATCGTATTACCAAGTTTTGAGATAGTAACAATGTAGCAATGTTTCAAGTATTATTTTTTCTAATGACTGTAATTCTGTGATCAGTAGACTTGGGATCAGTTAATGAAATCTTTTTAGAATGTGCTACTTATTTCTGGACATCATATTTTACAAAGTAACAAAAGCTGAGTTAGACAGTGTACACTTCCTATTCCTATCAACAAATGTTAAGGTATCAATCAACAATCATCAAGGTAGATAACAAATCATAACCATTGCACAAATGCTCATGTATAATTGAATTTCCATTTGATCCACCCCTCAATAGTATATACAATCATGCTTAAATGTATCTGTTTTCTGGTATGAAAGATGAATACTTAAGTAAAGCAGTGTTAGTGGCCTTATTTCATCCAGCAAATATGAGCATATACATTCTTAACCTTTTACTCCGTACATACTTTATTGTAGGGGCAAACAGTGAAGATCCCGATCAGACAGGAATGGTGTACATTCAGATCAGATGGCACATCTGTGCCGTCCGATCAGGATCTTAACTGTTTGCTTTTAGATTCATTAGGTTATTTCTGACCAAAAAGTGAAGATAAAGATAAGATGGCACGGATGTGCTGCAAGATCTGGATCTACACTGGTTGCACACCAGTTAAAATGCTTATATATGGAGTTAAGGGTTACTGTACAATTAAATAACTGTCACACTGATCTTGGTGAACATGCACATAATTTACATAATGCTATCATCTTGATGCTTTCAGCTTTTCTTTAATCATTCAAACTTTTCTCCCAATAATATTTTTAACGTTTTTTTTTTTCAGGATTGCACCGGAAAGAAATCATTTTTATTTTAGCACTAAGCATTTAAGGGGTCCCACATTAAAATTGCCAGGACAAATGTTATTTCCAGTAAGGATAGAGTTATCCTCCATAACAAGATTTACAAAGCTTTCCAATGTCCTGGATTTTTTTTTTAAAACAAATTTGTTTTGATGTTTAAACTTATCTCTGTAATTATTCCTAGCTTGTTAACTTTAAAAAAAACAACAAAAAAACCCCATCTATTTCCCTGAATTGTACAAGGTGTTTCAGATTTACCTGTCCATCTTAAAGCACTGAATTTCCTATATCTTTACACTAACAAGATTGGAAATTGTCTGAAGGCAAAACAAAATTACCTTGTCCTATTTCAACCTTGAATCTATCATTGTGTATCTTACACAACTGAAATCATAAAATTACATGAAAATAAATATGCTGTATGCTATGTCACACTTACTAAAATACTGATTCAGGTGACAAGGCAACACAAGTGTTTATAACAAGATATCTAAAGGTCAGCAGTCACTTCTGTCTGCAGTTACCTTAAACACTTGCTCCTATGCAGACAAAAACTGAAGCAAGTTTCTGCTATTGATAAACATTTCCAATAATGTACAAAATGTTAAAGTCTGCATGTTTTATTTGTCAGATGTCATCTGTGATTCTATAACAACAATTGCCCACTGAAGAGATCAGTATGTCGACCAGATTGTAATCAATATCCCTCGAACATGGTTTCTTGTTTCTTTATTCCAGGGACTATGACTCTGTCTTCTCAGCCTGTCTGCTTGGTGCTTGCTGCTGAAATACAGTAATATAGTTCAAGCAATGCAAAATTAATTGACTTGCCTTAATGCAAATGACTGATTTCGTAAAGATGTGAAAAACCAATCGGCTAATCAGAGCAACACAATATTGATCAGTGGCAATAATACCACCTCAGTTGCACAAGTACAATTAGAACTACTAAATAATGTAGAATTTCTATGTTTGAATGTTTTAGACAGACAAATAGGTTAAAATATCCCTTGATGCACATTGCATGTGAAGATTTATAGACACAACATTCTAAAGTACAGAGAGGCAGCCAGCTCTGCATAACTCTGGCACACAGCTCCTGTTTCAAGTGAGCAACTTACTTTGTTCATTGATCTGTCGCCAGTTTGAGGCCGTCTGTTTTCTCTGTTATCTTCATAATGATATTCATAGTCTACCCAGCCCTGGTTCCTCCTGGGACCTCCTCTACCCCCACTGCCACCGCTGTAACCACCACCGCCTCCACCACCACCTCTTCCTACAGAAAACAACATAGATGGTCTAATAAAAAATGTCCAATTGCAGGAACAATAACAACATAGATGGTCTGTTAAATAATGTCCCATTGCAGGAACACTGACAACATAGATGGTCTAGTAAATAAAGTCCCATTGCAGGAACAATCACTATTAAGGTCAAGCAATTTCTGAACACTGCTCCTTGGATTATTTTCCAAGTCCTGCATGACATTTTTGAGATTTGCGTACATTGGATGAACAAATTAAGAACACAGAATTACTGATCGACTGTAAACTTGTTAAAAACATCACCGTAGAGTGCAGATCAGTACAAAAATTTAGTTATATTGGATATGCAGACTATCTGTCATAAGACACACTTTAAAGACTGTTTTTAAAGATGACCTCTTAAAACAGTCTGTTTAACAATCTTCAGCACCTCAAATAAATACCGAACCAAAAAAAGAAAATTTTGCAAAATATCTACTGGTAAAAGGTAAAGCAAATGTACACCCTAAATTGTAACATTTTTACCTTTCCACTGGACTGGCAAGTTGAAGTTTTAGTCCATAAAATATGCTGACAGATCTTTAGGTATTTTTGTAACATTCATGCCTTGATCTGGTTCATGGTCATCGACACATCATAATTATCTACTTGTTTTCCTATAAATGATATGGCTTGAAAAAAAATGTAAAAGCAGGTCTAAAATCTTGTTCGCAAATTTTGACAAGAAGATATCAAATGTTGTTCCAATAAAATCTACCATACCTCTATAACCACCATTGCCTCTACCACGCCCTCTGTAACCATTATAATTGTTATAACCTCCTCTGTAACCACGGAAACCACCACGCCCACGGAAACCCCGCCGTGGATCACTGGTACCAAATGTTTCAACATTTAATTTTCTTTCTTCTTTCCAAGTTGGCCTGGATTGTTTTCTAGAATATTAATATAGTTCAAGTGTTATTGAACAAAGTTGGCCTGGATTGTTTTCTAGAATATTAATTTAATTAATTCAAGTGTTATTTAACAGTTAGGTTCCTTCCAAATCCAATGCCAAAAATATACCAGAAAGTGAATGACTCCCCCCACAATACAGCTTTGGAACACAGAAACTGAGCCCCAATTATCTTCTTTTATCAAATTTTAAGTCAGTTAGTATTTTATCTGAAACTAACAGGCTTTGCGAAAGTTGCCGAACCGTCGGACATGTCCGGCAAAAAACAGTCCGGTCCGATAATTTTTTCCAAGGTTCCGGACCTTATGTCCGGCACAGTTCAGTCCTTTATTTACTGGTAACGACTGAGTATGAGTCTATCGGTCAGGCACGAATACCGGGATTTATCAAGTCCGATCAAGTTTTCTCCCTTGAATATGTGAATATTGAAAACGAGTTTTACTCTGCGACCTTCGAAAACGAAAATGTCGTTCTTGCAGTATAATGATGGCACTACACCAGGCAAAATAACACAAAAAAACTGATGAAGAAAAAAGCAAAAACAAAAGGACTTCGAGTCCAAGTGCCCGCCGAGAAAATTTGTTGAGAAACGGCCGCTTGTGGTTACTTTTAAATGAGAATATATTTGATGAGAGTATTTGATGACACTGAAGAAATTGTACCCAGTTTTGATCATGACATTCTTTCAGTGGAATACAGACCATTCTGTTTGATTAAAAATTTGAGTGACAAGGACTCTGACTGGATATTTTGACGATTTTGATAATGAATGTTTTGAATTCCAGACAGAGTCCATCAATATGGATAAACTGATGTTTTATCTAAGAGAGTTAAAATGTAAAAGAAACCTTTAAAGGATGATGTGTCTTAAATTAAAAAAAATAACAAAGGTATACATATATTTGAAAAAAAAATTCGGTCAGACAAGAATTGGAAGTTTGTCTGACCGAATGTCAGGCAAAGTTTTCAGCAATTTCGCAAAGCCTGAACTAATTGGAATGCAAACATATATTGAAAGTTGCAAGTATCATGAAAATCTTAACTTTATATTAAATAAATTGTGAATGTATGAACATTTCTTGAAAACTGTAGAAGTTCTGCCCCACTCCAACAATAACTAAATAAATAACATAAAAATTATTTTAATGCAACAACAACATGCACTTGACTCTCTACAACTAGAATGTTGTGTTCCGCGGAACACATGTGCCGCCTGCATGCAAAAAGTTGAAATGTGGGCCTATGTTTAATCATATATAATAAAAATATTTTATTAAAGTTGATTTCAATACTACACCACAGAACACATGTGTCATGTAAATTGCATTTAAAAGGGGAATAAGTAAAATAATGGTGAAACCTGAGTTATCATCTTCAAAAATTGGTTTGTACACGCAGATGAGTTACTCAAAGTATTAAGTGAACTGAACAAGTACATTCCATTTAACAGGCAACACTAAGTTTCATGTTAAAGTTGCATTTGAAAGGGACATAACTCATAAAATATTCAAACAGGAGTTATTTTTGTTGTCGTCGATGGCACTGTTCATGTTGATGATACAATCCAAGTATTAAATGAATAGAACAAGTACTTTCAAATTATACGCAACATTAAGTTTCATGCGAAATTTGCATTTGAAAAAAATAGTCAAACAGGAGTTGTGATACTTGTTGTAACCGATGTTGTTGTTGTTCATGAAGATGATATATTCGAAGAGTGAATAGGACAAGTACTTTAAAAAGTTATAGGCAACATTAAGTTTCATGTTCATAAAATAGTCAAACAGGAGTTATCATTCTTGTTCTTCATAATGAAGCTGTTCATGGAGATGATTTATTTTGAATATTAAGTGAATAGGACAATTACTTTCAAAGTTGAAGTCAACATTAAGTTTCATGTTAAAGTTGCATTTGAAAGGGGCAAAACTCAAAATATAATCAAACAGGAGTTACGATTCTTGTTGTTACCAATGTTGTTGTTCATGCTGAAAATGTATTCCTAGTATGAAGTGAATAGGACAAGTACTTTCAAAGTTATAGGCAACATTAAGTTTCATGTTAAAGTTGCACTTGAAAGGGGCATTAACTCCAAAATATTGAAACTGGAGTTATCATTCTTGTCGTTACAGATGGCGTTGTTCATGCTGATGATATATTCCAAGTATGAGGTGAATAGGACAAGTACTTTCAAAGTTATAGGCAACATTAAGTTTCAGGTTAAAGTTGCATTTGAAAGGGGCATAACTAAAAAAAAAATTGAAACTGGAGTTATTATTCTTGTCGTCACAGATGGCGTTGTTCATGCTGATGATATATTCCAAGTATGAAGTGAATAGGACAAGTTCTTTCAAAGTTATAGGCAACATTAAGTTTCAGGTTAAAGTTGGGGGACTACTGGATGACGGCACTGACGACGACGACGAAGCCGCCGCCGGACAATAGGATCCCTATGTGTCTACCTGCTATCGCAGGCGACACAATAAAAAGTTTGTCACAAGTATTTCAATAACTATTTTATTACATACCCTTTGGCTCTATCTGAAGCTTCACAGCTAATATTGTCAAAGAAAGATTTGGATTTGTCATAGCAGCACTCTTCGTCTTCCTCTCCACCCTCTCCGTTCTCTACACTCTTGTCACCATTCACCTTGCCACCATCATCTGTAACAAACACAGCCAATATTCCCTTTCTGTTTAAATACTACATATTTCGATTTCAGTTAGATTTTGGCTTGCAACCAGAAACATCAAACATTATGCGAGGCGACTGAAATTACGTTGAGAAGTAGTGCATGGAAAGTATAATTTACAGAATGTTTTCATTGTTAATCACGCCTTCAGGTTGCTTTACTTAAAGCCACACCTTTTATTGTTTCAAAATCTGCAAGGGGAATGTACAATCAGTGACAAAATTTTATTGAGAGCAAAACCTAAATTTGAAAGTAAAACACAGCATCTGGGCTGTTTCAATAAAAAAGATTTTTGAAATCGGTCAACTGGTTGCTGAGATATTGTCATTTGAAAAATGGCAAGTGAAGTGAAAAAAATGTAAAGAATTTAAATTCATAAAAAGACCAAACTGGTTGGTCCATATGTTTGTACAGTCTTTACAGTGATCAAAATCTATCAAGTTATACTCATATATTTACATTCCTATTGATTTCTTCGTTTAAAAAAATTCGGTTCATTTTGCATGAACCGCATGACCCGTAATGACGTCAGTAACGTCATGGCTGTTACTATTGAAAACTCCCATGTATTACTCCCCCTTTTCACTTAATACTAATTTTTGAAAGCGTTCGACTTAAGTTTATTTAAAGAAAAAAATGAATAAAATGTAAATATAAGTAATGATTCTTATTTTGGTGCGGTTCATGCAGATTGGACCTGCACGCGAGAGCTGGCAAATTTACCATAAAGCGCTAGCACGCTTTATGGATTTGCCAGCTCTCGCGTGCACGTCCAATCTGCATGAACCGCACCAAAATAAGAATCATTCCTTAAATGTAGCAGAATAAAATTTTTATGGAGCATTATTATACAAATAAATACTATTGTTGAGGTCGATATGTAGTTTTGCGGACCTGGGTAGTGTGATATCGACCGAGGACGATGTCCGATCAGAATGCTTTAAATTCATAGGGTATATGATATTGACCAATATTAAATAAATCAAAGAATTTAAATTTATGTGCTTAAAATACAAGTATTTCAGTTTCTTATTATTTAAATGTGTATTTCTGTTAAAAAACATGTTGAAGCATCAAATATAAGTGCTTTAGAACTTGTGGTATCACATTAAGATAAAAAATTCATATTGTTAAGAAAGTGTGTCACACTCCTGACAACCACATGTGCAGTGTACTCAAAAATGTTTCACTAAGGCCATTCTTGTTTGTCACAATTTAACAAAACATGACATAGACTTCTACGAAAAAACATGCTCTTGTTTTCATGTAAAGGATATGTTGACAGAATATTGCAATATGTGCATAATGTTACACTCCTGACAAATTTAGCTGACATTTTCTGAAGGGAGCTGCAGACAAATATAATTTCAATAGAGGTGATAATATTATAATATTTGCATCTAGAAACATAAAACTTAATGATACACAAAACATTCATTTCTTATCTATTATTAATTTTTAAAGTCCTATAAAGTTATAAACCAAAGAGGTATTGATTTTCTTGAGGTATTTTCTAATCTACCACACTTGCCTTAACAGCATAAATTTTGTTTACTTTAAGTATAATATGCTTAATTTTATCATTATTTGATGCCTAATAAATGCAAATTTTACTAAAACATCACTAAAACATGTCTTTACTCAAGCTTTTTGTAAAATAATGGTCTGAACAAATGTGGTTTTGAAAAGTGTCACACTTCTGACATTTTTGCCCATTATTTTAGAATATTTTTTTAACGGATGGTGCTATTTTGATGAAACTTCACAAATCTTTAAACGGCATGATGTCAGGGTTGCCAGCACCAAGGATGAAAAAAATTCCCTGACTTTTCCCTGACCAAATCAGGTTTTTCACTGACCAATAATACCGAATGTAAACGGGAGTAACACCCCTACTGCTGCCCAATCCACCCATAAGTACATTTTTATTATTTTAACAATATATTATTACATTATTTAACAATTAGAGCATCATTTATATATCAAGTATAAAGATCGATAGATTTATGTTTAGTGGAATATTAAATTTATAATCTTACAAGATTCAACCAATACTTCTAAGATAATTTACAAATAATGTATTCTTATTCTTCATAAAGAAACTAAATAAATAAACAACATACATGTAGTATAAAGCAAGAGATTATCACAACTGAAGCTTAAGTATCCATTATTCACTAATGACTGGAATATAATCATCAAATGCAGAGAAAAAGAAATATACATAATCTGTAAAATAGGCAAGCAAACAACATACCATTTTGCACAAGTAAAACAACCCCTCAGACAGATTGCCCATACATGTTTCCTTCATGTTGCAAAAAAAAGTTATACATAACTCAAATACAATGCTGTTTACACCATACAAGTGAAACAAAAACACACAATTTAGCCTGTGCTTGGATAAACTTTGAAAAATGCATGTAGGTTTTGAAGATCCCTGTTCCAATCCAATAAATATTAATAATTAATAGTCTGATGCGAATGAAGAATATGTCAACCACATATACAATGGGCCTAATAGATCAGTTGATGCAGAATGTATGCTTAAATGTTCAAATTAATCTAGAGAAAATTTTTGAAGTTTTTTGTCACAAGATTAAAAAAATCATGCACCTGTCATAAAAATGATGGACTGAGCCACATAAAAAATATGTCAGGCACATCTACACATGATACAAACTACCTCACTTGTTTAAAGTTTCAAGTCAGTATCTTGAAAACTGTAGCAGTAGTTTGTGCCGCAACATTTTTTTAAAAATCCTGCCGTTATACAAAAAACTAGGTTGCTGTGAACTGAATGTTGGAAAACAGATTTTGTACACTAGATGTTCACATTATGATAGTCACATCTGCCAATTATTTTAAAATCCAACCATAGATGAAAATATAAGGGCAAAGACACAAACTATCATTAGTGAGGCCTGTATAGCAGAAATTACTAAGTTCAGAGTGTTGCTGTGAGCTGGATCTTTGAGGGAAGAACATGGGTTTTGTGTGTAGAATTTTGTTATTATAATTTCTGGAGGCAAGGGTTCCAGATCCTTTCAGTCTTCAGGCAAAATTTTTTTAATATAAGAACTTTTATTATAATACACAATTATAAAAAAAAGGTTCATAACAGAAAATTTGTAAATGCAATCTTTAATAAAATAGAACAATTTTTTTCTTTCAAATTCATTTTTCCCTGACTTTTCACTGACTTTTCAGGATTTTTATTTTTCACTGACCAAGTTTCAAAATTCCCTGACAATTCCCTGACCTTGAAAAAAAAATCAAATTTCCCTGACTTTTCAAGTCTACTGGCAACCCTGGATGTGACACCTCTGCAAAGTAGGAAAATGGATGTAACCGTTTGTTGTACATTTTTATAACAGGAAAAACCCAAACCAGCCATTTTTTTTTAAACAGCCCATCTTTTGATTGGAATGGCAGTTCTAACACTTGTAGCACGACAAACAATGTGGTTGGCATCTTGTGAAGTGCTAAAGTGCAACGGGTGTTTATGGAGGTTGCTTGCTGGGTCAAAATCTAATTGAAATCCAAATTTGTAGTACATGAAATTAAGTAACAGTTTCAACAGTGTCTGACTTTGGTAGATTTGTTTGTGCTGTTAACCTTTTTGCCACACTAAAACAACTGGCATCTCATATTTAAGAAGAGTGGAATGATGTATTGCATTACTTTTCACAAAATGATTTACCCAAGCTATGAGGTTAATTTAATTTGTTAAACTGACAAAAAAACTAGGTTAGCAATCTCTAACCGCAGTATTATCTTTCATCTTGTAAATTGTCAAAGACATCTTTAAATGTTATAATCATAGTATTGAGAATTAACTAACCTATTGTTAATTTCTGTTTTAGCTCACGCTCAATCTCTTCTTTGTCGAACTGAGCATTTGAACTTTCAAAATCAAATTCTCCCTCAAATTTGATAGGTTCATGTGGTCTTCCTGACCCTCGACCTCTAGCTGACTGGCCTCGTGGTGCACCTCTAGGACCCCCTCGTGCAGAGCCTCCACGAAATCCTGAACCTCCTGCAAGAGACACCCAATTATATAACTGTGACTGATTTGTATTTAAATTTCCTCAGCTGGTTTCAAAGGCTGCCAGAAACATTTAATTATTACTGGGTAGTGTGAAAGTAACTTGACTGTTTACACTCATGACCAAACTTCTGCTTATTTGCCACAAGAATTTTTGAATTCTGTGTAATAGCTATCATACTCTGACCACACTTAGGTTTTTTTAATTCTAAAAATCTGTCTTTTTTATAAGGAAGGGATGGCAGAAGAGAGACAAACCACATTTCCAATAAAAAATTTGTTCTGTTCAATGTTAAAGGAAAATTTTTATATGCATTGAATACTGTGTTATCTTAAGTCAAATAGGAATGAATAGTGAACAAGTTGACCTAACCTCTGTTATTGCCTCTACCCCTTGCATAGCTAGCAGATGATGGCCTATTGTGATCTTGATGTTCTCGCCTGTTGTCATAGCCTCCACGATCTTGCTGCTGTTGCTGCTGGTTGTCTCGTCTTTCCCAGCCACGGTCTCGTTGTTGTTGCTGCTGCTGTTGATGTTGTGGCTGACGTCGACGATTCTCATTTTGATGCTGCTGAGAGGGAGGATGATGGCCAGGTGGAGGTTTACTGGTGTCTGGCACACTGGGTGGCTCTGCCTGGGTTCCCTGATCAGACGTTGGTGACTTCCTGTTTGGTGGTGGTGTTGAGCCTCGAGATCCTGTAAATTGTCAGTCAGTGTCTCATATTATATGGATTTTACCATCAAATATTTAAATTGAAGAAGCAAAAGACTAATAAGCAATTAACATTTTCAAGCTATTTAATATAAAAATGTTAAATTTAGAAGATGCATCCAATAAAATCTCAAAATTGATCTGTTATTTACTAGACACTTCTTTCTTAGCAAGGATTTTACAACAACTTTGTTTTAACCAGCAGTCTATATATAAATTCCACTTATATATGACACTGTTTGCTGTTAGGATTCATAAGACTTAATTCTAGCCAGGAAGTGACGACCAGTGTAGATCCAGATCTGGAAATATGGATGTTCTAGCGGACATGGTCAGTGACGACCAGTGTAGATCCAGATCTGGAAATATGGATGTTCTAGCGGACATGGTCAGTGACGACCAGTGTAGATCCAGATCTGGAAATATGGATGTTCTAGCGGACATGGTCAGTGACGACCAGTGTAGATCCAGATCTGGAAATATGGATGTTCTAGCGGACGGTCAGACGCACATTATAAAACACATATATATGAAGTAAAGGGTTATTCATAATTTGAAGCGAGTATGCAACAATCCACCACCTTGAATCATCTTTTTCCACCACCAGTTAACTATTTCATTTGCTTTGTTGAGTTTGTACCTAATTCATTTTATAAAACAATTATAATTCTCAAAAATTTTAGTTAAAATTGTATGTTTGTTATTTTTTTTATCACTTTATGCTGTTAACTTTAAACTCAACTAGCAAACTACTCTTGTGCAACAAGGGCAAAACAAACACAAAATGAAATTCTCTTAGTTACTGTGTACAAACAGATGAAGAAAACAACTGTGGGTTACTGTTTAATGGCTATATGAAGCATGAAGAACAGTGGAATGCTGAATTACCCATACGTTTGGGCTGTGCAGAGCCCGGGCCTACTTGAACACCTTGATCCATAGTAGGAGACACACGATTAAGAGATGGAGAGGTCCCTCGGGGCCCGCCTAGACACATACAATACAAACCTTATGCCTGGTAATTTCCATGATAGGCACGTAAGTCGGCCTCATTATAACAAGATACCCTCTTAAACAAAGCTTTAATTCCAGAAGTCCAACAAATTCCACATGAACATTTACAGTATACATTGACACATTTTGATATACTGGCAGTCTTCTATAGATTTATCCATTCTCATATTAGTTTCGTATAGAATATTATTTAGCACTTGTAGGAACATTAATGACAGATTTCATGTATCAATTCTTTGACTTAACAAAAACAAATCTTGTGCAACATTTTAATCTAGTATCTACAAGTACACATATACAAACACAGTGCACAAATAATTACTTAAAGTCATTACATTTTCAAATAAATAATATAATGCAGTCTGGTACACCAATTTACCTGGTTGCCCTCCTGACTGTTGATGTCCACCAAATCCTTGTGGTGGTTGCCCTCCTGGTCCTCCATACTGTCCGCCATATAATGAGGGACCTCCAAACGGCTGGTATGAACTGCTGTTAGATCCACCGAACCCAGAACTTTGCTGTTGGAAGGATCCACTGGGAGTAGGCTGAGAGGACTGGAGAAATACACATAGAATATTAGAAAGGTATGAACAGTACAGTTGTTTTTCCACCATTTAGCAATAGGAGCTGGGCTTTTACTGTGAATAACTTTTCTTTGAAAATAAAAAGTTGTGCATAACTGACACATTGCAGTTCAAATGTTTAAAAGATCGTTGTTTTTCTTTTTTGACCTTTGTTGAAAAATAAACTGAAGTGCATAATTCTCACATTACCAACCTAAGTTTATTTCAGGAACAAGTTTTTGTGGACAGACATACAGAGGGCAAACATGTAGTCCACTATGGGTCACTGCTTAGGGAGTAATATGAAAAAGAAGACAACAGTCTCCAAGGCAGGATGGCCTACCTTGACTATAGCAGGGTCTTGTGGGAGAGGTTGTAAAGGCTGTGGCTTAGGAGGCTCACAAACATGCAGATCTTTAATATCACTTCCCCGGAATATAATATACTCGAATATCTCATCTCGAGGGGCAACAGGTCTGTCTGTAGGACGGTCTTCCGTTCCAAATGATCGGACTAAAATAAAAAAAGACTCAATTCAAGTTAGTTGGCAATAAAATGCATCACCTAAGCATTTGATTTTTACTGAACACTACATTATCAAAATGATTAAACAGGATCTCAGAAGATACTCCAGGAGTAAAGTTGGGACACAGATATCCTGCTGTTATATGGACAAACGAACGGTGCTGCAATGTACTAAATGTGGTTAAATCAAAGGAACGTAACTCCCTAAACAAGAAGCTCAGCTTATTGCTTATATGTCCACTAAGAAATTCTGCTTCATAAATACTGTCAAAAGTACAAAAGTGGACTCCTACATTTTTAATATCTAAATGAAAAATAATGCTATTTATTTGAGATTTTTTTAAAAATATTTTCAAATAGTCAAATTCCTTTGAAAATCTTGCATTTCTTTTACTAATCATGTCAACCATAACATTATGCCATTTATGAAAATTATATGTAACATTATGATTACAATTATATTTTTACTTACTACTAATATTTATCATTTTTAAATGATACACAAAAATATTTTAACTGTTTTTCTTCCATTAAATTCTAGATGATAATAAAAAATGAAGTTAATGTTTTTTCACAAAACTTTTTTTCCTTATAACTGAGCCTAAAATAAAGCACTATCACCAACTTGACCAAGCAAATAGCTAATCAGCATTTTAACTTTTTAAATCTTATCATATCCAGACAAAAATTTGAACTCCTAATACTTGCTTATACCTATTTAACATGTTTCGGTCCGACAGAATTTGTTTCAGTTTGGCAGATTTTCAGATCTTGTCTGACCAAATGTCTGACACTTTAACTTTTGGGAAGTCTGACCTATTTTGCTTGGGGACGATGCCATGTTTCTGGGTATGTTATGTAAACAACCAATGGACATGCATTCATCACCAAACATAATCTCATGTAAACCCTTTGAGCCAAAAAATGCCAATGTAAAAATATTCATCCATTAAATTTTCAAAATCCAAAATGTGGCTGTAAATAGATCAATCTGAACTGTAAAAATTATTTCATACAGCCGAAACCAGACTCCTACCTATTACCATTAAGCTGGTATATAAGAGAATTAAACTACAAAATTGCTACTCCAAATATTTAAAGGAACCCATGCTTCTTTAACCTTTAACATTTAATATTTTGACATTTTATATTTTTCATTTATTGGCAAGCGTTACCTCTAAACGTGATGCATCAAAAACGTGTCGCATGTTTAGTTTTAACAAAAAGTTTACAGAAATTCATAATCTCAGCTTTAAATGATTAGACACTGAAAATATACAACAAAATTCACCTTTAAGCATCAAATCATTAATTAAACATGAATTAAATCTGGTAAGAAATTATATTCAAGTACTGTGTATGCAGAACTTTCACTTGAAATATTGCCGATTGACAGTTGCGCAAAAATTTCGTAGACGAAAATATTTTCAATAGTCAGGTTAGTAAGAAAAACAATCAAACTATTGTAATTTAACTTTCATTATCAAGAAAATATAATCTATAATTTGTCCAATTGGTACTGTATAACATGAGGCAGTTGCGTGATTTGCATGAGCCAATCAGAATCGAGCAATGTCTACACGGCTGAGCGCTGCATAGACAAAAACACTGTGGTGGAAATTAAAATGGATTATCGCAGTTTATAACTGGATAATGTAAGTAATTTTTGTGTCTGAAGCAAGCATACGAGTAATATTAATAAAATACTGCTACATTTAGGCCGGTCATGTTTTAAAATTGCAGATAACTAAGATAATTGTCCTGACGGAACATGCGACAGGAAAACTGCGTTCAGCGATATGACGTTGAATTGCCATAAAATAAAAAAAAAAGATAAATAAGCATTTACGACATCATACAGTCAATTATTCAGTTCCGGCATTCAATCAGTTCCGGCACATTTGAGTTATAAATCGAAAATGTGGTAAGAAATAATTGTGTTCTTGCAACATTTCTCTCATTTAAAGTGATGTTGCTAGAACACTCTGATTTCTTGACCAATTTTCAGTTTTTAATTCAAGATTATTAACATGTTCCAGAACTGATTGAATGCAGAAACTGATTAATTGTATGTATTTATAGCACTAAAAAATTGCCTGATAATCTTTATTTATTTGCTTGTAAATTTCAGTGGCTGCTGCAAACACCAAATATGTCAAAATACGACCTCCAACGCTACTTGCACCAGTTTTGGTTTCCGGAAAACCAACATAAGACACATAGTCGGTTTGAACGTCTGAATCAGGAGTCTGATGCTTTACCTCCAGACCACCTTCATCAGTGTTCATTCACATTGACATTGTTGCAGACCTGTCATGTTACAGTTATCATTAGGTTAGATTAAAAATTTTCTTTAAGCAAGAATACTGTATTTATAGTGGCTGTAAATATTCAACTGGGGTACTCTTGGCTGTATTTTCTGCATTATTTCCAAGGCCATAGGTCAACTCAAATTCTTTACAACAGCTTTAGAGTAACAATCATAGGCGACAGCCCACCACATTAAAATATTCCAGGCAAACAATGAAAAGGACTTTTGTTTACTTTTTTGTTCGCTTCTTTTGTCAAAGTTCCAGTCTTCGCACCAGTTTATCGAGTACCGAGTAGCAACTATGACACATGTTTAAATTTCAAATGGTAGAAGAAACATTGCTTCAGGTCATGCTTATCTTGTAATCATTAAAGAAAAACTTTTGTACCTTTGGCTAAAGCCACAGTCGACTCATTCGGATCAATGGTGTATAAAATGCCTTCATATCGAATACCAGCTTTCGATATCAAGCTTATTTTACTGCCAAGGTATGGGATGCCACCACTCATGGTTGTGGTTCACCCCACTTACAACGTAGCGAAGGATGTCAACGGATTTTTCAGCGGCCTAGTTCTTCTCCCTATGAAATCTGTTACAAAATGGCGATATTGACCGTCAGGTGGCGCTTACTTTGATTTCAGTCCCACAGTTCTCTCCCCGCGCATGCGCATTTTCAGTTCTCAAAATTCTGTGCAAGGAAATGGCGGATCCAAACCCGCTAGACTCTTTTTTACACTTAGAGGCTGATGATAGTGCTGTTAATGCCTTAGTTGCATCATTAGAGTCGAGATTAGCATCTACCTGTCATGACGATCAACCCTCATCAATATCCAATCCGTCCTTGAACAGTAACCATGTTGACAATGTCTCTTCAATTTCAGCATGTACAAGTGCTCAAAATAACAGTGTGCATTTATCAAATAACGCACTTAATACAAGTAATAATAGTGCAAAGTCATTGATGAAAGATAGTCAGATTTTAGGAATAAATTCTATTCATACAAATTCTCCAGTTGGACATGTGAATTCACCGGTGAACTCACTCCGAACTGCATCACCGAAACCATTGAATAGTGTAAACAAATCACCTTCACCTGTAGTTCAAGTCATCACACAGCCAAATCATGGAAATCATACAATGGTTGCTAATCCGCATCAAAACAGAACAACACCATCACCACAGAGTGCTCTTGCAATTAGTAGTTTGAATGTGTCGCAACCAACTTCAAATATAGTGATAGCAAATTCATCAGGTGTGCAAAATATAAACACAGTGAATCAAGTTAACAGGACAGTATCGCCATCACCACAGCTGCATACTGCTGGGCAGATGATGCAGCAAACAGCAGCAGTTGTAAGAAATAGTCAGGGAATAGTTATTAATTCAAATTCTCAACCACTGACACAGAAAACCAATGTTCATATTGTACATAGTGCTGTGACTTCAATAGTATCTCAACCAGGATCTAATCCTAGTGTAATAACTGTGCGCGGACAAGTTCCAACTCCACAAATTGCAACAGTGAGACCTCAAGTAGTGACTTCTCACATTAATAATTCTTCGCCAAGACCCCAAGGTGGTGTGAGAATTCAAGCAAACAGAATGCCAAATAATCCAATTCGGATAGCATCATCTCAGCAAAATCAGCAAATAAACATTGCACCTAGACCAGGTGGTCATCCTGTGAGTAGCCAAGAGTTAAAATTTGTTGTAAACGATAGTTATTCCTTAGACTAGAGAAAACTGTGCCTTTATTGGATTATGCTGGAATTAACATATATATTTTTATTTTTTTATTTTCCCATGATAATTAATATTTAAGACTGAAATTTGGTTCTTTCTGGGTCTTCAGACATACTGTAAAAAAGGAATTACTTAAATATCTATTTTACATCCAACCTGTACTAGTAGTGAGTAAACGAAACATAAAAAACAGTTCTTTCATGTTGTTATAAAGGCTAAGCAACACTATATTATTTATGCTGACCCCAACGAAATTGTGTATTAAAATGTTTTTTTTCTTACCTTTAAAAACTGAAGAGAATTCTGCATAAATATTTTCAATTATTGTAAGAACCATATATATGTTATATAAAAAAGTCACAATATAATGATGGTAACTATCAAACTGCAAAGATAAAATAGAACATTTACATATTCTTTGTAATAAAGATCATGTTTTAATAAGCGAATTGTTTGCATGATATAATTTATTCAGTATGTGTCGAGTTATGGTATCGTTGAGCAAATTTTATTACTGATAACACATTTTACGTTTACTGCTTAAATTAAATGATTTTAAATAAAAAAATATATGAAAAATTGTATGAATGATGAAAGATCATTTATACGCAAACTGATGTTTTGAACTTTCTAGTGTATGTTACATACCCTAATGATCAAGCAAACAGAAATTAAAAAAATAAAATGTCATTTCGATACAACTTCTTTTTGGTAGTATTGTATAAACACTATTTCTATATTTTAATGTTTATATTCCTGAAATTTTGGAGCCTGAAAATAACCCAATAAGGCCATCCTTTAAAAATTGTTTGTTTGTGGTTGCGCGACCGACCCAGTGAAATAACCCCCGACCCAAAAAATTTTTTGACCATCTTAAGAAAATTTTTTTTGTGGTCTATCTTTCCGTTAAAAAATAGACATTTTACTTAACACTAACCAACGCAAACTTATTCCATATTTTACAATTACATCCCAATTTTATCTCAAGTATCATAGTTCAGAATTATTGCATCATCAACCATATTCACCCAGCTAAAAATGTCATATGTCACCTACACACTTTCTTGTAGATCAAACAATTTCATATCGAAGCCGATTAAACAACACTGTCTGTCTGGTTATGAGCCGACAATTTCTTTGAAGTTCAGTTTGACTGACAGAAAGTATGGATGTTTACCCTCATACTGCTTGTCAATCAACAGGAAGCAAAATGAACTAAGGCGGAGTTTAAAACAAGTTTGTGAAATTACTTTTGATTGTTTTTGATTATGTGATATTCAAAGAGAAATAGAATTTAAATGTGGATTATTTTAAGTACAAACATTGCCGTTTCGATACAGGATATGACGCCGGGTAATTTGTAACAGATTTTTTAATGCCTGATCGAATAAGCTAATTAAAAGTGTTGACAAGTTACAGTTTGTACCGAGGCTTGTTCATCGCTTTTGAGTACAGAACAGAACAAAATATTTTTCACTCGGGTTCACAAGTTATTATTGTCATAAGATACAACATGGGTGTTAAATGAATTGAAATATCTGCAAATGCCCGTTTTTATAAGATGAAACACAGATTTTTTTACTACCTTTTTTGGTGTCTAGGTTGATCGCGTAAAATGCAAATTTGCAAATGCAAGGCAGTTAGGAATTCTGAAATCCTGAAAATTCATTAAAGGGAAAATAAAGAAAATCAACCATTTGTAGACACACATAAACCTGAATTTCAGACATACGCCTGCCTGAAAAATTTCACCCAAGCAAATGTACTGTATTCTGCAAATATTCCGTCACCAAAAAGTCATAAATCAACAGTAAAATGTCCGCTTTTTAACGCTGTTCTCCAATTTTATACGGTATTCATTTTCAGTAATATAAACACGTGGGTTATTATTATTATTATTATCATTATTAAAAATGAACATATCCGTTTGAAACTTGCATCCTGAAAATACTTCTTAACCACAATGCTGTCGAACGGCTACAAATGTCTGGAATACTTTGTCCATCTACTGTGTTGTAGGCTTAAAAAATGCGGTGACAAAATGGTCTCCGCTTCTGTTAAAGTTTCCGTGGCTCTTAACTTTGAATAATCCTGCCAGTAACACTTGAAAGAGTAGGCAGTATCCAGACATAGATAATTAGGATTGTTTAAGTTTCACGCTCATAATGTGGGCATGGCCGTAACGTGGCTTTTACACGTGCGATAATGCTATTAAGATTTCCCGTTTCGCTGAATCATTGAATTCAAAATGGCGCAACCATGTTAGATACTTTCTCGGTGACTTTAAATGTGATAAAGGACATTACATCAACAACACTTATAAAAAATGCCAAATTACTTAATTACATACATTTCAGTCATGGTTTGATGTGTTCTAAGGCTTTGATCTGGGTATAAAAATAATATAAAAAAAAAAAATTCCAACCTACCAACCCACGTCCAAAAAGTTGGGTCGCGCAACCGAAAAAAAAAAAAATTTTAAGGATGGCCTAAAATGTTATTTAGAATTTCCTAATGAGCAATTCGAAAAAGTAAATTACATATATTTTGTATGGCTTAGTCGATTATTTGTGGAGGGGACAAAGTTGTTCAATAAAAATTGTGACACAGACTACTACAGTTTTCAAAATATTGACAAGAAACTTAAAGGGAAATGTGCAGGGTCGAGCTGGTGTACTCGGTAAAATCGTAAACAGATCGATCTATGTAACACTTACGTGTACTTTTCACTAAACTCTACATTTGAAACCCTCCAGGAGGAAGTTTTCGGTTAAGTTTTACCATTTTACCGGACCTGAAAACAATCCGCTGAAGAAATCCCTATACAAAAATACATTCTATATTTAAAGATCATTCTATGTTTAGCTCATCGCTGAGCTTACTATTCATAGTCGATAGTCGGCAAGGTACACCAAAAGCTTATTTTGGTTGAAGTGATCACGTGACAATCCCAAAAACCACCGCGGCTTTACGCGGGAATTTCAAACATAGCTAACCTATGCACGTTGCATAGGATAGGAAACACCATTTATATATCTTTTATAAAATATTGGTTTGAAATATTTCGGGTGTAAATCAACATTTGAGCTTCAAATAATGATATTCAACTGATTAATAACCCTTTTCGCAAATCTGTTCCATTCATCAATCCTGCACATCTCCCTTTAAAGCCTATCTTCGGTATGAAGTATGATTGTGCATTTGACTGATATCAAAATATGTGTTCCCCTATCATGATAATTCGTTTTCAGCAAGACCCATTACTCTTCTAAAATAAAAAAAATATGTTAGTTAAGTACTTGTGCAGTTGGCATGTATCTTTTATATTACTCCTATTCACAGGCCTGCCAAATCTCCGGATTTTGTCCGGAATCTCAGGATTTTAAGTTACTTCTCCGGATCTCTGGATTTATAGTCAAAATCTCAGGATTTCTATGAAATTGCAAAAAATATAGATTAATTAAACATACTTTAAAAGTTGTACAATAAACGTAAGTTATTCTACTGCACATTTCCTGTTTATTACTAGGTAACGAGAAAACGAGGTCGTGGTCAGTTACATGCAGTTTCAATGCCTCTGGCACAACTATACAATAACCGCGTGTCATAAACTAAACAAGGGCCTCGATGTTTCACCTGCCTTTATCTTTTTCACTGCATGTTCATTCTAGTATTGTCAAAAACAGGTCTTAACAGTTAAAAAATGAATAATAAAAATAGACAAAAATCATTTTAAAACATGTTCTTCAACCATTTCTAACAAAATCGGCAAAAATCATTTATAAAATTTTAGAAGAATATAAGTACAAAGAAAACTATCAGAAAATCATTATCATCATCATTATTATCATTTTTGTTCAGTCACAGTCATAGTGAACAGCAGAAACAAAACATTAAAACAACAACATCATCATCGTCATCATCATTGACATATTCAGACAAAATCTCCGGATTTTTAATGAAGAAGTTTTGGCAGGCCTGTATTCAATATCCTGGCCCACTTACATTATTAAAAAAAACCCTTAACTTTATCCATATGCTCAGAGTTTAAACCATTTTCACTTAATTTTTTGTTTGTTAAATATTAATGAATGCATTTGGCATATATATCTTCATAATAACTAGTTTCAAACGATTTGCATGCTTTTTACAATGCATATCTGATTTTTGACCATATCCCAATTTAAAAAAAAGAACATTGCCCAATTCTTTCTAAAAATATCCCAAAAATAGACCACTTCCCCAAAAATATTTTTGCCCCAAATAAATCATTATAGAGTAAAATATGAGTAATATTTAGTAACCAATGATTTATTTTTATTATTTAAAGTCATTATATAATAAATGATCATTCACATGATGATTCAATGGAAAATTGTTTGTTGGATTTGACAAAAAGACTGTATTATGTTTGCTCTTATTTAACTCTTTAAACGTCCCATAAATCATAGGGATCACCAAGTGTATTTATATCGTAAATTCAGTTTTATTTTTATATTCATTTATCAATATATTAACTATGTATTCATATTTATAATGTATTTATAAATTGTGAATTTCAATTTCATTTTGTAGTGAAATAATATAATTATCATATCACTACCAGTACCAGAACAGGATTGTAAATATCAATGACATGAATAATGCTGTCTTAGGTTTCTTTAAACACTTCTTTTCCAGCCAATTATTAAGAATTTAATTTTATTTATTTTCATTCACTATAGAGCTATAATACTGAGTGTGATTAATACCCCACAATAGCACTTTTGTCATAAGCAACAGGAAAATTGTGTCACAAGTATTTTCACTTGATGTCAATTTTATCTTTAAACTTTTAAAGTCTGTACAGTCCTGTATCTTTAAATTTATAGAAGCAATTCATACCACAACATTTTTAAGAATCCTCTGCAACTCCAACAACAAATTTTGAACTGAGCCATATAAATATTATATCACAATAATCTAATACCATTCATCATTAAAGATTCATCTCATGATACTGAAAATGGTAGAAGTTGCCTGCCCCCTTTCAACAGAAAATCTCAAATATATGTAAATATCTTGAAAACTAAAGAAGTTGACCTTCTCTCCGTCACGAAATAATGGAGTTAGGATGGACTGAGACACATGAAAATTATATCTACATAAATGTCTACACTTAAAGTAAATTTGAAATCAATCTATAGAAGAAGTTGGGGTCCCAAGATTAACCCATCCTATCAACTTATAATTGACTGAGCCACATGAAATAAATCATACACACCCAAATTTTATGCAAAAGAAATGTTTTAAATTTCAAGTCAACATCATGAGTTAGCGTCCCAAAGTTTTTTTGATAATGTTTTGCCCCTCTGACACACAACAAATTAAAAACAAAATCTGAGTGATAAGAGGGGCATAATTAGCGTTAAGAATATTTATATAAGAGTTATGTGTCTTGTTGAAAATGATGTAGATTATGATAGTGAATATATATTTCAAGTTCAAAATTATATTTCTAACAGCTTTTAAGTTTTGGACTGTGCATACAAACTTGAATGCAAAATCCAAGTAAAAAGTTGTAAAAGTGGTACGGGTCTTGTTGTTTATAATGTAGATTATGAATGCATATTCTAAGTTGATATATTTAGTAGTTTTGAAGAAATGGACCAAGACCAAAAACACCTGAAAGGACACTGACTCTTGTGGCAACTAGGATAGCTCCCTAATTCTTTGAATAGTTTGGCTAACAATTATCAAATTAACATAGTGGCTATTCAGTGCAATATATAAAAATAAATCAAGTAAAAGACTTGTTATTTCTAACAATTTGATTTGAATAGTCTAGCATGCTTTTTCCCCTAAAAGGTCTTGTAAATGTTTATCTAAAATGTTGAACACAGCATAATTCTCCTAACAGACATTGGTCCAAACTCTGCCATCAGTTAGTATGTACTACTACAGTAAATCACCAGCTCTTAGTAGAACTTACAAGTCAATTTCTTGACAGTGGCATAAAATGTTTCATAATCTGAGGTTAATTTATCAAACACTGTATCAATTGTATAAAGTGATCTTTATAGTTTCAGTTGCAATATTTGATGTTCCGATATTTATATGATGCCTATTTCAGAGTCTCAGCATTAAATATAATGTTTTGTTGTTGTTCTTTTTCAGAGTACAATAACATTACCTCCCGGGATAGTGCCTGGTCAGGGTGCTGTGTTGATGAAGAATGAACATGGCCAGATTGTGATAGTTCAACCAGGGTCTATACCAGGCCAACATCCTGTGTCATCTGTCACCATCTCAAGTAGTTCTACTCCACAAAAAGTACAATATGTTAGGGTATGTACTAAACTTGTTTATCAAGTTTACAAAAATTCCCATGCACTCATGTTTTTTATTCTAAAGCAAGAGATATGAACTGTGTGTTAGCATTGTGCAACAGTTAATTTAAATGTTTTACTCTTTTACTCCATTTATACACATTTTGAAATGTGTGTGACCAGTGAAGATCCAGATCAGCCAGCACATTTGTGCCATCTGATCTAGGTCTTCACTGGTTGCATCTAGGTCTGAATGCTTAATGAATCTAAAGCAAACAGTGTAGAATGCCAAGTGATACAGCCATATCCCAAGAATTAAGGCTTAAGAGGTCACAAACATTGCAAATGGCGAAAACTAGCTAAAATTTCAAAAATGAATTTTGGGGGAAATACTTATTGCGAAAATAATGTTAGCGTTTTCAAGAAATTCAAGGAAATCTTACTTCCTGGTTCAAAGTGAAAGTAGAAGAAATTCAAGGAAATCTTACTTCCTGGTTCAAAGTGAAAGTAGAATCTACTTTCACTTTGAACCAGGAAGTAAGATTTCCTTGAATTTCTTGAAAACCCTAACATTATTTTGACGAATTGGCACTAAACATTGTAGACCAGCATATACTTATTTCAGGTATGAGTTGCTTTGGTATATTGTTCATGAACTTCAGAGTTCTCATGCAAATGGTTTTTCTTTTGTTTTAGTATGTGCTTGGTAATTAGAACATGAATTAGACTAAACTGAGCTTGCAAGCATTTACTACATCCATAGCTAAATACATTTATTTACTAAAATCTAGGTGGCAATAAGAATTTCCCCCAAAATTCATTTTTTTAAATTTTAGCCTGTTTTCGCCATTTGCAATGTTTGCCATAACTTAACAAATGCAATGCATAATTCTTTATGGAAATGTAATGTATTATTGCATGATGCTTTATGGTATAATTTCAGTTTAGTTACAATTCTTTCTGGTAAATTCCTGTAATTGGGTACTCATGAATTGTTGATATTTGATTTAACAACCTGTATCTACAAAATGCAAAATTACCATTAACTTTTAGTATCAGGCTTCCAAATGCTACATGTACATTCTCAGATTAAAACTGTTCCTCTATGGATACTTTAATCACTAGGACGACCAGTGTAAAGCCAGATCAGCTGCACATTCATGCTGTTGAATCTGGATCTACACTGCTTCTTGGACACAACATAATGAATCAAAAAGCAAACAGTGCGATCCTGATCTGACTGTACAGATGTGCTCGCTGATCAGGATTTACTCTGTTCACCCACGAGGTACATGTAAGGACATGTGAGTTACGGGCTAACCCATTTGTCATAACCCATGACAATCTGGGTGTACACTTGTTGCAAATATGGCTTAAGTCCTGGCTATGGCTTACATGATTTACAATTAATAGCAGCCGGATTTTTTCCTCCTACACCTTGTTTACTATAAAGTTATAGCTTATATTATATTTAGCTTTGTTGTCTGAAAAAGGTGTGATTGCTGTGCAACAGCTCTATAGTATATATAGCCATTGACATTGACCCCATAATACATTGAAATGTCTTGTTTCATTTATGAGTTTTAATTATGCATTATTGATCTGATTATCGCCAAGTTATCTCAGAAATATTTTGTTGGTGTGCTGCTTTATTACTCAAGTAAGCAGATTATGCCTATTGTTTGTTTTAATGTAGTACAGTGACAGAAGTACATGTATCAATATTAATTACTTCAGCATCCGAACACAGGAGCAGCTCAGCGATTACCGGGAGGCCAGATCTTGACAATCCAGCAACCTGGAGCTCAAACCCAGCCCCAAACAGTGGTGAGACAGGCTGTTCCAGGGCCTGTTAACACAGCTCGAGCACAGACTGGTATCAGGGTGACCATGCCACAGGGAGTGCAGACTGTTGTCCGAACATCAGCCCCAGCAGGAGCCACTGTAGGGCAGTCACATGGGGTCGCCACAGGACAGCCATCAGCTGCAGCACAAGGTGACTTATTTTTTAGTTAAATAAATAATTTCATTGCCCTGACCATTTTATTTACCGGCTTATAAATGATGTTGCTAGAAGTTGGATTGTTAGACATGGAGTCCTCTCCAATTTGTTTTTCAGATTTCACCTGAACTTATATATTATTGTACTATGTATTACTATAAATACTTGTGTGCGCAGTGTGTTGTATTACTTTATTTTACAATAAAAGTCGCTCACAATTTATTGGACTGTACACAATCTATTCTCTTGTTTTTGTCAACAAGAATTGCAAACAATTTTTTTATCATATTTACCACATTTAACTGTGTCACTTGGTCAGAAAAAAAGTTTTTGGCATGAGCTCAAACTGTTTATCTAAGTTGAATATATAGTTTAGAATTATAGATACCATCAGAAAAAATTGTGATGTTACAAATGTTTATTGTATTACACCATCACAAGAAATTTCTTTGATGTGAACCAGACTGGTGTCTCTTAGCTTTGTAGAATAGAACTCCTGTTTTACATATTTTGGTTGAATGGAACCAGTGTCATGCCAACAGATGGTAGTTTTGCTAGAATCAGACAAGAACAAGGCCTAAAAAATAAAAAGCAAGTTAAAGAGAACGATCTTGAAACTCTAGCTTTGGATTTTCACTTAACGCTTTACTTCATGAGGTATGACTTTTACCATGCTGTCTGATCAGGATTTACACTGTTTGCTGTTTGATTCATTAGGTTACTTCTGACCAATAAGCAAACAGTCTAGATCCTGATCAAATGGCACAGATGTGTGTTTGCACTGCACATCCAAAAAAAACTTATGGGGAATTAGTGTTTTTTTCACTTTTGGGGTAAGGGGGTCACAGCCCTTTGGAGGGGGAAAATGCGACGCGAACGAAGGAAAGGGGGAAGAATTTGGAAGATACTTGCAGCCTGTCAAACACAACAAAACAAAGTATTCACCGTTTTTTTAATTCAAAGAAAGTCAGTGGTCTACAGTGAAATGTCTCTTTCTCTCTCTGCAATTTTATCAGTTATTCTTGTCACTGTATTGTCTATCAGTGGGGTATCCATTAAACATAACCTGATCAGTCCATCAAGGTTCTCCTGACTCAGTACGGTCTGTAACAGACTCCGGCAAAGGGGGAATTTTTTATCGGGCGTGTGGGAAAAATATATAGTATTTTGAGGGGGGAATGGGGCCCTATTTCTCCCAATATTTGGCATAAAAAATCACTGGGAATAAATATTTAAAAATGTACTCTACTTCAACCAGTTAGCAGCAATGAATTTGGAGACTTGGATTCAATCCTGGACCACCTTGAGTAGTGACAACAATTTGTGTTTTTATTTCTACTTCATGTTAAAAATGGTTATTGTCTGGTACTTGATGGTTTATTACCAAAGTTATTTCCATGGAGATAGAGTGACTAGAGATAATTGTTCTGGAAAACTTCAAACGTAATTAATCTTAATTGCTTGACTGCTTTAAAGCAGCCTTTTTTATGAAACCATTGTACCTAACAAGTGACAGGTAATGCATGTACATAATATACAGTTAAGTGGAGTCATTGCCTTCAAAAATTGAAAGTTTACATCCTCGTTGTAAACATACTTCAGAGTATTGATTTGTATTTTGGCTTTCCTTATCTTAAGAATGCCATCACAGTTTGATTAACCCTTAAACTGATTAACCCTTTACTCTTTACCAGTGCCATATCTGTGCATCTGATCTGGATCTACACTGGTCGCATCTTGGTCAGATATAACCTAATGAATCTAAAATCAAACAGCAGGGATCCAGATCAGATGGCACACACGATAAAACAAGAGTTAATGTTGTAGACTCAGCTGTTTATATATTTGGGCGATTCCACTCATTGTTCATGAAATGTTTAAAGGATTTTTTTTAACTACTGGTAAGTAGCTAACAGTGTAAATCCTGATCAAACTTGCAGATGTTCAAGAAATTCAATGAAAACTTACTTCCTACTTTCACTTTCTACTTTCACTTTGAACCAGGAAGTAAGATTTCCTTGAATTTCTTGAAAACCCTAACATTATTTTGACGAATTGGCAATAAACATTGTAGACCAGCATATACTTATTTCAGGTATGAGTTGCTTTGGTATATTGTTAATGAATTTCAGAGTTCTCATGCAAATGGTTTTTCTTTTGTTTTAGTATGTGCTTGGTAATTAGACTAAACTGAGCTTGCAAGCATTTACTACATCCATAGCTAAATACATTTAATAACTAAAATCTAGGTGGCAATAAGTATTTCCCCCAAAATTCATTTTTTGAAATTTTAGCCTGTTTTCGCCATTTGCAATGTTTGCGATACCTTAACCTCTAAGTAGATTATATACCTACTCAAATCACTTTCAAGGGTCTTACAGATAAAATTTTAATGAAAAATTAATAAAAAAAATTAAATTCATATATTTTTTTAGCTCGACTATTCGAAGAATATGTCGAGCTATTGTACTCACTTGGGCGTCGGCGTCCCGCTTTGGTTAAAGTTTGCGTGCAACCTACTGATATCTTAAAAACTACTATAGCTACAGCTTTAAAACTTGGCACACTTGTTCATCATCATGTCCCGAGTATGTATGCCAAGAACCATAACACTAACTTTCATTTTGATCAAATTATGGCCCTTTTTAGACTTAGAATTTCAGGTTAAAGTTTGCGTGCAAGCTAATGTACAGACACATAACTTCAATACAACTTATTCTACAGCTTTGAAACTTGGCACACTTGTTCATCATCATGTCCCGAGTGTGTATGCCAAGAACCATAACTCTAACTTTCATTTTCATCAAATTATGGCCCTTTTTAAGCTAGTTACTTTCATACTTCTTGTACTATAGCTTTGAAACTTTCAACACTTGTTTACCATCATGACCCTGACTATGTATGCCAAGAACCATAACTCTTTCTTTAATTTTTAAACAAATTATGGCCCTTTTTCAACTTAGAATTTCAGGTTAAAGTTTGCGTGCAAGCTAGTTACTTTCATACTTCTTGTACTATAGCTTTGAAACTTGTTCGCTATCATGACCCTGACTATGTATGCCAAGAACCATAACTCTTTCTTTGATTTATATCAAATTATTGCCCTTTTTAGACTTAGAAATTAAGGTTAAAAATTGCGTGCAAGGTGGTGAAACCTCATATCTTTCATTCTATTAAAACGACAACTTTAAAACTTTGTATACCTTTATTTTATCATACATCAGGTTAATTTTCAAAGGCCCATAACTCATCCTTGCTTTTTTTATTTAATTTTTGCCCTTTTTCGCTTAGAAATTAGAATTAAGACTTAGAAATTATGGTTAAAGTTTCAATGTTAGTGTTTTTCATAGGTAATGCTATAGAAAAGGTTTAAAACAGACGTACTTAACATACTTTGGTTGAAAGTGTTGAGTGGTTATACTATACTATACTATACTATACGATACGATACGATACGATACGATACGATACGATACGGCACGGCACGGCACCGCACCGCACCGCACTGCACCACACCACACCCCACACCACCACACCACATCACACCACCACCCACCCACCAGCACCCCCACCACCACCACCCACCCCACACCCACCCACCCACCACCGCCCCACACCCACCCCACACCCACCCACCCCACACCCACCTCCCACCACCACCTTCCACCACCACCACCCACCCACCCCACACCCACCCACCCCACACCCACCCACCCACCACCCCCCACCACCACCCACCCACCACCACACCATACCACAACCCACCACCACCAACCACCACCACCGCCACCCACCCACCATCCCCCACCACCACCCCCCACCCACCCCCCACCCACCCACCCCCCATCCACCACACGCGCCCACCCCACACCCACCCACCCACCCCCATCCACCACACCCACCCACCCCACACCCACCCACCCACCACCACCCCCCACCACCACCCCCTACCACTACCCACCACCACCACCCCCCACCCACCCACCCCCCATCCACCACACGCGCCCACCCCACACCCACCCATCCCCCATCCACCACACGCGCCCACCCCACACCCACCCACCCACCCCCCACCCCCCATCCACCACACGCGCCCACCCCACACCCACCCACCCCCCATCCACCACACCCACCCACCCCCCATCCACCACACCCACCCACCCCACCCCCACCCACCCACCACCACCCACCCACCCCACCCCCACCCACCCACCACCACCCCCCACCACCACCCCCTACCACTACCCACCACCACCACCCACCACCACCCACCCAAAACCACCCACCACCACCACCCACCACCACCACCCACGACACCACACCACACTACCACCACCCCCCACCACATACCACCAACACCACCACCAACAATAACACCAATAACACAACCAACAATAACACAAATAACAACAACTAAACCACCAACAACACCGTCAACAACACCACCAACAACAACATCAACACCAACAATAGCATCAACAACCACCACCAACAGCAACAATAGTGACAACAACACCACCACCAACAACAACAACGACACCAACAACACAACCAACAAAAACCCTTATAACAACAACAACACCACCAACAACACCACCAACAACACCACCAACAACAATACCATACCTTACTATACTACACCACACTATAGGTGGGCAGGGGTGTATGGACTGGGTTGTGTAAACCCGCTAAAAAACTACAATAATAAATTAAGTGTAATTTATTGATTTCCTAACTTGGATTAAGAAACTTTTGTTCATGTGTGTGTGTTGGGTGTCATAAACTCCTGAATCACTCCCCAGTTTAAATGAAGCCCAGTTTTAAATGTGCTTAAATATGTCTGATTTCGAATAGTCGAGCGTGCTGTCGTTTCCGACTGGCTCTTGTTATAAATTCAAGTTTCTGTTGAGCAATACATTCTATATTATAACAATTCTATTTGACTAAAAAAAATTGTTACACGTCTTTGTGCTGTAATTGTTGATGCAGTTGAACTGTTGATTGCTATACAAGTGAATGATGAATATTGTCATCTCTTTCAGCAGCGGCTCAACAATCGCAGATGATAGAGAATGTCAAGAAATGCAAAAATTTTCTGTCCACTTTAATAAAACTAGCAGCTAGTCAACCCGAAGCTACTGTCAGTAGTGTCCGAGATCTCATTCAGGGACTTATTGTAAGTAACATTTATTGTAAGTAACATTTAACTTCATGCAGATGACATATATACATGTGTGTGACCAATGTAGATCCAGATTGAGCACATTCACGCTGTCTAATCAGGATCTGCAGTTTGCTTTTTGATTTATTATGTTATCAGTGCCGGCTGTTCTGGATCTACACTGGTGGCACATATTTTATTAAAAAAAGCAAAAGTATAAAATTAAGTCAAAGTTGTTGGTAGTGTTCAAATTTAGTGTTGTATTATAAGTGGCAAATATTGAGATAAAAGTTCAATTAAAAATAGACTCTTACCACCATTTGAATCGAAAAATTTCTGTTGGGCGATTTGACAAAAGAATTGAAATATGCTAGAATATTGGGTATTGTAAATAATGATACTCAAAACATTTGTGCCGCCAAAAAACGTTACCATGATTTTTTTGCATTTATTGACAACAAATACCAAATGTTGTTTATAACTTCATGTCTATGAAGGAATGACAATGTTCTCAAATATTTCAGGATGGTAAGCTTGAACCAGAAGTATTTACTGAGAAGTTACAAAAAGAACTGAAATCCTCACCACAGCCATATCTTGTTCCTTTCCTCAAGGTATATATTGATAACTTATATTTTTATTATTTTATGGCCCCACAGAGTAGCAGCTGTTTTGTTTGGGAAGGCCTTTCATATATTATGTGTACCACTCCTGACAGATGAGAAGTGGCAAAAAGGCAGACAGTTGAAAAAAAAAGCAGAGAAATGCAGAATAGAAGACAGTGACAGATCAGCAGGCAGTGGCAGAATGGGAGTGGCAGAGTAGTAATTGCAGTGTAGTAGACAGTGGCAGAATAACAAGGTATTTTGGCAGAATGTTAGAGCGGCAGTGTATTAGGCAGTGGCAGAATAGCAGATTGTGGCAGAAGAACAAGACTTTTTTGCAGAGTATTAGAGAGTAGGAGATTAGTAGACACTGGCAGAAAAGATGACAGTTGCAGAATAACAAGATATTTTGGCAGAATGTTAGTGGCAGTGTATTACTAGGCAGTGGCAGAATAGCAGACAGTGGCAGAATAACGAGACATTTTGGCAGAATAGTAGACAGTGGCAGTGTAGTAAACAGTGGTAGAATAGGTAGAATAGCAAAAAGTGATGGTATCGCAAATAATTTCATCAGGGCAAACAGTGTGGAACTTAATCACACTGCACTGGGTTTGGTGTGCAAACTTGCCATCTTTCTACTAAAACAAAAAACCTTTGAGTAAAGTAGCATTTCAATTTTTAGCATGAATTAAATTTTTTTTAAATTGTGTTTTCAGAAAAGTTTACCCCTGTTGCGACAGTCGTTGTTGAACAACAAGATGACGATAGATGGGGTTAAACCTCCGCCATTAGAAGTCGTCCAACAAACTCTTCCAGCACCCATCAGTCAGGTCACACACACTCCACATAATCAGGTACATTCAAGCAACTTTATGTTGTCAACCCCTTTTAAGAGCATTTAGCTGTGTTTGTAATTTTTCAAAGAGGTGCTACAGACTTGTTACAATGTTGTGTTGTTATGTGGAAGTTAACTCTTTACTCCATATATTCACATTTTAACACTTGTGTGACCAGTCTGACAATAATCTGTGCTGTTTGCTATTTTGACAAATTTTTTATATACTTTTTCACAAATAACCCAATAAAGCAAAAAGTGAACAGTGCAGATCCTGATCAGATGGCATGGATGTGCTAGCTGATCTGGATCTACACTTCCCCTACTCAATAAAGGTTTATGTATGGAGTTAAGGGTTATATTTGCTTAACTATCAGAAATAAGCTTATATTTTTTGTAGTCTTATATTTCAATACAATTTTCTTGTATAATGAATGCAAAGATATGTCTTTTGGTTTTGTTCTTCCTGAGAAATTGGTGATGGTATTTGACTGTTTATTTGATTATTTATGAATATTTAATTATTTACTTTAGATAAGTTTCAGTTAAGTTTTGCAGACTTAATTCATCTAACATTTTTAACTCAAATGCATTGAATGGTTTGTTTTACATTATTTCTTTCCCTTAGTGTTCCTTTACTTAATAGTTCTTGAAAGATTTTAACATCAGTGTTGATATAAAAACATCAAATTACATTACTTTATTAAAGTGGATGAATGTGAACCAAAAATAGTGTGGTTATTGACTTTCTTTAGGTGATACCAAAAGTAGCTGGTCACTTTCAGCCTCGTCCTACAGGTCACGTAGCGCCCCCTGGGAAACCTGCATTAACCAAACAGATGAACATAGCAGGTGGTAATGTGCCCAGCACAGTGGCAGCCTTCAAGTCACGGGTATCGGGGCTCACACCGGGCTCCAGCCCGGGACCTCCCTCACATTCACACAAAGACAACAAGCGTGTGAGGGAATCATTTAAGTATGTTCTTCTCTTTTTCATTGCACTCTCAGACAGTATCTAAGCAAATTACCCCCCCCCCCCCAAAAAAAAAGAAAAAAAGAAGCAGAGATAAAACAAAAAATATGTACTCTTGACACACCTCCTTATTTACACATTTTATCACATGTGCAAACAGTGTATACGCCTTTCCAATAATTCGATGAATTTATCTGGTTACCTCCCCTGTCCAGTCACGTGACTGCTTTACAGGAAAAATGATTGCTCACTGTAATAACGTAATAGGGAATATGTACCTACAACTTTCTTTATTATCATAAAATTCTTTTTTGAAAAAAAAAAAATTTTCTCTTTGAATTAGTAATAATACATCAGCGTCATGATAGTTTTGAAAATAATTTACAAAACAATCAGGTTTCTGACTAAAAGTGTCAATTCATTATTCCTCGCATCAGAGACCTATATATATATAATATAGGTCTTTGCTCGCATTAAACACTAAACGACTTGAACTAACAGACAGTCGCAGTGTTCTTTTCACCGCTTAATTGAGTCTCGTTTCCGGATTAGCGTGTCTATTTAACTTCTGACATCATGTTGTGATTATGTCGGCGGCGATTGATTTTGTAGGCGGCATGCCATAAACATGTCAAACTGTCTCGCACACGGGGTCATCAGTCAATTACTTATAGGGGCAGATATCATTGACCAATAGAGATCGTGTAATTTCTATTTGCAAGGTATCTACACCTCCCAATTCTTAAGTATTTCGGAGTCCTTTAACTAATGGATGTGCCAGCAAATGTATTTAATTTAGCACTTAAATGGATTCTTAATCAACATTACGACACGTTATAGAAACAAAAGCCGTCAATAAGAAACAAATCTTGTCAAAACATTTTATATATGTTTAATTAATAAGAGTTTGGGCTTTTATGCCAAAATTACAATCTGTCAAACCTAAGAAATCTAAATTGGATATGCAACCATATTCTGATATAAATATTCCCATCTTTTCGGAAGCCGGCATCTAAATCCTTGGATTTTATTCTACGAATGATACTTCTACAACAAACAATCAGATTACCGATCCTATTTTATTTCAAGACGGAATCAATCATATTTGGTTGTGAAGTATACGTAACATTTTAAATATTCAAATTATTTATTCGTTGACCATAAACGCCTTAAATTTTTAAGGACAATTCCGTTGTTCAAATGTGTAAGTATCAACAAATTCAGATTGTATTTTTTTGTCTACAGATCATGTAACCAGATGTTGACATATCACGATTTCCGGATAATAGCGCATTACTAGCCTTAGCAATTTGCAACATTTACACCAGTAAAATATATTTTCAGCAGAAAAGATATTAAGAAGAAATTGTTGTACATAATTGGTATAAATTAATGATTATTTTTGTCCAAATTGCGTTTCATTCTGCCTACTATCAACGAGAATGGTACATGTTCTTAAATCATTAAAAATCTAAATATCTAACAAATAGTAAACATAAAAAAGTCTGGCTAGAATAACAGACCATCAACTTATTTTTTTCACCACCTAGGACGAACGCAGACCTGCAATATAGCGAATATGGTTAGCTATTATGTGCTTAAGCCATTAGCCCGATCGTTCAGCTATCCTGCAGAGCCTCGTTTTGGATTGATTTTCGGTCGCGGGAAGTAACTCGTACAGGACTGCGAAACTGTTTATTGGAAAGGCGTATATCCAGATCAGGCAGAACCTGATGAGCACTGTTCAGATTTTGATCAGAAATAACCTAATGAATGAAAAGCTAAAACAGAGGAGCAGATCCTGATCTAACAATTGCATCTACACTATTCGCCCATGCCATAAAGGCTTAGTTAATAGTATGTCACAATCTTCATTTGAATTTTATGAATCAGTTGGTGTTAACATATGTTGTGTTTGACCATTGCTTGGGTTTTGACATCAGTGGGGACAAAACATTGATAGGTTGGTACTAGAAAAGATTGTTTATAATGTTGAGTAATTAATCCAGTAAAGACTTTAGAAAACATGGAAACAGCTGATGGGAAATCATTTATCATTAGAGCAATTCCTGGGGGTGGGGTAGAAACTGAAGTCAAAATTTGGAACAACACCTAAAGAATAAAAAATAAGTCATAATTTGGAACAACATCTAAAGAATAAAAAATAAATTTTGAACACCAACTACTGTGGTATCATTTAATTTCGCTGGCACGAAATTTCGCGCAATCGCCGAAAAAGACTGTTTCGCGTGTACGTAAATTCGCGCAAAATCAAGTTATAAAAAAAACAAAACAACTCATTATTGTAATCGATATTTGATCGACCTGTTATTATTACCTATTGTTTATTTGAACACGCGAGCTAATCATGTGTCAGTTGGCCCCTGTCAATTACCACTTCCTTTGTTAGTCAATTATCGGACCGCTGTTTATTTGGCGCCGATAATTGACACAGGACCATCTATCTGTGCCCTTCATAACATTATTGGATTGTTAAATTGTGTTCCCATTTTGTGTTCAAAAGTGTCAATAAGCTGTAAAACAAAAACTCAAAAAAAGCTTTTACATGTCAAAATAAACTGAATGAGATGACAATGATACTGTTTGGTAAAACGTGACCTATTCTGAATGCACAGACTTTAACATTAAAGTAAACACTGAAGAAACATTAAAAATATTCCAAAAGAAATTCGACAGTAATAACTAATTTTATTTAATTTATGAATATTAATTATTCAATACCTCAAATATATATAAATTAGCAATATAGGCAAGTAAATACCAAGTGTAGGTCCATTTGGACATTACCACGTTTCGGATACGTATATGGAACTATATAGTTAAATTCGTGCACTGACCCGAGCACGAAATACGCGAAAATTAATCCATCGCTAAATAAAATGATACCACAGTATAGAATTTAAATTCTTAAATTGATTAAAAGAATTTTTAGCTTGGTAATCAGATCTCAGTAAAATTTGGGTCTGATGGACCATCCATCTGTATTTATGATGCTTAGTTTAGACTTCCTTACCTCTATACTCCATTATACTAATGGCTGATATCCCAAGGGTGAGGTGTGTAGATACAGATCAAGTTGAACTGATCTCAGTCTGATCAGTATCTGCACTCTTCACTTTAACGTTGGATATTTCTTGCAAAGAAGTGAACAGTGTAGATCCAGATCTTACTAAATGGATACGAAAGCTGATCTTGATCTGCACTGATTGCACATACAATGAATACCAAAACATAGGCAACAATTTGAATGTTTAATTTATCAGGGATCACTAAACTTACATATATATGTTACAAACAAAATATCACTGGGATGGCAAAATAAGGTGTTTTTAATGCCAAAGAAATGAGTGGAAAAGGTAGAATTGGCATAACTATACCCCATATGTACAGGTTTTATCACATATTTGCCATCTGATCAGTATCTACACTGCTTGCTTCTTGTCAGAAATAACCTAATGAATATAGAATCAAGCATGTAGACCCTGATCAGACTGCACGGATGTGCAGACTGATCTGTATCTACACTGTTCCCCCATGGAAAGCGGCCAAATCCCATGGAATAAAGGGCAAGTAGCAGCTTTAAAAATATTTTGTTTAATATTTGATTATTCCAACTTCTTATTATTGTAGGGATGATGATGACATCAATGACGTAGCTACAATGGGAGGTGTCAACTTGACAGAAGAAAGTCGCAACATTCTCGCCACTAATGCTGAATTTATCGGAACACAAATACGATCGTGTAAAGATGAAGCCTTTCTTTCCCAGGGACCTTTAATGAATAGAATTCATGCAATAGGTACACTGTAGAACTGTTTATACCGTTTCAAGTAATGTGTCCCTACAACTCTTCTGCAACCTGTCACATTTGTAAATGCAGATTTGAAAAATATTGAGGTATTATAATTTATAGCAAAGCATTGTTAACATTGAAAAGTGATGTTTGACATTGACTGTAACAGTTTTCACAAAAACTCGGAAATGTTTTGTTGCAAAAACATGTGAACTTATAAATAAGATTTGTATATTGTTTGGGGTGTTTAGTTTCCATTATTCCATATAATGTTGCATATCAATTGTCAAGATAATCAGAAATATTAAAAGTTATTCAATCCACAAATTGCTGCTGACTATTATTTGAAGTTCCTGTTGTATGGTGTTTAAACTGGAAGCAGCCATTTTATACTGGTAATTCTTTGGAATATTGTTGATTCTTGTTTACAGGAAATTATATCACAATGAAGAAAACCAAAAACCTTGAAATTGAATAAACAACAATAACTTATTTTCAGGTTCCTTTCCTTTTACTTCAAAGGCACAGTTTAAAACATTCTCTCTAACATGAATGTTGCATCAGAACATACCTCTTTAAAATATGAAATAAAATGTGAACATTTAAATGGTTAAGGTTAATGAAGATGACAACCTAAAATCCTTGAATGATTGACAACATACATGTATTAATTGCACAAAATAACATCAACAGGTGATCTGCAATAATTTGAGATCTAATCAGAGTTTTATGATGTCCTTGCAAATTTATAACAACTCCATTATGAGATATCCTGAATTGAGAGAAATCATTTTGGGTAATTTCAGCTCGCAGACATGGACTCACTGAAGTGCCAACAGAGGTAGCAAATTTAATTTCTCACGCCACCCAGGAAAGATTGCGGCATATTGTAGAAAACCTGTCAACTATAGCAGAACAGCGCACAGAATTATACAAAGTAAGGTTATTAAAATGTGAGCTTCTCTGATTATATACATGTATACTAATATTATTATTTATGAAAGCCACTGCAGACACATAGGATTGTGTTAGATTTACATAATTCATCTTTTGTTTCACTATTTTAATTTATGTAATCAGGTGTTTGCTTACTGTTCTAATTTTGTTCTCTGTGTGCTTACAAAACCACAGAAGGAAATTGAAGAATTTATGTATCAAAATATAATAATAGCCACAAAATGTTCGAAAAATAAAATAATAGCCAAAGTTTTACGCGTTGTATACTCATGCATTGGAAATAGCATTATAACTTTTTTTTTAGGTATGAAGATAAAATGTTAATTATTTTTTTATTTACTTAACCTCAATCAAAATCAATCAAAATAATTAGCTTTACGTATAATTACATTATCAATTTTAACAATAAGGCATTCTTCACATGTTTCAAATTATTGCAGTCAAAATCAATTGGATTCACTACTATATAAACTTACTTGTATTCCCTAAAAGGTCTTTATCCTCCTTGGCATTCTTAACTGTTTGCCCTCGCTATTAAGGTTTATCTATGGAGGAAAGGGTTAATACTGATAAACCTGTTCACAATTGCAATGTGAAATAACATTTCAAAAGCGAAGAATAGCAAAAGCAGCTGATAAAACACAAATGGGAAGTACTATCCCTGAAAAACATTGTTAAAATATCGGCAGTTTTTACTGTGAATTGTTTGTCTGAATTATCACTTGGGATACAGTATCTGTTTAGGTTTTTGCTTTGAGAAAGTATTTTAGAATTGGCCCATATAAGGTTAGAAAAAGAACATAGGCTTTCTTTTTTATCTATTTGTTTGCTTTGTTATTCATAATTACTATAAATAGCAACCATAACAACCTAAGAATTTCCTTTGTCATTTACATGTAAGCAAGGTGATTATCTTAAGTGACACTTTGTTAGTTCAATTAGGGGATTAAGGACCCACAATTATCAGAAATGTGGTGCCCACTAAGGGCAAAAAGAATGCCTGAAGACTTGCTTGGAGACTTCATACAGCATTAAATGCGTTTATTACGTATATATATTAATACTTAGTCTACTTTGCAGGTTAATGAAAAGTTTGAACCATGTTTAGATGTTAAAGCTCAGCTCAAGTTTTTAGAGGAGCTGGATGTATTAGAACGTAAACGACATGACGAACAAGAAAAAGAAATGCTCAGGAGGGCTGCTAAGGTAAAGACACGTTTAACTTTATTATGTTTACATTATTTTTTATGTGCATAAAATTTTGTTTTTTGCTTAGCATGTGGTTTATAGAATTTAGAATATCATTTCTTAGCATAAGGTGAATGGAATTTCAAATATTTAAAGAATTTTTATAAAAATTGTAATTTATGGTAAGACAGACTATAGACATCTTTATTTATATCACTACATTTTTTTTCAGAGTCGATCAAAGCATGAAGACCCTGAACATCTGAAGCTGAAGCAAAGAGCCAAAGATGTAAGTGGTTTCTAATAATGAGTAAATATCAGTAAGTCAGTGTTCGACTAATGATGTATTTATTAATGAGAGTTTAGTCAATGAAGGTTATAAAAGTGAATACTAAAAATTGACATCTGTAAGCAAGTATACAATGACAAGTGTTCCAGTTGATTTCTAGCTTACTTATATCATAACCTATTATACAATCATAGGAAGTGTCTTCTCCTATTATACAATAATAGGAACTTTCTTCTCTAACTTGAAAAGTCTTTATTCGGTGTTCACGAAACATGGTCAAAATATTTAGAATAAAATCACAAAAAACAATTCCCAATAACCCTGAAGCTTTCAAGAGAGATAGGTGGTCTCACAGCAAATAGTTCAAAACAAAATTGCAGCTGCTTCACTAAAACAGCCAGGTCATATGGTCACTTATGCCAGGGTAAATCCCCCCTACTGCCTCTTATTGAGCCCACATGAGATTGACCAGTGTATGGAGGTTTCAAGTTCTAAAAGGAAAATGACCTGCATGAAATGAACTATTGGCCGTTTTCAGTTACAAGCAGCGGAGATGGAAGAAGTTCGACAAAGGGAGGCTAATCAGACAGCACTGGCAGCAATAGGACCTCGAAAACGGCGGAAACTGGAGGAATCACCTGTAAGTCTCACAGAATTATAATATTAATTATACCAAGGTAACAGGATTTTATAGACATTTCAAATAAAATGAAAACAAGTCAGAATCTCTTTGGTAAATTATTCAGTCTAGATTTATTGTGCATTTACACACAATATTCCTTTACTACATATATACGCCTTTTTACATGTACCTGACCAGTGTAGATCCAGATCAGCTAACACATCTGATATGGATCAACACTGTTCACCCATGCCAAAATAGCATGGATATGGTGAAAAGGGTTGTAGTACTAAAGGACTTCCTGCTCTGACTGCCAGTACAAGACTACAGAATCTTGATTCAAATGTGGTATACAGTCATGTCTTTTTCTATGCAGCTTTGCTAGTTGGTTACTTTGTTATTTCTGATATTTCAGGGTGGATCCAGTAGTTTAATGAATGGTCCATCATCATCCACATCTAGAACTGTAAGATTTTTTAAATATTCTTTTCCTATGGCATTGCTTGGTAAATTCTACCTAATTCTGTCTACTGCATTCCGCATCTGACCAATAAACATGCAGATTTAACTAATTACACTTCATATATTGCTGTATAAAGAATTTGTCAATAAATAAAAATAAAGTTTATTTGTTAAATGAGTTGCATCATCTAACATTTTAGTATGACAGCGACTAATGATAAGTGGTTCTTTTTGCCTTTCAAAATTATTGGGGTCATTTTCAAACTAACAAACGGTCGAGGCTGCTCCAGTTTCAGTTGCAGTCAACTGTCAATCTGCTGTTTGTCCCTTTGAACTGAATTCAGCCAGTTATTTGTGACAGGTGTCAAATACGCTGTGATCATTCATAAACCCAATCTTATTGAATTTAACAAATAAACATAAGAGATTATTGAGATAAAACTACCATTGTTACTGTTATATATAATCAGGGTTTGAAAATCTGTATCCATGAGTGATGCTCGATATGTTGGATAACATGCAATATCAAGAATATATCTGAGCTGCAGTTTGTGATTTAAGTACCTTTGTTTTAATTTATGCAACTTTGTGTTTTTAAGGCACTTCGACCACGAGTAAAGAGAGTTAACCTCAGGGACCTTGTGTTCTTAATGGAACAAGACAAATCTCTAAATAAATCAAATATGCTCTATAGAACGTTCCTCAAGTGAAGTTAGCTCACAGATAGGTCATGAAGTGCTTTAACAAGGTGATAACACGTTACTACACATGTAATATCACTGTGATATGAGAAAGGTCGCTCGGATCACATGGTGTGGATCAGGACGGCTCGTGAGATGATACATCTCTGAATGTTCACAAAAGGCAGCTGGGAAATGGAATTTGTGTGAAAGTGAAGTGTAGATGTGCAGGTCAATGTGAAGTGTTCAAGGAGAGGTTAATGCACTGTTATATTTAGAATAAAGGCACTGTCACATAAAATGTTAACAGACTTAGTGGAGGAACAGCTTACCAGATGTTGTTTTCTATGGTAAACAAGTGGGGACGATGAAACTGTTAGATTACCAAGAGTAGAAGAGGAATACACAGATGTTCAGGAAGCAGTTCAGAGGTTCTGTCATAATCTTTTGGATGCACAAGTTTCAGTTATCCCTGGAACTATTTTAACCCTTAACTCCATATATATTTATGCATTTTTACGCATGTGTGACCAGTGTAGATCCAGATCAGATGGCATCTGAGCAGGATCTGCACTGGTGGCTTCTTGGCTAGAAAGTGATATCTGATCAGGATCTAAACTCCTTGCCCAGGACATAAAGACGTATCTATGGAGTAAAGTGTTAAGTTAGCCTTTCTATTCTAGAAATAGCACTAAATTGTATTTCAGGAAAACTGGAATATAAACCTTCATAAAAATACTTTATACAAAGCACTGCCCAAGATCATAAACCTAAACTAGATACCAGTCTCAAATCTCAAGTATCTTATTGGGTGAAATGGAGACAAGTCTCAATTTTAGCCAATCAGATGCTTGAGATTTGTGACTGTTCTCCATTCTAAGTTTTATATTATCTTGGGCCCTGGTCATAGCATTTTGGAAATCAGTTACGTTGTTGGTACATTGTGGATGTGTTCTGGACCAGCACATTTCTTTGCTTTGTAATTTGCAGTAAAAACATTTTGAAGTGAAATAATTCAGTGGAAATTTTATTTGGGCTCCAATGATTTGATCTCATTTTGCAGTTAATCCTGCCATCAGTGGAAGATTTCTGTTTTCTCAAAGTTGCCATATAAACTTTGTTATATGTATGTATCATTAGTGACATTGTTTGCTTTTCTCATTTCATTTTTTCAAAAATCTTATTCTGTACTGCTGTGTGAGTTTTTCTCACTTCTAAATTTTTTAATGATCTCAAGTTTTATCATAACTAAGTTTGTCCAGAACACATTTCTAAAAATCTTTGTTAGACTCCAAAGACTAGCCTGGCACCATGTTCACAAAACTGTTTGACATATATTTTGATTAGCATCTTACAATGAATGTCAACTGACTCAAGATATCCATCAGCAGCTGACGTTGAGTATCAACTTTGACATTGGTTTTCATTGGCAGCTGACATTGAGTATCAACTTTGACATTGACTTTCATTGGCAGCTGACATTGTGTATCAACTTTGACATTGATTTTCATTGGCAGCCGACATTGAGTATCAACTTTGACATTGATTTTCATTGGCAGCCGACATTGAGTATCAACTTTGACATTGATTTTCATTGGCAGCCGACATTGAGTATCAACTTGGACATTGATTTTCATTGACAGCCGACATTGAGTATCAACTTTGACATTGATTTTCATTGGCAGCCGACAATGAGTATCAATTTTGACATTGATTTTCATTGGCAGCTGACATTGAGTATCAACTTTGACATTGATTTTCATTGACAGCTGACATTGAGTATCAATTTTGACATTGTTTATCATATTCAAATTCTATCTTTGATTTTCTGTACATGAAAATCTCAATAATTTTATATTCTTTGTCAAGTACATTGAAAAACTTATGTCAAAAATGTATTGTGAATATGCACCATGGAATATGTGTATTCATTATCAACCCTTTTCTCAAATAATATGACTTTAATTGCTTGTGCAAACAGTGTTGTTTTATATTAGATAACGGGTACATCCGTGCTGTCTGGTCAGAATGTACACTGTTTGCTTTTAGATTCATTAGGTTATTTTTGACTGAGAAGCAAACAGTGTAGATTCCGATCAGACAGAATACATGTCCCCGCTTGTCAGGATCTACACTGTAAGCACATGCTATAAAACTTGTATAATTAAAATAAAGAGTTTTAATCATGACATAAAATAGTAAAGGTATGGAGATCTTATATTTAGAAGTACATGTAAGGTAGCCAGCCGTACAAATGATGGCTGATTGGTGCATAATTCATTATAACGAAATTACATATGTGCTTGATTAATAGAATGTGTTCGAAAGATAATTCAGTGAGTTTAACTAACAGTTTCGCAAAGCTAAATATAGATAATACAAACTTAACATAAGTGCTTTTTTGCTGAACTCTTCTGATGTCAGAGATATGTGCCCAAGGTTATAAAACTGCAAATGGATACCAGTCTTCAATCTCAAGCATCTGATTGGCTGAAATGGGGACCAGTCGCCATATCGGCCAATCAGATGCTTGAGATTCGAGACTGGTCTCCAATCTTAGTTTTATAATAACCTTAGCCATAATGTGTGAAATGGTCGTTCCATTTGTTTAATGGTGGGCTTTATATAATAGAAGAATACTTTGGAATATGTTGTCAAATACTTCAGCTGAAGACTTGAATTTCAGTGAAACCACCTCATACAGACTAGACTAAAATTAAGACCACACTCATGACATCTGTTTGACTGTCCCTTTAATGGTTTAGGCTATTTGCGAACCTATATATATATAGTTGAAGAAACTTGAAATGGAACTAGAATATGTTCTGTTGAATATCCAAATGATGAATTGATCCGTTATTATTTTGTTAAGAAACTGATATGTAAAATAGAAATTCTAGCATGTTTCATAAAATAAATTCCCATAGTTGCATTTCTTTTTTCTTTAAATATATATTTCAAATGCAAAACCATACTTCTGATTTTGGATTGTAGAGAAAAAACATCTATTATTAATTTTCTACAGAAAAATGAACAGTGGTGTTAAAAATAAAAGCTACATGATTGTATGTTTACCTGCTGAGGTTTGCCTTTGAACCAAGGTGTTGAAAATGTTTGTTACAGATTTCAGGTTATTTTCAGAGACGAACTGTGGGTTACATAGAGGTTGATACTAGATTTAACTAGAGTTAACTGTTTATTTATAGGCTTCAAGAACTAAATGTGATCATTGTTATTTGTATTTAGAATTTATGAAAAATGCAGGTTCATTATTGTTGTTTGAGAATATGAAGTTCAAAATGAATGGGGAAAATGTTCTGTTAACTGGAACATTAAAACAGACAAACACAGCCATGAAAGTGGCAGCTCCTAGCAGGGATGCCCTCACTCTCTCTCTCGTGATGCTCTGTTGTTGCTATATAAAACCTAATAATTGGCAGTGGTATTTGGTTGCTTTATGTTTACTGTTGATAAAGTAATAACCAAATCATTGAATAACTTATAAAAAAACTGTAGTATTCAAACTTTGTAGAAATAAAGTATAAATTAACAACAATTAATTAAAAATTAAAATACTACAGCAGTTGAAGAAAACAGTCGTCTGTGTCCAAAAGCAGACTGATCATTACAGCCAGAGAGGGCTAATGATGAACACTTACAACATTTATCAGGTTCAACACTGACAGTTTTACTCATTGACATTCTAGTTCTATATACATTCCAAAAATAAAACTACCAAACAAAACCTCTGTCATCCTGTTAACACTGCCCGGTAGCAGTTTGCTCTATTTGCACTTTCAGCATCTCTGTTTACTGGATAGGTATTGCCCTATATGATGTATTGAACAAGGGGGGAAACTATCATATATATTTTTAAGAAATTGTTTGACAATATACCGATATGATTTGGCCCTCCTGATGGTCAGTTTCATAACTCAGTATTGCAGTTTACAAAAGTTCTGCACCTTTTTGATGACATGATTCAATTATCTCTCACATTAGTTAAAACAAATAAACATTTGTTTATGGGATCTTAAACAGATTTTTTTTTACTTTAACCCTTATCTTCATATATATGCCTTTATGGCATTAGTGAACATTCTAGATCAAGATCAGCCTGCTCTTCCGTGTCATCTGATCAGGATCTGCACTGTTCCCATTTTAATATATTAGATTATTTTTGACAAATATGCAACAAGTGCAGATCCAGATCATATGACATAGATGTGCTGGCTGATCTGAATCAACACTGGTCAGACATGCAGAAAAATGCATATATATATATAAAGTAATGGGTTAAGGACCCCTAACATTTACCTAAGCCAGATTGGGAATTTCTGTTTATGTAGAGTTTTGTGCACACACTGCTTTCAGCCAGTATTACCAGCACAAATGCCATCTTGTTTGCACTACTATTGAATCAGCATCAACAAATGCCAAAACTTGTGTTGTCAGACTTTTGATGAATTCATCAATTATCTTTTTTATTTTATTCTTTCCCATATATTTTTGTGTATCTATTTTTTTAAGTTTTTATAAAAGCACAAATCTGGGTCCAAGACCATAAAATTGTGTTTGGAGACCACTCTCAAATCTCAAGCATCAGAAATGGAGCCAAGTCTCCATTTAAGCTTATCAGATCCTTGATATTTGAGACTAATCTCCAGTTTCAGGTTTATGATCTAGGAGCCTGGATATTGAACCCAAGATATATGCATACCCTTGTGTTTTCTAGATTTTGACTGCACTGAAAAAGGATGTCATACTATCATCTTTTACTCCATATATACGCATTGTAACATGTGTGTGACCAGTGTAGATCCAGATCATCTGGCACATCTGTGTCATCTAATCAGGTCAGATTTAACCAAAAAAATAAAAAAAAAAGTGAACAGTGTAGTCTTATCAGAGGGCCAGCTGATCTGGATATACACTGTTCGCGAACGTCATCAGACGGCCAGCTGATCTGGATCTACACTGTTCGCCAACGTCATAAAGGTATATATATATGGAGGAAAGGGTTAACAATGTTATTTTTTGTCCATCTTCTTTTCTTCACAATACAAACAGGTGCTAACAATTTAAAGAATGCAAAAGATTGGAATTGACATTTTATACGTAAACACAGTAATCAGGTGACAATTATACGAGTGTGCTTTGTTAAGTTGTATTTTTGTTACATCATGTGTTTTGTAATTCATTAAAAGTTTAATACTGTGAATAGTGTGTACATTTTGTACAGTAATATTAAGGCATATGATTTCTTTTCATACAAAACTAAGAAAACAAAATAATTTTGTCTATTAAAAATTGAAATGACAAACTCTGCTATGTGTTGTTTTTCATTCAAGACCATCCTTGTTCATGTATTGATCATTTTAGCACATGACTATGGCCGTTTGTTAAATTTTAGATTCAAGGTAAGAATTTATTATTATATTGCCTGAACTAAGAATATGTGGAGTTCTCGCCCTGTTGAATCTTTGAATGTTTTAATAAATTTCAATAACAAAAAATATTACATTTACCCTTTACTCCATGACGGAATAAGGCTGTTAACCAATATGTTAACAGTGTAGATCCAGATCAGTCAGCACATTCATGTCATCTTATCAGGATCTGCACTCTGCTTTTCATTCGTTAGGTTATTTTTAAACAGAAAGCAACCCGTGTGGATCCAGATCTGCCAGCATAGACGTCATAAAGCCTTGATTAAAACTAGGAACTTGTTATACACACGACAACATGTGTTGTTGATACATATTGCAACTAATACAAAGAAATGTTCCTGATCAACAATACTTGAGCTCCTCTTCTGATCACCGTAAATCTCAAGAAAATTTCAAGTTTCACAAGTTTCAAGATAACTCGAACAGTTTCAAAGTTATAACCAAATGCATATTTTGTTTAACATATATATGCCAACGCCAATGCTGGGGAGTGTAGGATAGCTCCTCTATTCTTTGAATAGTCGATCTAAAAATATTTCTAAAAGTGGTACTTTGATGGTAGCAGGTTCTATTCAGCTAGATCTGCACTGTTCGCTTTTTGATGTATATATGTTAAAACGGTGTATATATGGAGGAAAGGGTTAACATAATTAAATTTTCGTTAATTCTCCAGATTATCAGACATATTTACCAAAACAATCTCGATACAAAGGTAACCATGACCTTTTGACTGTAGACCAATTTTTACTTGAAGGTCAACATAACCTTAATCTTTGGTGGATGATCCCACAAATCACTAGGAACCTTCTTCTGACCATGAAGGTTTCTCCATTCTTTAGTGATAAACAGGAATCCATAAAAGTTAAGATGTTCAACTGGGCATAAAATAATGAAATAAATAAGTATTAAAATGTCACCATTTTTTATTTTAAAATCTTGACATAACATTACAGGGTTTTTCAGGTTTTCAGCTCCATGAAGTGACTTGTCAATGCTAGATACTCTGAAAGAGACAGAATGAACATTTTAACCCATTTACTCCTTAGATACATCTTTATCACATGGGCAAACAGTGAAGATCCAGATCAGCAGGCACATCTGTGCTGTCTGACCAGGATCAACACTGTTCACATTTTGGTTAAGTTATTTCTTACCAAAAAAGTGAACAGTGCAGATCCTGATCAGATGGTATTAAGAAAGGAGAAAAGGTTCACAACGCTTAAAGTATTCAGAAAATCCCGATTTTTAAAGTGGTATAATGTTATGTCAGAATGTTTATGTGTTTAATAACTGTAGAAAATAACATTTAAAATTAATCTATAACTAGAGATGTGTCCATAGGACATGGATGCCCCCACTCAAAGTTGTCATTGTCAAAAAAGCCAATATTGTGGTCACAGTACACTTTACAGATAATCCAATAAGAGTTACCTCACACTAACGTACTACTACAGGTTCACATGATGGTCAACAAAACTTATAAAGTTTAATGACTTTGGCTAATATAGTTTAGGAGATATGTGCAACACAATTTTATATTTGAACTGTACTGAAATACCTAAGGGGTCATAACTTTGGTTCAAATGGACCTGGCCAGAAACAAAACCCCAAGTGTACAACAACACTTAATGGTTAACATACTTGTAAAGTTTCATGATTGTGGCCATTGACTTTTTGAGAAACGCATTTGAGTTATGCACGGCACAAGATTACATGGTAAACTTATTTACTGAAATACATAAGGGGCCATAACTCTGTTTTTAATGGATGTGACCAGAAACAAAACCCCAGGTCTACAACTACACATGATGGTCAAACATGCCTGTATAATTTCATGACTATGACTCCATATACTTTTGGACTTACTAGCAACACAATATTACATGCTGAATACATTATATTAAAATGCATAAGGGGCTATAACTCTGGTCTTAATGGGTGTGGCCAGAAACAAAACCCCAGGTGCACAACTACACAAGATGGTTAAGATGCATGTAAGGTTTCATGATTGTGGCTGTTATACTTTTTGAGTTATGCACGACACAGTTTTGGACGCATAGATAGACGGACTGAAGGACGGACAAGGGCAAACCTATATGCCCCCTCTTTCAGAGTGGGGGCATAAAAACCTCCAGAGCATGGTTCTTAATATAGTGAAGGTCAGAAACCCTTGATTACTTCGGATTTTGTCTGAAGGTCTCGGTATTAACTAATGCCTACTACAATAGTAATATACCGGTACACATTATTTACAATGCTAAACAAGCCTACCTTGTAAAAGTTTGGTCAATTCAGAATCACCAGATCTCCAGGACTTCTCCCACATGGAGGAAACATCCGTGTGGTCCAGACTAAATGTGTCCACTAGGTATTTTTTACGTAAATATTGCTCCCGCACTCTTCTCTCTGATGTTTCTGCCATTTCCAGCATGTCTGCATAATATAAACATCTTATTTAGTAAACTAAAATGTAAACAGTATTTTGTCCAGAAACTTTCTGTATTGATCATCATTTCCTATGTACATGCTTTCAGCCTAGACTTCCAGGGGCATAGCAATAATTATAATAACTTAACCCTTTACTCCATGGGATATGGCAAACAGTGTAGATCCATATCAACTGGCACACCTGTGCCATCTAATCAGGATCTAAACTGTTCACTTAGATTCATTGGGTTATTGCAGACCAAGAAGTGACAAGTGCACTGAAGATCCATATCAAATGGCACGGATGTATCAGCTGATCTGTCAATGCCATCTGATCTGGATCAGCACTATATGCACATGCGATACATGCAAATGTGTATGTAAAGAGCTGCAGAACTAAATTGCACTATGAACTCTTGGTACTACTGTGTGTAACACAATCGAGGAGTTAATGTGATTAAATACTGTCATCTTCCACATTGTTTCAAAATTATTATGATTCCCATTCTGATTCATATCCTCTCCTGAAAACCACTAAGCTAACATTTTGTTAAATCTGACTTCAGTGAGATTGTTAAGATCCTCTATTCAAAATACCTAAGCTCTAGCCAATCCAGTTCCATAAAAGAAGATTATATAAATTCTTTAAAATTTGATGTTAAACTAGGACATTCCTGTAGACATAAATGGGGAAAAACCAACCCATGGCAGCCAAGTTTTAAAAGCAACATAACTTAAAGAATATTATGTAGCTTGAGGGTCACCCAAAGAACATCTCTGAAATATTTCGAAATCTGGCTGGCAGTTTCTGTGAGTATTTTTGAAGTTTCATAATATGTCAGTGTAACAAACCCTATCCCTGGGCAGCTATATAAAATACCCTATCCCAGGGCAGCTATATAAAATACCCTATCCCAGGGCAGCTATACAAAATACCCTATCCCATGGCAGCTATATAAAATACTAGTATAAAATATCAGGGTTGAGTTTTCAGTCTGTATTCTTTGTTTACCAACTGTTCCATCTACAATCTCAGTTTATAATTTTGGGTTCCAGTCCCAATATCATGAAACATACTAAGTTTGATTTCAGTACTAATATTGTTTATGTTCTTCAAGTTAGTAGGCATTAAGACAGAGCACCAGTTAGGGCAGGATACAATGGAGATCTCTGCATCATTACATCCAGATGTCCGTCTTTACAGCAGATCTTTGATTGTGACATACACTGCTCATACTGTCTGCCTAGCCGATCACTATGATCTTCAAGCTTGCCTCTGTTCAGGGTAAAACACAAAGAAGAAAATAAGAATAAACTGTTCAATCTCTAATGCCTATATCAAGTAATTAGTATATTTTAGCTGCTTAGCCATTATAAATCAACAACAGCAAATTCATTATGATGTTACATGTTCTTATATTACCAACTCAGTTCATAAGCTCACCATAAGATATCTTTCTAGTTAAAAGTCCTTTCAACCTTTCCTCCATACATACGCATTTTTACGCATGTGCCACCAATGTAGATCCAGATCAGTCATCTGATCAGGATCTGCACTGGTCATATTTTGGTAAGAAATAGCCTAAGGAATCATAAAACAAACAGTGCAGATCCTGATCAGACAGATCTACAATGCTCGCCCACATAATAAAGGTGTGTCTATGGAGGAAAGGGATAATAGTGCAATGTTACTGAACATTGCATCTTTCAATTTTTGTGCCAGTGGGAGATTCATGTTGATAAAACTTTATGCATCTTAAACCTTAACTCCATGTGATATGGTTGTAATCAAAATCAAACAGCATAGATACTGATCAGACATCATGGAAGGCAGGCTGATCTGGATCTACACTGTTTGCCTATATGCAATAAAGGTGTATCTATGGAGTATGAGACAAGTTAGAGTCCTAGGTTGCAGCAGTGTGTAGTAAATATTTCTTTTTTTATCTGATTACAAACAATAATGATATGATAAAAAAATACCATCATTCCTTACATGTCTTTCAGAAGTTTACAGAGTTCTTCATTGATGTCTGTAGATATTTTGAACAATAACCTCTGTTTCACATCGCTGAAGTCTACCTGCAGAGGCAGATTTCTCTCACTGATAGCACAGCAGCACTGGTATTGTTCAGTTAGATTAACCACACACTTTATACATTGCTGTGCAGATGTCTCAACTTCAAGCATCATCTTTAAACACTGGTTTAGAATCGAAAAGTATCTCTGCAAATGTTTCTTGAGCACAGCTATCTCTTTGATATTATCCTCTGTTGACTGCATATCTTTCCTTTAATTTCTGTAAAAGCATTGTCAGACATGTGCCCAAGATCATAATCTAAGATTTGAGACTGGTCTCCAGATTAAGTTTTATGATCCTGAGCCATGATTGTGAATGCACTTATACTTGGGGGAATAAATTTTCATGGTTTTCTGTTTAACAGCATTTTCATGGGGTTGTGTTTTTTTTCCTACAATAAGTTTAAATCAATTCTATTTTTCCATGGTGGTTTTCAAATGTGGATCAAGGTGCCAATAAAATACACAAAAATTAGTGCCCCATGATTATTATTTACAAATTCTCAAGAATACTGGAAGGCAAGAAGAAGTATTTTAAAAATATTCTGAGGTAACTTCAAATTTCTTAGTTTATTTACGTGTTCCATGTAGTGTTAAGTTTTTATCAGAATTAGCATAAAAATGACAGTTATTCAAGGGTCCATTCTAATACCCCAAACCACCCCAAACTACACCAAACCACCCCAAACGACTTCCAATTTAAGGTTGTGATAATTAATAAGTTCCTATGAAATAAGGCCCTGCAAGCTCTAGTATAAAAATCAGTGTTAAACTTATTGCTTCTGAATGACTTGAAATACTTAAACCATAATTTAATAATACAAAATGAAAATAATAACATAATTTTTATTTGTGCTGTTACTCTTTAGCAACAAACCATGCATTTTACCTGTCTTTAATCTGATTATAACACTTAAAAAATTAGATGAAGTTGATTTCAAGTGGTTTGGGGTAAACACTGTAGATGTGGTTTGGGGTATTTCGCACTCCCTATATGCCGTCATTCTGTCAGACTTATTTATGGTCAGTCATGTAATTTTTATTGAAATTTGGGTGTTTTTTTTGCTCATATAGCAAAATAGTTATTATTCGTCGCTTATTATAATATATTCATCATTATTTACAGCAACAAATAACAGCAGCCTTATACTTGAAGTAGTTTGTGGTGGTTTGGTGTAGTTTGGGGTGGTTTGGGATATTAGAACTGACCGGTTATTCAACACTCAAATGGCATTATCCTAAAAAAAGCTGAAAGATCTTGACCCTGGTAGGTCTTTAACTCACAGTAGTGAAGGGCAGGTGAAACCTTAACCACTCGGCCACGGACGCCCAATAATGTGTGTAATCTGGTTATGTAAATGGTTTTAAAATTAATATTATGCTAAATGATTCTATTATTTATGTCTTTGACATTTTTCTTCACATGATATTCCAATGTACAAAAAGTCGCATAACTGTCGAATTTGTGGTTAACATAAAGATTTTGCCATCATCAAGACATTGACCTATAAATGTGTTGCCCTAAGCAATATAATTAGACAGTTTGAAGAAGAAATACACAAAAATCATTACTCAATGTATTCCAGAAGCAAGTGGTGGAAATAAATCAAAGGGAAGTAACCTTACGCAGAGGATAAGCTTACATAAGAGTTATTTCCCTTACACGGAAGTCGTTCTAACATAAAATTAATATTCAATGATAACTTATTCATCATACAAGTCACATTTGAATATGTGACATTGTTAATTGGGACTATATTTATTTGCTGTTCCGTTTAAAGAGAATAGAAGAGCGAATAGGTACGTTTTCTTTTAAGAATTTACTGACTTTCAATAGTAACTCACTTCGGATAGGTATGCTGTTTCGGATATTTGATTCCATTTTTTTTTGTAAATAACTGTTCCATGTATTGTTCAACAATATTGTCCTGGCACTCTTGCATTTGACCCTGTAGGCGGTATTTTTCGTAAACTTCAGGATCTAATTGTAAATCGATATGAAAACAGTCAGAGTTAAAGAAAACTGCGTAGCGCAGTCGGTAAACAGTTAAATAGACCCTGTGAAAATTAATGAGGTGCCAGGTAAATATTGTTGGACAATATGTGCTTTGCTCTTCCATATGAAATTGTTCTGGCCAAAACCACAATACTTTTCATATGATTCTGGCTATAGGAAATTGTTACTAATGTGATTTATTTTTACTGTTTTCGTTGGCCGAGTTTAGGTACAATCCATAACACTGCATATTCCTAGCCTGGCAGTCTAGAGGTATGGATCAATACTCCAAGACAATGCTCATATGATTAGCTAGTGGTATTGATAAAAAATTGTGCTTATAAAAAATGAAGATTATTAATATAGTGAAAATAGACACAAGGACTTAGATATATAATTTCTAATTTTATAAAATTATTTCAACAGACATTTTACAATGTTAATGTATCATTTTGAATCAGAATCAGATAAAAGATGCCACCAGGTCCAGCACAACCTTTGGTCACGGGAGTTTCCCCAAAAGAAGGTCCTCCCGGAACTAGAGTGACAATCAGGGGAGAGAATCTCGGCAGAGATCCAAAAGATCTTCTAGGTATGTGCACATTATAATGAACATTTTGATTATCCCTTTCCTTCATATGTACACACCTTTGTGGCATGGGCAACCAGTGTATTTGCAGATCAGCTGGCATATCTATGCCATCTGATCTGATCAGAATCTGCACTGTTTGCTTTTTGATATATTAGGTTATTTCTTACCAAATAATGAACAGTGAAGATCCTTATCTGATGGCACAGATATGACAGCTGATTTGGATCAACACTGGTTGCACATGCATTCAAATGTGTAAATATTGAGAAAAGGGTTAACTCCAGTTGTGCGAAAGACTGGTTTTGGTTTCTCTTCAGGAGGTCTTTTGAGATGAGAAAGTCACAGAAACCATGCAATTTTCAATTTCCAAGTTTTGACTAATCAGATATACAAGGATATCATTGCAGTATATTTTAGGGTTGATGGACTGTGACATAGATAGGGCAGGGAATGGCTTAGAGGGAGACTTAGGAGAAATAAATGTCGTAAAGTTCCTCTTCAACTGTGGGAGAAGTTTTTCACTGTATGTTTCATTTAGAAAAATGATGAAAATTTCTGGATATTTATTATTAAAATTTGAAAAACATGTTCAGGGCATGGAGTTCAGCAGTGATGCTACTGTGTTTTCTGAAAATAGTGGCCCTCCAGGGCACAAGATTATAAAACTAAGATTGGAGACCAGTCGCAAATCTCAAGCATCTGAATAGCTTAAATGGCAATGAGTCACCATTTCAGCCAATCAGATGCTTGAGATTTGATACTGGTCTCCAGATTTAGTTTTGTGATTTTGGGCCCTTGTCTTTAGGTCATTAGTTCCAGTTTGATTCTCCGGCCCCCAATTTTGAGCACTGTATAATAGTTGTTCTTTATTTAGGCTTGAAGATTTGTGGAGTGGACTGTCTGTTATCAGCTGAGTGGAAGTCTAGCAGTAAAATAATAGCTCGTACAGGATCAGGGAAAGGTAAAGGGGATATCATCGTGATCACCAAGTCTGGCGGTATAGGCAGCTGTACAGTGGGATTCAGAGGTTTCTTCATTCAGATAGGTTAGTCTTTTGACTTTTATTTTTTGCTTTTAACCTTCTGGGTATGGCAATTCCTGATTTGCATATTTCACTTTTTATGCCCCCGCCATGAAATGGCGACAGGCATTAAGAGTTGCTCCTGTCCGTCCGTCCGTCCGATATTCTCGTGAATGCAACTCCTCCTACACTACTGGTTGGAATGTAATGAAACTTGACCACAATGCTTGGCCTGATATGTAGTTGTGCATGAAGGTGGGGTTTCGCTCTTACATGTTCTGTTCAGAAGTTATTGCCCTTTGATACTTCCATTTACATTAGTTTTAATAGGAGTATATCTCGTGAACGCAACTCCTCCTACACTACTGGTGGGAATTTAATGAAACTTGACCACAATGCTTGGCCTGATATGTTGTTGTGCATAAAGGTGGGGTTTTGCTCTTACATGTTCCGTTCAGAAGTTATGGCCCTTTGATAATTCCATTTACATTAGTTTTAATAGGAATATATCTTGTGAACGCAACTCCTCCTTACACCTCTGCTGGGAATTTGATGAAACTTTACCACAATGCTTGGCCTGATATGTAGTTGTGCATGAAGGTGGGGTTTCGCTCTTACATGTTCCGTTCAGAAGTTATTGCCCTTTGATACTTCCATTTACATTAGTTTTAATAGGAGTATATCTCGTGAACGCAACTTCTCCTACACTACTGGTGGGAATTTAATGAAACTTGACCACAATGCTTGGCCTGATATGTTGTTGTGCATAAAGGTGGGGTTTTGCTCTTACATGTTCCGTTCAGAAGTTATGGCCCTTTGATAATTCCATTTACATTAGTTTTAATAGGAATATATCTTGTGAACGCAACTCCTCCTACACCTCTGCTGGGAATTTGATGAAACTTTACCACAATGCTTGGCCTGATATGTTGTTATGCAAAAAGGTAGGGTTTTGCTCTTACATGTTCTGTTCAGAAGTTATGGCATTTTGATACTTCCATTTACATTAGTTTTAATAGGAATATATCTTGTTTCTTATATTTTGTGCATTTTGCCCATAACTTAAAAACTACTTGAGATACTGCCTTGAAACTTGAAATATATTTTCACCATCAAAATCTACATCATAACCAACAAGACCCATAACCATGCTTCCAATATTTTCAAATTATGCCCCTTTTTCACTTACATTTTGTGTTAAGAAAAATATACACTTTGCCCTTAACTTTGTTTGGAATGGAGGGATTTCAAAATAACTTGGCACAAATGTTCACCATAACAAGGCGGTGTGTCGTGACTGTAGGTCCAAGGTCAAGGTCACTGTTACTAAAAATAGAATTTCCTTGCAAAATCTTGTCCGCTCTGTAACTTTGTTATTTCTTATTGCATTTTTAAATAACTTGGTATAATTGTTCACCATATCAAGACGGTATGTCTCATACATGCCCAAGCCTTTAGGTCGAAGGTTAAGGTCACTGTTACTAAAAATAGAATTTTCTTGTCCGGGCTGTTACTTTGTTATGAATGGAGGGATTTCAAAATAACTTGGCACAAATGTTAACCATGACAGGGCGATGTGTCATGTACCATGCCCATGCCTGTAGGTCAAAGGTCAAGGTCAGTGTTAATTAAAATAGAATTCTCTTGTCCGGGCTGTTACTTTGTTATGAATGGAGGGATTTCAAAATAACTTTGCACAAATGTTCACTATGACAAGGCAGTGTGTCCGCACAATACCCAAGCCTGAAGGTCCAAGGTCAAGGTCACTGTTACTAAAAATAGAATTTTCTTGTCCAGGCTGTAACTTCATTATAAATGGAGGGATTTCAAAATAACTTGACACAAATGTTCATCATGACAAGATGGTGTGTCCCGTACCATGCCCATGCCTGTAGGTCAACGTCACTGTTACTAAAAATAGAATTCTCTTGTCCGGGCTGTAACTTTGTTAGGAATAGATTGATTTCAAAATAACTTGACACAAATGTTCATCATGACAAGATGGTGTGTCCCGTACCATGCCCATGCCTAGGTCCAAGGTCAAGGTCACTGTTACTAAAATAGAATTTTCTTGTCAGGGTTGTAACTACATTAGGAATATAGTAATTTCAAAATAACTTGGCAGAAATGTTCACCATGACAAGGTGGTGAGTTGTGTACCATGTCCATGCCTGAAGGTCCAAGGTCAAGGTCACTGTTACTAAAAATAGAATTTCCTTGTCCGGGCTATAACTTTGTTTTGAATGGAGGGTTTTCAAAATAACTTGGCACAAATGTTCACCATGACAAGGCAGTGTGTTGCGTACATTACCCATGCCTGTAAGTCCAAGGTCAAGGTCACAGTTACTAAAACTTGAATTTACTTGTTCGGGCTATAACTTCTTTATGAAGGAAGGGATTTCAAAATAACTTGGCACAAATGTTCACTATGACATTGCATTGCATTACCACCAACTTCTTCACAGACATTTCCATAATGAGAAGACAACAGTGCCACAAATACAAATAATTTACTTGATCATCAAGTTTATGCATATTCTTATAATTACTCGAACATCACTGTCTTTGAAATGCTATTATTCCCATCATTGCACTTTAGTATCTGGAAACGATGCATAGCGGGGGCATCCGTGTCCTATGGACACATTTCTAGTTTACTCTATGGGATATGGAAAATATCCCATGGGTGACCTTTTTTTTTCTAGATCAGCTTGCACATTAGTGCAGTGTGATCTGGATCTAAACTGGTCTTTTCAGAATTAATCTTATAAATCTAAAAGGGATTCTTATAGATCCTGATCAGACTGAATGCTGATCTGGATCTACACAGTTTCTGGATCTACACAGTATGCCCTTGCAATAACAGTCTAATCAATTTAGTAAAGGGTTAAAAACAACAGGATATACATTTAGATGACTGCTGTGTACTGTACAGCATAGCTGTATTCTGATACGTCAGATCTAGAAAAATAAATACATGCAGACTTCCTGAAAGTCGCTGGACAGTCGGACCTGTCCGGTAAAATTTGGACTGGTCTGATGTGATTTTCAATGTTGTAGGACCGAGTGTCCGGCAAAAATTTAATCTGCATATTCCAATTTTACTCGCTAACTTACAATTTTACTGGTTGTTTTGTTTCGAGACTGGTCCGAATGAAATATTTTACGTATTTGTCATCATGACAATTCGTACCACTGAAAAAAAAAGAAGAAAACACTCTTAATACTGTGTTTTGCTTATAAAATGTGTTAAATGTTTCGGTCAGACAGAATTTGTTTCGGTCAGACAGATTTTCACATCTTGTCTGACCACATGTCTGACACTTTTTTTCAACTTTCTTGAAGTCTGTACATGTACATAACGATAGTTCCTCTGCTATGTCTGTCTCATAGCTTTTTTTTTCAGTAAGCTAGGTTTTTTCATCCAGCTTACCTTCCAAAAGTTTTAAAAATTCCTTATGCACATATTAAAAGTTTGTATGCTAAAGTGTGTTTACGTCTGCAGAAACTGCAGTGGTCACCATTTTTGCTAACAGCAAATAAATTTTTCCGTGAAATAAAAATGTAGAAATTTTTCATGTTAAAACAAAAATTATTATATTTATAGGTCCTTTACAAGAGTCTGCGGTATGGATAGATGAGACACAGACCGTGCTGAATCAGTTAGGTCGCCGTGGTAACACTTCACCTCTGGCTGCTAAAGATGATGAGGACCCTCTTGGGATCTCCAATGAAGGAACCAAAGCAAAGTCAGAGGAAGAAATGCTAGAAGTTTTCCCAGAGTGTAAATCAATTTGTTTTCACTCTACTTAATACATGTATATTAAATTAACTATATTGAAAAATAATAAATAGAAGTTTGCTTTTGCCAGTGTAGGTTAGAAATATTGTTCATGTGTACACGAGTTGATTTAAACATACTTAATTGGCTTATTTGTATGCTTATATAACATACATACATGCATACAAATTGCAAAGAGTTTGAACCACATGCAGTAACCCTGTCACTGACGGCCCTCTCCATTAAAATGTGATTTTATCATGAATATGTTTTGAAGCAATCTAGTACGAGAATAAAATTCAAAGGTATTACTGTGATAAATGCAAACATGTTTATACAAAAATGTATATAGAAGAAATCATTTACAGTGACCTGTGAAACCCTCAATGTGTGCAGAGTTTGTGAATATAACACAATAAACTTAAAATCTATTGGAAAATTTGATTAATTTATGATCATCTTCAAAAATTAGTTTGTTATTGGAATCTTTTAATGGTTTTTGCTGAATAAAAGGGTATTCCGACACTCAGATGATAATCAATCATTTGTTATAGGTTCAAGTAACATGTCCCTAGAGAATTTTTCTCCAGCATGGTACTTGCTGGAAAATCACCAGGGAGCCAGGTAAGTTGTTTACAACCTATCTAGATTGTTATGTTTTGTAATCTAATTTATTCATATTGTTGTGTTTTCTGTGTCTTCTACAAAACTAATATGTGATTGGGCCATTCTACTATCTACCTAACTTGCACCTTTTCAGTGTTTGACTGTTGCCATTGAAGATTTGCTGATGCTGGGGCACTTCTTCTGTTAGATCAACTCCAAAATCTCCTTTTTATCATGATACACTTAAAATGAAATTTCTAAAATACACATTTTATGGCATATGCAACCATTGAAGATCCAGATAAGCCGGCACATCCATGCCATCTGATCTGGATCTTCACTGTTTGGATTTTGGTCAGAAATAACCTAATAAATAAAAAAAAGGGAACAGTGCAGACCCTGATCAGATGGCACAGATGTGCTGGCTGATCTGGATCTAAACTGTTTGCCCATGCAATAAAGGCGTATATATGGAGGGAAGGGTTAAATTATTCTCTCAATGTCTAAATCTCTGAGTGTATATTTCACTTGTGTTTGTTAGTTTTGACGATCTGAAGCTGGGTTTGAACAACATGAGGATGAGTGCTCGCACAAGATCTGAGGGACCAATAGCTTTTGTGAAGACCAATATCGGGGCAATCCTAGACTGCCTGGAGAGCTTAGACAGTAGGAATCTTTCTTCTATACAGACTGCAAATTCATTAAATCAGAAGTTACCTATTTTTCTCGAATTTATGTTGTTTTTCTTTAAATGAATAGAAAGCATTGCCCAAGATCATAAAACTAAGATTTGAGATCAGTCTTAAATCTCAAGGATCTGATTGGCTAAATTGGCAACTGGTCTCCATTTCAGCCAATCAGATGCTTGAGATTTGAGACTGATCTCCAGATTTAGTTTTATGATCTTTGGCACAGGGTCAGATGCTAGATTTCCAGAGAGGATTGTTTTGGGGAAGTCTTGGGGTAGTTACATGATAATTTCATATTTTCTGCCCAAAATTCCTATGAAGAATCAGTATTGCTGCCCCCAAAAAGGGTTTGAGCAACCCCACTGAAGCACCTCTAGATCTGGATCTGCCCCTGGAAAGGTTTTGTGAGGAATTACTCATTACTGACACCCAGTAACATTCTGACTAACCTGTCTTAGTACCAAAAACTCAACATACTGTATAGTCTGCATTCACTTTAAATGAAATCATTTTGTTGATTGACCAATGAAAGCATATCACTTTACACATAACACTATGTGTGTTTCAAAGTCTGAGTTGACAAGCTTACACATTCTGTTCTGTTTCAGCAATGTATGAGAAGTTTACAGAGGATGATATACAAAGAGAATGTATCAGCTCATACGCTGTATCACTGATGCGTAAGTCAGCATTTACTGACAATATAAAATATATAGGATTTGAGGATGGACAGGGTGGGGGGTGGGTGCAGTTGGCAGGTCACCTAAATGTATGTCGCTTTACAGATGCCAAACTGGGTCATTAGTTTCGGAAAAATAAAGAACACTCTCAAATTGATTTTGCATCGAGAAGGGGGATATTATCTACTTGCTAAATTAATTTCTACAAATTTCATGAAATATACAGGAAATTTTAGTATAACAGATTGACAATTGGGTAAAAAAATTGTATACATTGGTGGCTTGTCTGGTCCAAGCTTTATTACTGAGCCTAACTTTTGCTGTTATTTGTAATTTAGGGATTACATTATTGCCAAAGACTGATTCTTGAAAAACTATGGACACCTGAAGTGCTAGACCTACTTTTAAGTCTACAACCTCAGTTATACAAAAACATAATAGGGGGTAAAATGTAAAATTTGAAAAATATTGGCAAGAACTTATAAATTAACCAAATTCATATATTATAAAGTAAAACCCCCACCTCAGTTGCATCTTGTCTTTTCCCTTTCTTATGAATTCTTATTATATTTTGTTCAGAGGCCAAGTCGTGTGCTGATGGACTGTTCCAGGACGTTTTGGGACGCAAGGACAAGGCTGATGCAACGAGGAATGCCCTCAATGTTCTACAGCGGTTCAAGTTCCTCTTCTATCTACCCCTCAATATTGAACGAAACATCCAGAAGGTAAGCTACTATAATCCGTGACACCTGCCTTTGTTTCAGATTACAAGTATCTTGCATGAGGTGAAGATGGAAAAATCTGTCTCTGAGGCTCTGCCACATTCCCTCCAAAACAATTCGCCTAGAAATTTTTTCTTTCTTTACTGAATGTCTCATGCAAGATACTTTTTCTTGCATACCTTTAACTGTTTATAACTATAGTAGATTTTATATACAAACTAATTTGTGTTACCTTACACTGAAATATTGACGTTAACACAAGCCTTATTTTCTAAACTAATTTGGATATATTACATCAGAAACTTAACCCTTTCCTCCATAGACACACTTTTATTGCATGGGCGAACAGTGTAAATCCAGATCAGCCAGCACATCTGTGCCATCTGATCAGGATCTGTTCTGTTTGCTTATTGATTCATTTGGTTATTTCTGACAAAAATGTGACCAGTGCAGATCCTGATCAGACGGCACAGATGTGCAGGCTGATCTGGATCTACACTGGTCGCACATGTGTATAAATGCATATACTTGTATGTGGAGGAAAAGGTTAAATTAACATCGGGTTTGTAAGAAAACGATTTTTGCAGCAGTATTTGTTTCTGATGAAATCTTTCTATGAGTATCTAGGTGGAAAAATTTAACAAGTAGTGTCAGAAAAGTTTTGCCATTAGATTATTTTAACTTAATATGAATCTATTGTTTCCAAAAATAGTGAAATATCTACATGTGTATCAGAAAAAGGCCTTGAGGAAAATGTACATGTCCATTTTTACCAATTTCAACAGAACATACTATGTATATTTTAAGGAAACTTCACTGAAACTGTCAGTGGCGAATAATTTTGTCCTAGCCTCTGTTACCTTAGTAAGATAATTTTATCTAGATCACTTGACCAAGAAATAAAGATTGCAGATCCTGATCAGATGGCACAGATGTACCTGTTGATCTAAATCTACACTTCCCACATGCTATATAACACATATATATGGAGAAAAGGGTAAAATCAGCAACTTCACAGTCGGAGTTCAAAGCAGGGGCAGATCCAGAGAGTATTCAGTGGGGTTGCTAAAACCTCACTTTATGGGCAGCAATAATTATTTTCATGAGTATTTTGGATAGAAAGTTGGAAATTATCATGTAACTAGCATAAGAATGTCTCAAACAAACCCCTCGAGCTTTTAGAAATCGTGCATCCAACCCTTAAAGTAGTAGTACATTTATGTTTCATCACAGTTATGTTTGTGTTTATCTAATAACAATGTACCTTTCTGTATATATTTATGTATAGATGTATATAATTTGGTGCTATTCAGGGAGATTACAACCTGGTGATCAATGATTATGTCAGAGCAAGATCCCTGTTTGCCAAGACACATGTCAAGATCTTCCAGAAAGGTCAGTGAACATTAGTGTAAGATGTACATTTCTTCCACCCTTTTGAAAATATTGTTTACAGTTTTTAATTCACTGTAACTACCTTATTACTGTATTTATCATTTATAACTCCATAGACAAACTTTTATTGCTTGGGCAAACAGTGTAGATCCAGATCAGCCTTCCAACCTATCAGAAAACACAGACTCCCCACAGATCTTGAATTTACTGTTTATTTATGATTTCCAATGAAACACATAGAAATATCAATGGAATATTATCTGATATTTGTATTACATAAAATACTAGCATTATTCCCAGTGAAATAAAAATCTGATATTTCACTAAAACAAACAAATGCATGTATCCTTTCTATATATTATAAGTTTTGTGTTACAGTATATAAAGAGGTGGAGTCGAGAGTTCATGCTTTCCGAGATATGTTACGTGAGAGACTGATGCGGCTACCAAACAATCTGGAGGATCAAAAGAAACTCATCAAGTAAGTCCAGGGCTCAACATTATAAACCTGAGAATGGAGACTAGTCTTAAATCTCAAATATCTGATTGGCTAAAATGGAAACAAGTCTTCATTTCAGCCAATAAGAAGCTTAAGATTGAAGACTGGTCTCCAATCTCAATCTTATAATATTTGGCCAAGCAAACTACTAACACTGAACAACAGGTGTTATAATTGATGCTGATAATTGCATTTTGAATTTTACCATTTTTGACCAAACCTAATTCTGAGCTTGAAGTCATTTTGATGCAGGGAAAATTTAAGAAAAGTAATTGAAGTTTGCACATAAATAAAAACAGATAAATATTGAATGTTAAAGGTATCTCACACACCTGGAGTGTAAAGGAGACCCTGCCTGGGAATGTATACAGAACCAGCAATCCTGGTTGATGACCTTACTGACGGAGTGTAAGACCCACCATGTCAATGAACCAGATGATGTCAGCCAAAGAAACTCTAGTGCTACAGCTACACCCGGAGGCTACAACAGGGGTAAATCTAAAGTGGAATATATCTATTTCTTAAGAAATGACTCTCATGTTTCTTAATGGTTGGGGTAAAGGGGTGTTGTTGATGGACAGTTGAATATTTCATCAATTTACAGTTTTTCATATACATACAATATGTCATTACTGAGAAATCTCACTTAGCATTATCAAGAATTATTAAAGTCATCTGAAAACTAAAATTAAATTTGCTTTTATCAACAACCTTAAGAACCAATCATATTGTTGCTTACAGAATTGCAAAAAGTTTCATGATGATTCACGTAATTGTCGAAGCATTCTGAATGTTATATTGTAATAACAATGTAGTGTTATAAACATGGAAAGTGTATGCACTCTGCCTAAGACAAATTTTACTGAAGATACATGTAGGTGTGTTTAATGTGTTGACACATTCATTATATACATTTATTAAGACATTACATAAATTAAGCTCACATTTGCGAAACAAACTTATACATTGTACTTACACGCTTTTGTATTGGCTGTTATAAAAATACCTGTAGTAATTGGGGAAAACCACTTGCTTATAACTATGGCACTTTCTGGGAAAAATGGTTCAAAAGACAGTTTTCGGCTAAAATGTGTTGTGATCATTTTTGTTGAGTTTGGAGTACAACATGACAATTTTATTTAGTATTTTATTATATGGTTTTATCAAACTGTCGTCAGAGCTAATATTTTGTTATGACTGACTTCGGCAAACTGTCAAGAATTCTGTATAAAATTTATCAATAAAAGTGATTGACTGAGATTATAAAGTGGATCAAAATGTATAGTCACATACAGTGGGACCTGTTAAACCTTTACTCCATATATATTTATTCATTTTAATATATATGGAACCAGTGTAGATCCAGATCAACTGACATATGCTTGCATCTGATCTGGATCTACACTGGTTACATCTTGACCAGAAATAGCCTAACGAATCTTAAAGTTTAATTTAACAGTTTAGATCCTGATCAGACAGCATGGATGTGCTGTCTGATCTGGACCCACACTTTTCTCTCATGCAATAAAGATGTATCTATGGAGTAAAGGGTTATTATTCTCTGACAGACTGTAGGATGGGGCATGAATGGTAGAAATAATGAGCCATAAAGTCCACTGAGGAGTTTGTTATCCCAGTGAAATGAAATTATTTTTGTTGTACAGTTTCTTTATATTTTTGTGTTTGATTTTATGTTGCTTTTTATGTGCCATGTTTATTTCATCTATAGGTTCTAGAAGCTCGGCATATTTTGGTGAAGCAGGTATGTTTCATTTGTTATCACGTACAACAGATACAGAAAAAATACCGTTCGGTTAACTTTAAATAGGAAGAATAATCCTGTTTCTGATAACTGATTAACAAAGGGTTTCATTTTGACTCATGGATAGATTGCTCAATCAGATAAACTGAAAAGAAGCTATTGAAATAATTAGTTCCAATGTTTTGAACTTTGCCAACTTGTTTTCTACAAAAAATTGAATTTGCGCATTATGTGTGTGCAAAATAGTCATCTTTGGCATATGCGCCAACTTTTGAGGCAGTGAAATTAAATGATGCCACAATATTTAAAAAGCAGTAAACTGTATCAGATGTACATACCTGCAATTCTGACTTGGTTTCACATCTGATTTTAAATAATTAATTTTGGTGGTTTGTGTTACATTTTATGTTTTTGGAAGTACACAGCATATTTTAGTGTTTATTTTCAGTCTATCAATGTAGATGTTAGGAGTTATGGTAAAAATTTAAATGCCTTTTCCTTTTGACCTTAAGGAAAATTAACCCTTTTCTGCATAGATAAGGCTGTTATCACATGGGCAAACAGTTTAGATCCTAATCAACCAGCACATCTGTGCCATCTGATCAGCATCTAAACTGTTGTTAGCTTTAAGATTCAGTAAGTTATTTCAGACCAAGAAGCAAACAGTGTAGATCCAGATCAGACAGCACATATAAAAGGTGTATATATGGAGTAAAGGGTTAGGATAAATTGTACAAGTGCTGCCATGATTACAACACAATCAGACCTCTAAGAGATATCTGCTAGAAAGCCACAACATCTAATACTACAGCAAATGAACATTAGCCATAATGGAAGGTTTTATTTTGATATTGAAGGTTGGAAGTTCCGCACACCACAGAAGGTTCTCTTTGTGGAGGAGCTCACTGAGATCATGACCAACAATTTCCCAGAGTTCTGGAAACTTGGACAGGCATACATTGCTGGATCTCTCACAGTCAAAGAGGTATGTGATTCATTTTATGTGCTGAACTTGGATGGTTTGGGCAGATATAGAACTCTTGCCTTGTTTGTGTCTTACAAATCTGGTTTCCTTAGCGCTTTTTAGCAACTCCTCAAGGGATTTTAACAAAGATCATTTTCAAACATACACTATAAGACAGAAATAAAATGTAAGTTTTTGGCAATGTCAAACATTCAGATGTAATCATTGAATGAAGAAGAATTGTGGGTATAACTGGTAGGGTTTCTAGCACCCCATCCACCACAAATGCAAGAGCAAAAACATGGCACCATAACAGATATGTTTGTTGGTTTGTGTTGAAGACATTGCTTGTGTTATAAGCAGCACCTGGCAAAATTCTGCTTTTAACTAATAAACTTGTTTTAATATTCTTATGCCAAGGTACTTCTTTTTCTCACTCAATTTATGCAACAGTCTCACCATTCTTTTAACTTGAGCCAATCATTATGCATATTGTTGTTTATAGAAATGTACTAATCCTTTTGCATATTGCTTTATCCTATAGCTCCATGGAATATATGGTGTTATCCCATTGACAAACAGTGAAGCTACAAATCAGCTGGCACATGCTGATCAAGACTTGCACTCCTTACTTTTGAATCATATGTTAGTGCAGATCCAAAGCAGATGGCATGGATTTGGTGGCTGATCTGAATCATACGGGTGGCACACTAAATAAAACCTGTAAATAAGGAGTAAAGGGTTTACAAACTCTATTGAATTGTTTGCTTGTTGATTTATGAGGTTATTCTGGCCAAGAAGTGAACAGTGTAGACAAGAAGTGAACAGTGTAGACAAGAAGTGAACAGTGTAGACAAGAAGTGAACGGTGTAGACAAGAAGTGAACAGTGTAGACAAGAAGTGAACAGTGTAGACAAGAAGTGAACGGTGTAGACAAGAAGTGAACAGTGTAGACAAGAAGTGAACAGTGTAGACAAGAAGTGAACGGTGTAGACAAGAGGTGAACAGTGTAGACAAGAAGTGAACAGTGTAGACAAGAAGTGAACAGTGTAGACAAGAAGTGAACAGTGTAGACAAGAAGTGAACAGTGTAGACAAGAAGTGAACAGTGTAGACAAGAAGTGAACAGTGTAGACAAGAAGTGAACAGTGTAGATCATGGATCTACACTGTTGGCACATGCACGGGGTTATGGCTACTAACATAGAATTTGATTGCCTTAAATAAGGGAAATATGCGAAAATCTACATTTTGTTGATTGTCAGACCAGATTTTAAAGGTTTTCAGTGTGGTGTGGACAAAAAATATATTCATAATATTGATTATGCCTTTGTTTGTTTTATTCTTAATTCACAATTTCAGGAAGGAAAATCATCCAAACCTGATCAGACCAAATACAACACATTCAAAGTAAGTACATTTGTCAGCATATCGTAAGTCATTGACTCTAAAACAAGTGTGGAATACAAAGCTTTGACTGGCAATCAATTCCCAACAGAGATACAGGGACTTTTTAGTCAGCGAAGTAAATTTCTTTGAGCTTAGCATTGCAACAATAAGACATATGTGACTTCTGAATTATATCATATTTGCCAGGTCTCCTCATTTAATGAACATCTCTCATATGTTTGTGTTTTGCTACAGCAAATGGTGACCTCAACAATCAAGTATTTCTCTAACCTGGTGAGGGCAGCATTTCTGCCTCATTCACTGGAGAGTCTACCACCTGAGACCTTGCAGGAGTATGGGGTGTGGCCCGAGAATAAACAGCACTTCTCAGGAGCCTGGCTTCCTCACTGTGTCAGATATGTCAGGTAATAATATTATTGTGATGATATAAGGGTGGTCACTTATGATTAGTAAAACTTTAGTTTTTTATGTAGCCAGTAACTTGTTGGAACTTACTATTTAATTCTTCAAATACTGTGCTTGAGCAGTGATAAAGATAAATGAGTGCTATCTTGTATAGTAAGGTATGTTTGTCTAATTTAACTGCCGTTATGCACTAATACTTCAAATATGCAAAGTAACACTTAGAGAATTGTTATTAAGTGTATACACTTTCTTGTAATTGGCCATCTTTTAATTGTTAATATGATTTATCAGAAGAATTTAATTCATGTTAGAAAAATGGAATATTTTAACAGTATGCAATCTAAATGTTTGTGTGTTTCCAGTTGAATGTGTGAAGAGACCAAAAATCATTCATGGGTATATAATAAAACTTGTTATTTTGTAGGTCCTGTGCGAGTTCCCTGTGTAGTCACGACCTGCCGGGAGATAGCCAGGAGCTCATACAAGAACTCGCCTTTGATATGAGAACTAACTGCATGTTCACCTTGCTCAAACAGGCAATATCAGGTATTTACCTGTCCCACTAAAAATATTTTTTTTGCTGTTTGTGTAAATTATTAAGATGTGTTCAATAATGTTTGGTACAAATCAAACATACAAAAAACATTCAGTTGCTGTGGTAAGTTGCCTGTAAAAACTTTTCTGTATAATGCACATGAATACTTGATGTAGTTCCTGCTTAGAAAGTCTTGGACCTAGAAAAAGGGGATATTTGTTTTTGCCAGTGTAAGATAGAAATATATTTCACCGATTCAGTTCTGGAATTTCCACAAGTGAAAATACATAATTCTGGAGTTCACAAGTAAAATATATTTCTATCTTTTACTTATAATTTTTTTTTATTTTATGCTTATAGTGCACAATTTGACCGAAATATTGCATGAATTGGCACTAGAAAAGTTTGTTTATGAAGTGACATCATGATGTCATATACCCAAATTTGAGCCTGTTATTTAAGCATTCTAATTCGGAATGTTATGTGCATTTGGGTACCAACGTTAAAAAAATAGTGAAAATAAAAATGATATTCCACTGTGAAATACCACTTCTATTTCACCAGGAAAATTCTTTAATTCACTGGAAAGCATAAAATAAAAGTCATTATTAACCTGTTACTCCATAGGAAATGGCTGTTATTCATTGACGAACATTGAGGAAATGGCTGTTATTCATTGACAAACATTGAGGAAATGGCTGTTAGTCATTGACGAACATTGAGGAAATGGCTGTTAGTCATTGACGAACATTGTGGATCCATATCTGCCATAACATCCATGCCATTTGGATCTACACTGTTCTCTTTTTGATTCATTAGGTTATTTATTACCTAGAAGCAAACAATGTAGATCCTGATCAGACAGCACAGATGTGCCAGCTGATATGGAACTACACTAGCCCCACATGCAGTAAAACCTGTATTTAATGAATAATGGGTAAACAATTTAATGTTTAATATATTACAGATGTGATGAGCTTGCACAGCAAGGAAACATGGGTGGTGGAGTTAGATGATGAGTTTGGTGGAACAACACAACTAGTGAGTATCTGATGATTTGGAGATACACTGCTACAGCCAGTTATCATAAAAATAAAACTGGGGACCAGTCTCAAATCTCAAGCATCTGATTGGCTGAAATGGCAACTGGTCACCATTTCAGCCAATCAAATGCTTGAGATTTGAATTTGAGATTGTAGAATCAGAGGACAATCTCTACCCATTGTTAGAAATATAAGTATTCTTCACTTGTGCATGATTAGCAATGGAAAATCTGTTCTTGTGGAAGCCTAGTTACCGATCATTAATGTGAGAGCATGATTTTTGTACTCAAACCAAACATAATATGAATAATTATTTTTTCTTGTATATCACATATCCATTTTATTGATATTTTATTTCTAAACTCATTTTAATTATAGTTACATAGTCACTTTATTGTGGCAATAGATTATTTTTATTAAAAAAATAATAAATTTTTGTATCACAGTGCTTAAATTAATATTAACATTATTGGATTATTTGCAAAGCTTTGTAACTACATATAATTATACCCCGCTTCAAAGAAGTGCGGGGTATACTGTTTTACCCTTGTCTGTTCATCCGTCCGTTAGTCTGTTCTTCCATCCTTAACAAAATTTCCGACACAGTTTTCTAAGCAACTATAACATGCAGCAGCCTGATATTTTGCATATTGCTTTATCCTATAGTCCCATATGGTGTCAAGTGATTTTATGCTCCTTGCTCATCTTCTTCCTGTTTGCCACATTTTTTTAAATTTTGTTACTATAAAGGTGCATTACATCAACCAATGTGCATCTTTTTTTCCTTCACAGTTTTCTAAGCAACTATAAAATGCAGCAATCTAATATAATGCATATTGCTTAATTCTTTAGTCCCATATGGTGTAAAGTGATTTTATGCTCCTTGCTCATCTACTTCCTGTTTACCAAATACTTAGATTTTTACACATAGTTGACATACATGCACAATTTCTGTTGCAGTTTCCTAAAGCAACTATAACATGCAGCAGGCTAATATTTTGCATATTGCCATAGGACATAATGGAACAAATTTCATCACGTTTTATAAAAAAACTTCTACTACAACAATAAATCATTTTGAAAGTCATATTTCTCAAAGTAGGGGTATCACTAGTGAGCATTAGCTCACAGATTTACTTGTTTTTGATGTCGTATGTTAAAGTAGTCATTTATTTGGAGAGAGCAATGTCTGAAAGAAAAGCTTTTTGCTTAAAAAACAACAACCCAGAAACAACTCAAAAACAAATGAGGTTGAATATCTACCAGTAAATTAAAATTAATTATTGTGAAATGACTTTTAGTTATGAACAAACAAGTTATTTATGTGTTTTGGCCGCCATTTTAAGTTGTGATTGTTGAATATTTGCAGCCAGCTTTGTTTGAAAACATAGTGAATGAAGCCATACAGCATCTGCATGAGGTGGTCGTGCAAAATAAACAAGGAGAACCAGAGGTGAGAATATTCTCATTAATATTTTGTTTAACCCTTAAATCCATAGATATACCTTTATTGTGTTGGACAACAGTGTTGATCCAGATCAGCTGGCACATATTTGCCATCTTATCAGGATCTAAAGTTCACTTTTAGATTCATTAGCTTTTTCTGACCATGATGCAAACAGTGTAGATCCAGATCAGAAAGCACAGATGTGCCAGTTGATCTGGATCTGCACTGCTGACTCATCCAATCAAACCTGTATACATGCAGTAAAGCATTATAACAAATGGGAAAAAAACTAATTTGTGAATATTTCAATCGTGATAACAGAAATGCAAAATGTCGCTGATAAAGCCTTATATATTGTCATTTCCTGTTTTCACAAAATTACAGGATACACACTTAATGCTTTAAGATTCATATGGAATATCATACCAGTATGCGATCTGTAGATTTGTATTAGTCGAGTTGGCTATGTAAACAATATCACGTGAGACCAAAGGTCTCCAAATCTTGTGGCATCAACTCCTCCTAAACTATAAGGCGGATTTCTTTCATACTTGCACAGATGATCAAGCAGGATGTGGAGATGATCGTAAAGAAAGGATTTTTTCCTGTGACCATTTTTACCAGAGTTATGGCACTTTGTTATTAAAAATTATGTTGCAGCAGTGGGGGCGTCAGTGTCCGAGGACACATTCTAGTTTCTTGCTATCATTATTATGGTCCTTTGTTACCAGTAATTTAACTAATAAAATTTTGTGGCAGCAAGTCATTTTCTTTTCACTGAAATCTTCCAAATCCAGATCAGACTGCACAGGTTATTGATCTACACTGGTTCTAACATGTGTATTAAGTCTGTTTGTTGTACAGGTTTTGTGCATACATTTTTAATGTTTGATACATGTTTAATATAGATCTTCAGCCAGCGTACAGTGCAGAAAGAAGCAACATCACTGTGTACAAAGCTGGTCGAGGCGTTTGCACCATGTATGGAAAAGCTTGCGTTCACTGAGTCGGAGGCCAAATCTCTACCAACCACACAAATCAAGTAAGAATAAGCTTTTCCTGACAAGCTTCTTGTAGAACAGCTTTCATATAGCACAAAATCTTTAAAATACTTGTTTTTCTGTTTTATTTGCAACAAAAGAAGAAGGTTTTGTTCAGTATAGGAGGTGCCTACATGTCAGACAATGGCTATTTATTAGTTAGATTTACTTCTTTTTGGGGATTTCTGTTAAAAACATGCCTTTGACATCTATTTAAGAGAGTATCCCTCTAATGCAGTTTTTAAGATTTGAAGATTCTACTCACTTTTGTGATGACGTAGCTGTCCTGCTTTTAGTTAAATTTTGCACACAGCCTCAGTTTATCTTACAAAATACTCTAGCTACAACTTTTAAATTTAGTACACTTGTTCACTATCATATCCTTGGTGTACAAGCTCATAACCTTTGTACATGTACTACTACAGCTTTGAAACATTGAACACTTTTTAACCTTCAGATCCCAAGTGTGTATGCCAATAGCCATAACTCTAACTTCCATTTTATTGAATTATACCACTTTTTCAACAAAGGTTAAAGTTTGCAAGCTGGTGTAAAAACTTATAACTTGCATACTACTTACATTACAGCTTTGAAACTTTTTGCACTTTATTTTCCATTTAAATTTGATACTGGTCTTTATTCTCAGTTTTATAATCTTCATCCCTGTCCTTGTGGACATCCTCTTACATTCATAGTGAAATGTGTTGCCTGTATTTGCTTAAACACTTACCAATCAAAAGGCAAAGATTTCAGACAAATTACAAATGATTATTGAATTTACTGTAAATATTACAGAGAAGGGCCCAGTAAGCGCCTCAGTGTGATAGACCAGGAACCAAATGAAGAACATATGCCATCGAAGGTAAGTTGTTGTTGTAGAAACTGCAGAGGTGGGAGGCATGCTTTTGTATCTGAAGCCAAATTTACACATTTAGTATTGGAAAGTGACACAGTTTTAAACCTTTATATATACACATATATTATGTGGACTAACAATACAGATGTTTTAAAATGCAAATATATAAATATATAAATAGTTATGCAGTAACTATGTTGTGTTGTTAAATCTGCAGGATAAGAAGTTGATAATCATGTTGAGTAACTGCAACCACACGAGAAGTCATGTGATTCCGCGACTGATTGAGAGTCTGAACAAACATGGCTACGTGGAGATGAACAAAGTTCTTCAGGTATGCACACTATACTGTGTTCCTAGCATTTATTTTGATAATAGCCATTATAGAAATTACATCTAAAGTCTGCTTCTCCAGAACATTAAGTATTTACTCCAGAATCACTTAACTACACAAGGATCTGTTTGTTTGCATATTTTTTTGCAATATTGTTTCTAAGGTTTATCTTTTACTCTTGTAAATTGTAAATGGTCTTTTATGGAATGATTCAGCATTATGTCTCAGCAAACTTAAATGATACAGAATTCTTACTACATTGTTTATGTAAAACTTTAATTTTATTTACTCCAATTACAGAGTGTAATTCAGTCTGAATGTGTAAACTTTAACTCAAAAGCTAAAATATGTCAGGAACTGTTAACAACTGATGGAGAACAAGTTAGGCAACTGTTGCCATCTGGAATAATAGTAATTATGTCCCCCCCCCCCCGCTGGGGGAGACATATTGTTTTTGCCCTGTCCGTCTGTCCGTCCGTCTGTCACACTTTGTTTCCGCTCAATAACTGGAGTACCGTTTGACCCACAGCATTCAAACTTCACAGGGTGATGGCCCTTATTGAGTAGTAGAACCAGATTGATTTTGGATCTGTATGTCAAAGGTCAAGGTCACAGGGGCCCGAAAAGTGAAAACTGTTTCCGCTCAATAACTGGAGTACCCTTTGACCCAGAGCATTCAAACTTCATAGGGTGATAGCCCTTATTGAGTAAAAGAACCCTACTGATTTGGGGGTCAGTAGGTCAAAGGTCAAGGTCACAGGGGCCTGAAGAGTGAAAACCGTTTCCGCTCAATAACATGAGTTCTATTCCACCCAGAGCCTTCAAACTTCATACGATGGATGTCCTTATTGAGTAGAGGAATCCTATTGATTTTAGGGTCAGTAGGTCAAAGGTCAAGGTCACAGGGGCCTGAAGAGTGAAAACTGTTTCCGCTCAATAACAGGAGTTCTATTTTACCCAGAGCCTTCAAACTTCATACGACGGATGTCCTTATTGAGTAGAGGACTCCTATTGATTTTGGGGTCTTTGACCATACATATGTTAATTTATATATATGTGCATGTTCTTTATACCATAATAAATGACACAGGCTTCCGTTTCAAACAGGTGATATCTCTTCCTTGACCTTCCTTTAATAGGGTGCAGGGGGGAGACATGCGTTTTTCACAAAAAACATCTAGTTGAGAATGAATTATATTGAAACTATGTGACTGTGTTTCTGCTCTTGCAGGCAAGTCAGAGCACCTACAAGAAATTGGACGAGAAGTTATTTGAGGCATATATTGAGGAGAAATCTAACCCTATAGTTGGAGTGATGGAACCTAACATGTATCGGGGACACTTTGACTGGAAGCATTGTCGATCACCTACAGGTTAGCTGTCTTATTTCATTTTACAATATGTATGTCTTAATGATGTGATTAACTGTTCTAAACTTTTAAATTTTTATAAGGAGTTTGAAACTATGTTAAATCAAAGAAAAAATTTTTTATCACAATAGCGGTCATATTTTTATCTGATTTTCTTCAAACTTCATTAAATTTACATCATTTTTCTTGGTAAAATTTTAGGAAAACCTTGTGTACAGTAAATACCGATTTTTTTATAGTTTTTAAGAATCATGACCTAACCATGTTATAATGTTTCATCGTGATATTATTCTGTCTCTGAATGTCTTCACATCCAATTTGCTTCATACTTGTTTGACTTTCTTTGACTTGTTTTGTGTTACAGATGTAAGGAATTATTTGAAAGAGGTTATAATGGGAATGATAGAAGTACATGCAGAGGTTTGTATGAATTATATATTGAAGATATTTTGTCGGAATGCTTGTAAAACGTCAGAAGTTTTTTTGTGTAAAGAACATGCATAAATATGCTTTAAAATAAAAATCTCATCTGATCAGTTCTTATTTACACTTTACTCCATGTATCAGGGATTTCAAAAGATGCAGATTCTTGCATTTTGATGCAAGCAAATCAGTTTTTTCCACAGTTGACCCCACCTGATTCTGAGCTTGGGGTCATTTTGATGCATGAGAATTTAAGAAACATGGTCAAATTTTTCAAGAATAAAGATAAATATTGTGACTATTGCATTTTAATGATCAAGTTAATACTTATTTGACCCATGAACATATATTAAAATGAAGTAAAAGAACTTTTATAAGTAGTTTAGTTCAATGAACACAAGATATGACTTGCAACTATTTGATAATGATCCCTTACAAAATCTCAACAGGAGTCAAATGACCCCTGGTTTTCAAAAGCTATTGAAATCCCTGATATATGTGTGGCCAGTGTAGATTCAGATCAGCTTACATCCATTTGAATCTACACTAGTGGTTTCTCTGTCAGAAATAACGTTATAAATCTAAAAGCAAAAAAGTGTAGATCCTGATCAGACAGCATTGTTGTGCAGGCTCTGCACTGTAAGCTCATGGGATAGCAGCCATATCCCATGGAGTAAAGGGGTTAAATCATGTTACAATACCAACCACAAGACTTGTTCCCTCACATTAAAAAATTGAAAATGAAGTTACAAGCTCACAAAATAGTGTTATAGAAAAAACTTAGAAAGTCAAACAAAAGTAAACAAAACAAAACAAGCATGTTCTGGTTAATTTATCAAATATTGATATCTAGTCAAGTTTGAGGAAAATTTAACAGGATTTGACTATTTAACATGGCAAGTCCTGTATATTTAATATAAATATTAGTTGCCATCATGCAAACACTGGAAGCATATACTAATGTAAGACTTCCATAGCTTAAAAATTGTCAGATAAATACAACTTTTTATTTTTTTCTCAATCATCCCCATTTTGTTAGACAGAGACATAATGATAAATGTTGCTACACATTAACAATTTTTTAAAAACCTGTTGTTTCAAGTCTCCAGAGTGAGTGTTTTTGTTAAGATATGTATAAACAACTTATTTCTATCCTGACTTAACAGACCAAACATCTGTGGAGTGTTAACTGAAAATGAGCACATACATGATGACAGTAGTTTTATATAAAGTTCATTATCACCTTTACAGGTCTACTCAATATCACCTGCATTTATAACACGAGTAATGACTAAAATAGTCGACGCTGTTGTAGAAGAGTTGTCCCGACTTATCCAGTGTGTGCCGGAGTTCGGAACTAACGGTATTTTACAGGTAGGCATCAACAATCATGCACATTGTATGAGATCATTTAGCCAGAGTAATAATATAAAATAATCCTCTACTCCATTGATATAACTTTAATGCTTGGGCAAACAAACAGTGTAGATCCAGATCAAACAGCACGTCTGAGCCATTTGATCAGGATATACACTGCTGTTAAATTTGTTAGATTATTTATGACCAAGATGTGACCAAACTTAGATCCAGATCAGATGGCAAGCTGTTATGGCTGACCAGGATCTACACTAGTTGCACATGTGTTAACAGGTAAAAATGGATTAAAGGGTTAAAATTATTTTGTTATTAATGAAATGATGTTGATATTATTAAAATTCACATAAATGTTGGCATAGGCAAATCGAGAAATTTTTAAGTAATATTGTATATTATTGTGTTGAAAACAGTTACCTCATAAGATGTGGCTAACTTAGAAAGACAAGAAATGGTATTGGTAGTGTTACAAGAAATACTTGATTATAAATTTGTCTGAGAAAAGCTTTACTTCTGCCATGTTATGGTCCTAGTTTTGTCATTTCTCAATGAAGTGGCAATTAGTTGAATAATATATAGAGGATAATTATTTGGTTTTACCTGGGAAAGATAGAAATACAATTCACTGAGTGGCCACGTTGAAGATAAAAAATTCTGGACTTTACGAGACATATTTGTTTTCATCTTTCACTACTGAAAAAAGCGTTCTTTTAAAAAATGTTTGTTATTGACATCATGTCATGACGTCCTATATTCAAACAAACCCTTTTTCTAAACATTTTTTTATTCGGAATCTTATGTGGCTATTGGTACCAATATGAAAAAAACAACAACAGTGAAATAAAAATGATATTCTATTGTTTCATACAGTGGGATACCACTTTTTTTTACTGAAAAGCATTAAAATAAATATGTATTGCTTACTGGATGTGCTTACTGGAATGTTGATTATACTGCAGGCCCGCTTAGAGATCCTCTGTCTACAGTACACGGTGGAGCTCTACAAAACTAATAACACTGTGTAAGTACATTGTAATCCCTTTTCTTCATATAATGGTATACAGGGGATCCCCTATAATTGATGAGAAAATGATAAATAATTGAAAGCTCTCTCCAAATATAGTTAAAACTTAATTCTCAAAAAATATCACCCAAGATGCGCCCCATTTATAAATGACATAAATGACAGTTGTAGAATCATGTATCATGAACTTTGTAAGTTGAGTGCTTTATACTGGTGGCTGTTATCACGTTAAACTGAAGAACATTATGTTGTTTACAGAACGAGTCTGAAAGAAGCTTTGGAGCACCTGCCAGATGTCGCGCTGGAAGACAAGAGGTATGCACTCTATACTACTGTGGTATCATTCAATTTTGCGGGGACTAAATTTCGCACATATGGCACAATTTGGATTTTCGCACGGACATAAATTTGCAAGATTGTATTGCTCTATAGGACATTATATGATATTGTTAATTTTAGCTGGGGTTTGATTTCGCGCACATCTCTTAGCGCGAAATACGAGAAAATTAAACCAACGCGAAATATAATGATATCACAGTATTATTTCAAAGATGATTGTTATAAACATGTTGTATCAACAATGTCTTATAAGCCGGATTGTGAAAGCATATGAAGCGTTTAGGTTGAATAATATTTCTTTGTACTGATGTAGTTCACCCTTTACTACATGGGTTATGATTGTTATCCCATGGTGAACATTGTTGATCCAGATCATCCATGCTGCTTATCAAAATCTACACTGTTCACTTTTAAAGTCATTAGTTTATTTCTGAACAAGAGGCAACTGGAGAGAAGCAAATCCTACATGCCGGTGGCATTGATGTGTGAGCTGATCTGGATTTACACTGGTTGCTTATTTAAACCCATTTAAATGAAGTAAAGGGTTAATCAAACTTGTTTCCTTTACTATCATTGACAGGAAAGTTGAGGAGCTGATCAACAAATTCAAGTCACAGATGAAACTACAGCTCATGTGCTTTACCAGTAATTCTTCCAGTGTGTAGCAGTGCTTTACCAGTGATTCTTCCAGTGTTTAGCACTGCTTTACCAGTGATTTTTCCAGTGTAAAGTAGTGCTTTACCAGTAATTATTCCTTTGTAAAGTAGTGCTTTGCCAGAGATTCTTCCAGTTGTTTAGCAGAGCTTTGCCAGTGATTCTGTTAGTGTGTAACAGAGTTGTCTTCAGAAACTTAATGATCTGAAACTCTTCTTTCCATCTTCATTGAAGTTTGCCTCTGTTAAAACATTTTGTCAGTTTGAGTGTTTGCTGTTGCAAGGTAACCCTTTCCTCCATAATATTATATACCTTTATGGCATGGGCGAACAGTGTAGATCCAGATCAGCATCTGATGAGGATCTGCACCGTTTATTTTAATTAATTAGGTTATTTCTGACAAAGTGAACAGCACAGATACTGATCAGTTGGCACACTTGTGACTGCTGATCTAGATATACACTGTTCGCCCATGTGATAAAGGCTTATTTTAGGAGTAAAGTAAATGCATCTTTTATTTAACCTGACATGATTGAGATGTTTTTGACATAAATCTGTATTATCTGTTTACTGATTGAATGTTAAACATTGATGTGCAATATGTGTATTGTATCTGAATTAAACTTGTTCACAGTTGTTTTCTTAGCTTACAGTGACCATTAGTGTAATATCCTTTAATAAATCTAAAAGCAGCTAGTGTAAATCCTGCTCAGACTGTGCTTGCTTACTGTACCTAGATCTACAGTGGTTACACATGAGATGTAAACCTTATCTCTGGAGTAAATTGCAAAAGTGAAAAAGGGTCAGAAAGCCCTAAATAATCCCAATTGCTATTATTACTGGTCCTTTGCAATCATGAAACCTATAGGCATCTCCATGGTCTGGTGATTTTGACAGTCAACAGACAATGTATCCCCACCCCTGCGGGTTCTGCTTCTTCCGAGACCGAATCTAATGAATCTAACTGGCTAGTTTTACCCAGCAGCTAACTAGGGCTTGAAACAAACATCTGGGGTCTTCTTCCACCAGAAAAAGCTGGATGCCTACACTCAAATATTCATTCTAAAATGATGTTCAGGATGTTTGGCTCGATCTAAACTGTGAGACATCCATCGCACCATATCCACCAAATAGGTGTTCTGTTGTTGAGGAGATCCCTGTTTACATCATAAGTTGGTCAATATTAACTTGATTAATTGATTTTACCAGATGAACTGGGCACCTGCGATCAAAACTAGTTCACTAGGTTAAATAAAAACAAGTGGGTCGAATGATCCTTTCAAACTCTTCAGACAATCCAGTGGAATACATGCTATCAGATAAGAATTTAGAGATAATTAGATGTAATATGCAGCCTCAGCAGTAACTTGTAACCTAGTTTCCTAGAAATTTCAGACCAAATTTGATTATACATGTATATATAATAAATCAGTTTGAGCCCTTGTAATAGGTTTGGAGTTAACATTATGTCACAAGTTCTAATCATAGAAAGCCATTGTTAACACTATTATTCATCTGATTATTTAAAATTGGTCAAGTTTGAAACTGGGTTACTTGGATAGGAAAAGTAGGTCACCAAGTCAAAAATTGGAAAATAATTTTACTATATTTGAGACCACATTTTCCATTAAGCTACATGTGTATTATCGAGTTTGGTCAGAATGTTTGTCTTGATGATTTTTATGTGGAGCAAGAATTTGGGGCAAAATTTAGATAAACATACTAGATGCCAAACTTCAAATCTGATATTACCTCAAAACTTGATGAAAATGTTTGCACCGATGTTTCTATTTAGGGTCAGAAACTTCTGACACATTCACAGGTGAGCAATATAGACCCATTCCACCCTCTTGTTTAAACTTGAAAAGGATGTGATACTATCTGGACATGAATAGAAATTTTGGGGATGCTCGGCAAAATATGGCCTTGAATTATCTAACAAATTTGTTCTTTTACTGATCATGCAGTTCTTAATTTTATCAAAACATTTGGTTGGGTGACTTGGCGAGACGCAAAATAAGGAATGTTTGCTAACAAGGTTCATGCAATATGGTAAGCTTCTGTTTAACCTTAGAAGTTGCCCTACATTTGTAGCCAATCAGAAGCTATGAAAATTCAAATTCCTCAGCGATTTATTTCAATAGAACTCCTTTCTATTTTCTATCTTACAATGAACAAAATAGATCGATCTATTTTTAACTGCGCATGTGCATGGCTGCAAATGTAGGGCAACTTCTAATTTGGGTAGAGTCTATTAAGAGATTTCTATAGAAAATAGTAGCCTGCTCTAGCTGCGCTCGTTTCGGCTTCGATTTTCTATAGAAACGTCTTAATAGACTCTATCCTATACAAAGGAAATAAGTTAGAAACTCGTCTGGAATCATCGCCTTGCAGAGTAGTGGACTGTTCAGATCACTATGATTGAGTTTGACAGCCACGTAGCTATAAGCGATTGAGCTGTGATATCTGTAGCCATTTACTCCATACTCCTTTTATCTCATGGCTGACCAGTTTGGATTAGATCAGCTGCCACATCTGTGCCATCTGATCTGGATCTACAATGTTTGTCTCCTGGTTAAAAGTGAAAAGTTTATATCCTGATCAGATGGCACAGGTGTGCTGGTTGATCTGGATGCAAACTGTTTGCCCTTGCGATAAAAGCTTTAAATATGGAATACAGGATTAAAGCTATCAGCTGTTTTTAGAGTAGACCATTACTGTAATTAGAAAGAAAACTTACAACAGTTACTGATCATTTTATTTCACGAAATGCACAAAAATCATGCATTTTGGCAACAACAATGAAACAGTATACTAATTTACATTGTGCACAAAAAGACTACCAGTTTTAAGGAATAACAATAATATTTCAAGCACTTTAAATAAGATTTATGTTTCAATCAAACAGATCGATATAAATATGGTAAATACCGAACAGCTTGAAAATTTGCTCATGGAAGTTTTTTTTCACTTAAACAGATAAAAATAATCTCTTAACATTCTGGTTTATGAACATTTAATATCTCAATTATTCATCAAGCAAAGAAACATACTAAATAACATACAAGTACATGTAGGAACTATCACTAGAATGACAATTTTCAGTTAATGTTGAAGCAAGTTTGCATCTTTTCAAATTGTAACAACCATAAAAAGTGAATTGCGGAGTACTGTGATTGAATAAATAAACAGCATTTTGTGTGTAAATCAGTTAGAAGCATAAATTATTACATGTATTCAAAGCATCCATAATTTGTTTAAATGCGGTCAATGATGCAATAACAACCTCCAAATAAACTTATTCGCCCATGTCAACATACATGTGAAGATTGTCTCTTTCCAACGGTATCCAAACTGTGACAAAAGGTTGGCATTAGCTTTACATAGGGTTAATCCTTTCTTCCATATATACTTATTTTATCATCTGGTGAACAGTGTTGGTTAAGATCAGCCATCTGATCAGGATCTACACTGTTCTTTTTTTTATTTATTTATTAATAGGTTATTTCTGACCAAAACGGGACAAGCACAGATCCTGATCAGACTGCAAGGATGTGCCAGCTCATCTGGATATACATCTATCACACTTACCATAAAACATGTATAAATGGAGTAAAGTGTTAAATAAGTTTTATCTGAATAAAGAACTTGTGTTTTAATACACTGTGCCATAAAAAATATCTTTTTAAATTCAAATATAAGGTGATATAACATTTGCAAACAAACTGCCAGATTTAATACATTAACAGTAAGATGCTGAATTACCCCTTTCCTCCATATATACACATTTTTACACCATGTCGCAGGGTCTGCACTGATCACATTTTGGTCTGAAATAACCTAATGAATCAAAAAGCAAACAGTTTAGATCATGATCAGATGGCACAGATGTGCCAGCTGATCTGGATCTAAACTGTCCGCCCATGTAATAAAGGTATATCTATGGAGGAAAGGGTTAAGAAATAAGATATAAATATGGACGGAATGTTAACGATACCTGATAAAAATATAACTATATGTTTAATGTATTGATGAAACACATCTTTTGATATTAACTATAACTGAATGAATGGCACTCATCAACTGAAGAACTTTAGAAAACAAGAGCTATCACTGAAGGTGATTAATACCCCCGCAATACAGCTTTGTCAGAGTATACAGAAATAATGTTCGCATCTTTTTAAAATGCTACACAAATTGTGCATGTATGTCATCTATATATAAAAATCTATGTATTCGGTGAACAGGAAGTTAGGTGAGCAAGGAGCATTAAATCGCTTTACACCATATGGGAATATATGATAAAGCATTATGCAAAATATCAGGCATCTGCATGTTTCAGTTGCTAAGAAAACTACAACGGAAATTGTGCATGTATGTCAACTATGTGCACAAATCTAAGTATTCGGTAAACAGGAAGTAGATGAGCAAGGAGCATAAAATCGCTTTACACCATATGGAACTATAGGATAAAGCATTATGCAAAATATCAGGCTGCTGCATGTTATAGTTGCTTAGAAAACTGTGACGGAAATTGTGCATGTATGTCAACTATGAGCACAAATGTAAGTATTCGGTAAACAGGAAGTAGATAAGCAAGGAGCATAAAATCGCTTTACACCATATGGGACTATAGGATAAAGCATTATGCAAAATATCAGGCTGCTGCATGTTATAGTTGCTTAGAAAACTGCGACGGAAATTGTGCATGTATGTCAACTATGTGCACAAATCTAAGTATTTGGTAAACAGGAAGTAGATGAGCAAGGAGCATAAAATCGCTTTACACCATATGGGACTATAGGATAAAGCATTATGCAAAATATCAGGCTGCTGCATGTTATAGTTGCTTAGAAAACTGCGACGGAAATTGTGCATGTATGTCAACTATGTGTAAAAATCTAAGTATTTGGTGAACAGGAAGTAGGTGAGCAAGGAGCATAAAATCGCTTTACACCATATGGGACTATAGGATAAAGCATTATGCATAATATCAGGCTGCTGCATGTTATAGTTGCTTAGAAAACTGTGACGGAAAATTAACATGCCTTTTGGTTGATGTAATGCACCTTTAATAGTAACAAAACCTAAAATATTCGGCACACAGGAAGTAGATGAGCAAGGAGCATGAAATTGCTTTACACCATATGGGACTATAGGATAAAGCAATATGCATAATATCAGGCTGCTGCATGTTATAGTTGCTTAGAAAAATGCGACGGAAAATTAACATGGCTTTTGGTCGATGTAATGCACCTTTTTAGTAACAAAATCAAAAAATATGCGGCAAACAGGAAGTAGATGAGCAAGGAGCATGAAATTGCTTTACACCATATGGGACTATATAATAAAGCAATATGCAAAATATCAGGCTGCTGCATGTTATAGTTGCTGAGAAAACTGCGACGGAAATTTTGTTATGGACGGACGGACGGACGGACGAACGATATGGGACTATAGGATAAAGCAATATGCATAATATCAGGCTGCTGCATGTTATAGTTGCTTAGAAAAATGCGACGGAAAATTAACATGGCTTTTGGTCGATGTAATGCACCTTTTTAGTAACAAAATCAAAAAATATGCGGCAAACAGGAAGTAGATGAGCAAGGAGCATGAAATTGCTTTACACCATATGGGACTATATAATAAAGCAATATGCAAAATATCAGGCTGCTGCATGTTATAGTTGCTGAGAAAACTGCGACGGAAATTTTGTTACGGACGGACGGACGGACGAACGGACAAGGGTAAAACAGTATTGCCCCCTCTTCTTCGAAGCGGGGTGAACGGACAAGGGTAAAACAGTATACCCCCCTCTTCTTCGAAGCGGGGGTATAAATAATTATAAGGACCCTATCACCCTAGTGAAAAATACGTACATAACCAAGGTGTTCAGCTGTTTTCTACCAGAACTTTCATTACAACAACATGGGTGAAAGTTAGAAATTTTGAAAATCCAGAAAATTTGTCAAAGGAAAATACAGAAAATCATCCATTTTAAGACATGAATTACAGGACTAATCCTCAAAACTTTCACCCATGCAACAATTAATAACAGTTTCTGAGGAACAAGAGTGCTCTAGCTCACATGTGACACAAACATACAACTGACTTTAACCCTTCCCTTGACCCCTATGATTTTTTTAGAAGGGTGATTTTTTCCTTAACCCTTTCCTCCACAGACACACCTTTATTGCAAAGGCAAACAGTTTAGATCCAGATCAGCCAGCACATCCATGACATCTGATCAGGATCTAAACTGTTCGCTTTTTTATTCGTTAGGTTATTTCTGACCAAAATGTGACCAGTGCAGATCCTGATCAGATGGTACGGATGTGCGGGCTGATCTGGATTACACTGGTCGAACACGCGTAAATATGCGTATTTATGGAGGAAAGGGTAAATAGAATCCTGCCATACTTAACCAGGTACTAGAGTTTTGCACAGCCACTATGCAAGATTTTTATGCTTTTAATGTGATTCCTTGGCTATCAACAGCCTACTGAGAAATGTCTAAACTCTTATATTTTTACTTTATATTTCAATATTTATAAATCGATTGAAAAACTGGCTACAGGTGGGCATTGACTTTAATCAATTTTCAATTCAACTGACCTGACAACTGGTTCCCTTGTCAAGAGCTACTCAGAAACAAGGCAATTTTCTCCTTATTCATTCTATCAGTGTTGTTAACAGTTATGTCCTTGAAGGTTGTTGAGCATGATTTTTATGTCTGTTAATAGAACTTCTAAAACTTCTTTTGTTTCAATAAATCAGGCTGTTTTTTTATGGATGTTTTCAAATACCTCAGCCATTATAGCTTTGGATAGTGTTCTATACTCCTTGGTATACCACCAGCTTTTTAATGTTTGCCTTTGGCATTCTCAGATCCTTGGTCGAAATTCTATTCAGTTCAGTACCCTCCCCCCCCCCACCCCATTGTTTTCTCATTTACGAACAAACTCATTCTCTTCTCTGGGGACCATATGCCACTGACCATGGATTGGTATTAATCTGAAAATAACTCAATGAACGTCCATGTTCACTGCTGTATGCACATCATCATTTGGGATGGATCAACTAGGTGGTTTTTGTGAAAAACGCATGTTTCCCCCCTGCGCCGCCCCCCCCCCCCCCCCCCCTGCGCCCAAACCCCTGTGACCTTGACCTTTGACCTACTGATCCCATAATCAATAGGGTTCTTCTACTCAATAAGGGCTATTACCCTATTTAGTTTGAATGCTCTGGGCCAAGCGGTACTCCAGTAATTGACCGGATACGGTTTTTACTCTTTGGGCCCCTGTGACCTTGACCTTTGACCTACTGACCCCAAAATCAATAGGAGTCCTCTACTCAATAAGGACATCCATCGTATGAAGTTTGAATGGTCTGGGTAAATAGAACTCCTATTATTGAGTGGAAACGGTTTTCACTCTTCAGGCCCCTGTGACCTTGACCTTTGACCTACTGACCCCAAAATGAATAGGGTTCTTCTAATCAAAAAGGGCTATCACCCTATGAATTTTGAAGGCTGTGGGTCAAACGGTACTCCAGTTATTGAGCGGAAACAGTTTTCACTCTTCAGGCCCCTGTGACCTTGACCTTTGACCTACTGACCCCAAAATCAATAGGGTTCTTCTACTCAATAAGGGCTGTCATCCTATGAAGTTTGAAGTCCCTGGGTCAAAGGGTTCTCAAGTTATGGAGCAGAAACGGTTTTCACTCTTCGGGCCCCTGTGACCTTGACCTTTGACCTACTGACATCAAAATCAATAGGGTTCTTCTACTCAATAAGGGCTGTCATCCTATGAAGTTTGAAGGCTCTGGGTCAAAGGGTACTCGAATTATTGAGCGGAAACGGTTTTCACGCTTCGGGTCACTGTGACCTTGACCTTTGACCTACTGACCCCAAAATCAATAGGGTTCTTCTACTCAATAAGGGCTATCACCCTATGAAGTTTGAAGGCTCTGGGTCAAAGGGTACTCGAGTTATTGAGCAGAAACGGTTTTCACTCTTCGGGTCACTGTGACCTTGACCTTTGACCTACTGACCCCGAAATCAATAGGTTCTTCTACTCAATAAGGGCTATTATCCTATGAAGTTTGAAGGCTCTGGGTCAAAGGGTACTCGAGTTATTGAGCGGAAACGGTTTTCACTCTTCTGGTCACTGTGACCTTGACCTTTGACCTACTGACCCAAAAATCAATAGGTTCTTCTACTCAATAAGGGCTATTATCCTATGAAGTTTGAAGGCTCTGAGTCAAAGGGTACTCGAGTTATTGAGCGGAAACGGTTTTCACTCTTCTGGTCACTGTGACCTTGACCTTTGACCTACTGACCCCAAAATCAATAGGGTTCTTCTACTCAATAAGGGCTATCACCCTGTGAAGTTTGAAGGCTCTGGGTCAAAGGGTACTCGAGTTATTGAGCGGAAACGAAGTGTGACAGACAGAGTGACGGACAGACGGACAGGGCAAAAACAATATGTCTCCCCCAGAGGGGGGGAGACATAAATACTCTTCACATGTGTAAATATTGAGTTGTGCTCAACCCAGGTCTTGGTGACGTGGGCAGTAATATGCATTTTCAGTACAGCCCATGAACATGCTCAATAAAATCGATTCATATTTTTTGTTTCCCACGGCTTTCAAATAATGTTATTCATTATCATCAAATTATATACATGTTTTGCTATGAACAAATTTTTAAAAACATAGTTAAATGTTTTGACAATAATATTCCAAATAATCTGTTAAGTGTGCACAAAGAAACTGAAAGAATTTGTCCAACTGATCTTAAAACATGGACATGTTTATTAAAATTTCCTGTACTTAGGTTATAATCATGCAAGAATGTTTAACCCATTACTCCATTTATACGCATTTTATTGCATGTTTGAACAGTTTAGATCAGTACATTCATCCCATCTGTTCAGGATCTGCACTGTTCGCTTTTTGGCCAGAAATAACAAAATAAATCAAAAAGCGAAAAGTGTAGATCCTGATCAGATGGCACAGATGGATTGGCTGACCTGGATCTACACTGTTTGCCTAAGCTTTAAAGGTGTATATATGGAGGAAAGGGATAATGCAAAATGTAATGTAAAACATCAACCCGACTTCCAACTGAACACGCATTAGAATCCCAACTGTTCAATTTAGGAAAGACTCGATGGCAGAGAGTAGTAGAGATGTTGTGTATAAAGTCATGCTATGATGGCATTAATGTTGACCACAGACCCATTTCACCTGCAGATCCTTCACGTCGGTGAGAGTATTAACATCTATATGACAACATTGGCAGCAATATGCTCTATACCCTGAAAACAACACCAAAACAGTGAAATACACAGTACACATGGTGTGATGGATTGTGATACAGATACAATACCATACATTTCAAGACAGTAAAAAATAGACAATCTGTCAAAGCTGTTCCCATCGTGGTTGGCAAAATGAATGTGGTCAGTTGTGTAAACATGTAATAATAAACCAGTTAACAATCTGCAGGTATTTGAAATGTAAATATGTAAAAGGTAATACAGTTAACCAAACTAAAATGCACTAGAAAACTATTTTCATATAAACCAGATTTAGAAAATTTAATAATCAAGTAAAATGAAATTTAAAAATGAAATTTATGTTCATTCAAAGCTACTATTTTCTAAAACAAGCTTTAATAGTAAATATGTACCAATTTTCTGTGGAATAACTTAGTTTCCATTATATCGGACTGGTTTTGAAAAGACTAACCAGTAACTGTCAGTATTTATCACTTAGAATCTCAAGGGTCATTTTGAACATTTTTGAAGAAGTGGGGATTCTGACAATATAATCCAAAATACATGTACCTGTTTTAACCCTTTCCTCCATATATAAGCATTTTTAGCATGTATGACCTGTGTAGATCCAGATCAGCTTACACATCTATGCCATCTGATCCGGATCTGCACTGGTCACATTTTGGTCAAAAATTACCTTATGAATCAAAAAGCGAACAGTGCAGACCCTGATCTGACGGCATGGATGTGACGGCTGATCTGGATCTACTCTGTTCGCCCATGCAATAAAGGTGTGTCTATGGAGGAAAGGGTTAAGGAAAAAATCACCCTTCTAAAAAAATCATAGGGGTCAAGAAGAGGCTTTTTTGAAATTTCAAGAGTAAAAGTCATCTCGCAGATCTAATGGAACTCCTGCTGTAACCTGAATTCCTACTTTCTGTAACAAAGATATTGACCCCAGGGATATGTTAGTGAAGGCTATTATTATTTACTTAATGAGCCGTGCCGTGTGAAAACGAGTTTTCAGGAATTTCAAATGATGTCCTAAAGTTGAGCAGACAACAATGCTTATTATGCATTTAGCCTTAAACAACATGAGGAACTGTAACAACATTATCTATGAGCAGGGAATAGTCTCCCAAACTTCCAGAACTTTTCCCTCTGCTCAGCCAATGGAGAAGATTTTCCCTTTATGTTTCTTACAGAAAGCCAAAATCCTTGTTGACTGCTTCCTAAAATTGGTAAAAACTTCTCCCTTTTCTTACAACCTATAAGCCAATCCCTGATCTAAGAGTAATGGAACAACAAAAGAAAATTCTTTAAACAATAAAAAGGTCAAAAATACTACCTTAACATTTTTTCACATGGTGTGGCCCAAATTATATTTGATTTAAACTCTTTGATTACCTTTTTTGTTAGTTAATTTAGATTTTAATCTGTCGAAGTCTGGTGCATGATTTCTCAGAAACAGATAGTCTGTGTCCTTGTGCCAAGCAAAGTTGTCGAAGGATGCCACTTTAAAATCACAAGATGTACATCTCATAGTATCACAGGATCTGTGGAAACATCAGAGCAAGTTTTATTAAACTTTACCCTTTATTCCATACATAAGATTTTATCATGTTTGTGCCAAGTGTACATCCAGATCTAATGGCTCATCTGTGCCATCTGATTTGGATCTACATTGGTAGCCTCTTGGTCAGAAATAACCCAATGAATCTAAAGCAAAGTGAAGAAACAGATTAGATGGCACAGATGTGGCAGCTGATCTGGATCTGCTATGTTCCCCCATGGACAACAGCCATAGCCCATGGAGTAAAGTACAATATTCAGCAGCATAGCTAAGTATTTACAGTGAATTTTGTAATCTATGTAATCAATGTATCTACACCCTATTTATTTTGGGAAAACTGCAAAATAACGATCTGTGAAGTAAACACTTCTGGAATAATACAATCTTTACAAAATCAAATGGATATATATATACTCGTGGACAAAAGTCTTGTCCGGTATGATTTTCCATAATTCTCTTAAACGCACCAATTTTTAAACTCACTTTATAAATTTGGTACCGATGGAAAGCGGACATTTATATGCATTGAATAAAAAAAAGATTTTTAGAATTTGAGCCAGAACTGCCAGTGCAGTAATGTGTTGAAACTTGTAGACCGGACAAGACTTTTGTCCATTAGCATATATATACAAACAAGTAAAAAAAAACAGTAGGCTGCCAGCAAAATCACACGATACTGCTGGAGACTTCTCTGCAATCAGGCCTGTATCCACACTGGGGCAATAACCTTATCGCTTTACTCCATATATACGCATTTTTACATTTGCAATCAGTGCAGATCCACATCCGATGGCATTTCCTGAATGGTTGTATAATGGTCTGAAATAACCAAATGAATCTAAAAGTGAACAGTGTAGATCCTGATCAGATGGGATGTGTTTTTACATGTGTGCTACCAGTGTAGATCCAGATCTTCTGGCATATCTGTGCATATTGGTCTCAAATAACCTAATGAATCTAAAAGTGAAGTGTAGATCTTGATCAGATGGCATGTGCCAGCTGATCTGGATCTACACTGTTAGCCCGCACAATCAGGGTGTATATCTGGAGTAAAGGGTTTAGTATATCAGTACACACCTTCTATTCACACTGTTGCCATGACCTTTGACGGTTGAGGATCCTCCCACACAAAGTGGAAAACATCTGAAATATTTCATACAGACATTAAACAGAATACAAAGTAATCCACAAGATTAGCATAATAAAATCTAGAATATGATCTACCAAAAATTCTGACATATAAATTTGAAACCTTTAGACTGATAAGTGTTTTGTGTTAAATGTTTTTTTGTGTTTAATTTTGTTTTAAATGCTGCTTCAAAGATAAGTGAAAACTGCTGCAAACAAATTAAAGTAATATAACTTTGTTGACTGGTGAATGCATGTACACTAAAAACGTTGCAAGTTCAAGCTAATAATTACAACCTGCAATCCCCTTCATAACTAGATCAGGTTTTAACCCATGACCTTCAGATAGCTAAGCTTAATACTTTATCATATGACCAGCTCTTCAGCACTTAATGTTCTGAAACATCTACAATAATAAAGTTATGGTAAATAATACTGTATCCTAAATGTTAAACATTTTACCAGCTCTGTCGAGGTATAAGGGACAATCTGTCTTGACAGATGAATTACACAGAGGAATAAATGGTGTTGAGAGATGGGTTCAAATCTGATTAAAATGATCTCCAGAAAACCACTATGCTATCAGGATCTGACAAAGAGTCATTTATCAACAACCTTCCAAATCAATCAGATTGTCGCCTAAATTGTATATTGTATCCGTGTATACACAGTGTTTTAAACAATGGAAAGGGTTGACAACCCGCTTAAGACATATTTTACTGACAATAGGTGTATTTGATATAGTACTGTACTGCATTCATTAATACTGACCATTTTGCTACCCTTGCTAATAGAGTTATGAATCATGACTCTTTCGAAAAATAGTTATCAGTGAAAACCACAATAGAGTATACAGTATATGCTGGCCATCATCACATTAAACATTTTGTCAGTCCTGACTGAAATGAGATTGAGATGGTTTCTCTCCTGCTAGCAACCTTATTTACAGGTCTGTGAGTTCCAACATAAATAAACTAAACTAACACCTGTTACCTACTTGGATACTACAGGACGGGTCTGTATAGTTTTAGTTGGACTGGTCCTGACAGTATTGCACTTTCCCTGAAAGGAAATAAGTTGACTTTATTAAAGAATTGGAACAATTTATGCCGAAATAAATAATATGAAAATAATTCCACTGAAACTTGATATCAGTTAAATCAAAGGGCCATAACTAATGCTCCAGAAAATCTTTTTTAGCTCACCGATATTGTTTTGAAATCTTTCAAAGGTATTATCAAATTAAAACAACAATTGTTTAACTTCTTTTGATAATACAAATTTTGTTATTTTTTGTAATTCTAGGGTTCTAGTCTAACTAGTTATCAAACTTTACCAAGACTGCACCCATGTCATATACCCAATATTCAAAGTCCAAAAGAATTTCCGGATGATGGCTGCCTGCAAGCATATCCATTATGTGTGATCAGTGTAGGGACGGGGTCAAGTACTTGAAAATGAAACTAATAATAATAATAACTTCAAGGAACCCTAATTAATTACATATCCATTATGTGTGATAATCAGTGATCACATATGACTACTTTTCTATAAGCAAAAAAAAACACACTAAAACACCTAAAACAGGTTTAGCTTTCATCTATACTGTAACACTACATCATACTTATCACATCAGAAGGCTAAATGTGCCACAAACAATAGCCATATGTTGTTATATTGTTACATACAGTTATCACAGGTTCTTGATCCATACAGATATCATCAATGATTTTATCCATTTCTTCATCAGCATTCTGTCTCCTGAAAAAGTGTATCAAGCTAGACCCTGATGTAATTTTTTTGATATTTTGCAAATTATATATTTTATATTACAACAGGGACAAACACTAACAGTTCCAGTCAGTATTAAAGCTGCAGCCAATTATAAATATCCGGCAAATACGATGAAGAAAATGTGTATTAAAAACTTGGAAAAATTAATTTTTATTATTTCATCTTATTTGCTTTAACCCTTTCCTCCATAGATACACCTTTATTGTGAGGATGAACAGTTTAGATCCAGATCAGCCAGCATCTGTGCCGTCTGATCAGGATCTAAACTGTTCGTTTTTTTATTCATTAGGTTATTTCTGACCAAAATGCAATCAGTGCAAAAGTGTAAAAAGGTGTATATATGGAGGAAAGGGTTAAATTTCATGTAAAATTACTTTCTTTTCTAAATCTTCTTTTCATAATTGACAAAGATTCTTAACTTTTTCCTGCTAATCAAGGTAAGGTATATGCCCATTATGTCACCAACTCCTGCATAAGCATAAACATTATTTAATCCTGAACTTCATATATATGCCTCTTTACGCATGTGTGACCAGTGTAGACCAGTGTAGATCCAGATCAGCCGGCACATCCCTGCTGTTTGATTAGGATCTGCACTGTGTTTTTTTGGTCTGAAATAACCTAAAAAATCAAAAAGCAAACAATGCAGATCCTGATCAGATGGCTCAGATGTGCCTGCTCCATACCAGTGAACCCTCCCGATTTAGGCGGGAGTCTCACGATTTTTTAGGTCGATCTCACACCTCACGCATATTCGGCAGTTTCTCCCGACTTTTTCTATTTGCAAGGTTATAAAACAAGAGCTATCACTGAAGGTGATTAATACCCCCGCAATATGGCTTTGTCAGAGTATACAGAAATAATGTTCGCATCTTTTTAAAATGCGACACAAATTGTGCATGTATGTCATCTATATATAAAAATCTAAGTATTCGGTAAACAGGAAGTAGGTGAGCAAGGAGCATTAAATCGCTTTACACCATATGGGAATATATGATAAAGCAATAAGCAAAATATCAGGCGGCTGCATGTTTCAGTTGCTAAGAAAACTACAACGGAAATTGTGCATGAATGTCAAGTATGTGCACAAATCTAAGTATTCGGTAAACAGGAAGTAGATGAGCAAGGAGCATAAAATCGCTTTACACCATATGGGACTATAGGATAAAGCATTATGCAAAATATCAGGCTGCTGCATGTTATTGTTGCTTAGAAAACTGCGACGGAAATTGTGCATGTATGTCAACTATGTGCACAAATCTAAGAATTCGGTAAACAGGAAGTAGATGAGCAAGGAGCATAAAATCGCTTTACACCATATGGGACCAATAAGCAAAATATCAGGCTGCTGCATGTTTCAGTTGCTTAGAAAACTACAACGGAAATTGTGCATGTATGTCAACTATGTGCACAAATCTAAGTATTCGGTAAACAGAAAGTAGATGAGCAAGGAGCATAAAATCGCTTTACACCATATGGGACTATAGGATAAAGCATTATGCAAAATATCAGGCTGCTGCATGTTATAGTTGCTTAGAAAACTGAGACGGAAATTGTGCATGTATGTCAACTATGTGCACAAATCTAAGTATTCGGTAAACAGGAAGTAGATGAGCAAGGAGCATAAAATCGCTTTACACCATTAGGAACTATAGGATAAAGCATTATGCAAAATATCAGGCTGTTGCATGTTATAGTTGCTTAGAAAACTGCGACGGAAATTGTGCATGTATGTCAACTATGTGTAAAAATCTAAGTATTCATCGAACAGGAAGTAGGTGAGCATAGAGCATAAAATCGCTTTACACCATATGGGACTATAGGATAAAGCATTATGCATAATATCAGGCTGCTGAATGTTATAGTTGCTTAGAAAACTGTGACGGAAAATTAACATGCCCTTTGGTTGATGTAATGCACCTTTATAGTAACAAAACCTAAAATATTCGGCAAACAGGAAGTAGATGAGCAAGGAGCATGAAATTGCTTTACACCATATGGGACTATAGGATAAAGCAATATGCATAATATCAGGCTGCTGCATGTTATAGTTGCTTAGAAAACTGCGACGGAAAATTAACATGCCTTTTGGTTGATGTAATGCACCTTCATAGTAACAAAATCTAAAAATATGCGGCAAACAGGAAGTAGATGAGCAAGGAGCATGAAATTGCTTTACACCACATGGGACTATAGGATAAAGCAATATGCAAAATATCAGGCTGCTACATGTTTTAGTTGCTGAGAAAACTGCGACGGAAATTTTGTAACGGACGGACGCACGCACGCATGGACGGACGGACAAGGGTAAAACAGTATACCCCCCTCTTCTTCGAAGCGGGGGTATAATAAAATAGACAGATTTTCCATTAGATAATTATTTCCATAATTATCCCAATGTTGGCAAATCTTCTGCTTACCAGACCGATTTTAATTACCCTATCATAAAACACTTGCAGTTAGGTGTCAATATCTTGATGATTAACACCCTAGATAAGCAGCACTTGATCACCTCAGGCAGAAAATCTTTGACAGTTTTGTCAAACGATGCAGTGTCTTGCAGGTAGAGTTAACAAGATCAAGCTGAACGTGATAACAGTCATTATGTTGTTTGTCCAAGTCTGAGGTTTGCCTCTCACAAAATAATAAAGCCAGATACACTAATTAATCATTGAAGTTATTACAAAAATCGGCAAAAAATGAGCGCAATTAAATAAAGGGAGGTAATAAAAAGCAACACCATTAAGCCATTTTAAACAGGTACACAGTTACTTACTTAATGAAGTGAAAATTTGCTTAAAACATCAACTCAGTAATTGCTCTTAGGCAAAATTTTAACTTTTATTTTGAAGGCCAACATAATTTTTTTTAAAATAAGTTTTATATATATATTGAAATGTGGTCCCTAGCTCTAAGTATTGAATGGTCAATATTTTATAATGTCCACGAATGCATTGGATAGCCATAAAATAGTAACATCAGACATCAAACAAAGTATTATTGATGTTAAGGGCCTGCCACACTCCTCCCAATTCTATTCATCGATAAAAAGAGAATTATCAAAATCTCAATAACGGCAAAATGCTGTTAAATGAAACTTTGCACAAGTGTATGTTATTAATGTATCTTTATTTTACAGATGGTAAGACATATTAGAAAAGTAAAGAAAAATAGCGAGATCTAAAAATTCCCTCAACTTCTATTTACATAAATTCACAAAAACTAAAGAACACAAAACATCATTTTAAATGCCCACATGAGTAATATGATACTGACAACAATTTATTGTGACCTCATGATTTACTTATGTAAACTTTACGAGAAATTAGTAAAAGTGTGTTTGACCTTCAATTTCCTGGTCGCGTAAACGGATGACAATCACTGATTTCTCTTTTAATAGTTGAACGTGTTTTACAAAGTACACAATATTTTCTTGTCAGTATCATTGCGCTCACGAGGGAATTTAAAGTTATGTTCTGCATCGCCTAGTTTTTGTGAATTCATGTAAATAGAATTCAAGGAAGTTTTAGGTCTAGCTTTGTTTCTTTACTTTTCTATTTTGTCTTACTGTATGCAAAATAAAGATACATTAGTAACCTTCATTTGTGCAAAGTTTCATGGAATGGCATGTTTTAATTACTGAGATTTGATGATTTTTATTTTATCGATGAATAGGATTGAGAGGAGTGTGGCGATGCCTTAAGTTGATAACTAGTACATATCAAATCTACACAGATAATCACAGAATAAAAGGCTACAGAGAATGAATAATTAGAACTTAACACCCAATTAAAATATTCAGTCAGCGACAAAACACTGTACGATTAAAATCTCACGCTTTTTCACCCCAATCTCCCACTTTTTTTAAACCTATCTCTCACCTAAATGAGTTAAAAGGTTCACAGGTATGCTGCTCATCTGGATCTACACTGTTAGCCCATGCCATAAAGAGGTATATATGGATTAAGAGTTAAGCAAGCTCCAAAAATTTCCATTTCAGTTAGATTTTGGCTTGCAATCAAAACATCAAACATGATGTCGGGAAACTTATATTTTTGTTGAGAAGTAGCCCAGGAAAGTATAACTGACAGAATGCTGTTCATAGTTAATCACGCCTTCAGGGGAATGAACCCACAGAGACAAAAAATTTGACTGACAGCAAAACCTAGTTTGGAAGTAAATTACAGCATCTTTTGATTGGAGAGGCAGTTCTTACAGTCGTCGCATGACAATAAACGTGATATGCTCCCTGATCTAGTTTTCGGTTGCACCGATTATAGCTAGTATGCACCGATAACTAGGTCAGGGAGCATGCTTGTGAAGTGCTGCAGTGTAACAGATGTTTACGGAGGTTGCTCACTGCGTCAAACTCTAATTGAAATCGACATTTGTAGTAATTCTGCTGCAAAATCTGAAACAATGCTCGGGCTATGTAACAGTGTATGGGGCACGAAAAGGCTCAAAAGTAAATTGGAGGTGCACCTATATATAAAATTACCGGTGCACCTGTAAATTTACGCGTTGGACGTGTAAATTTACGCGACGGACGTATAAAATTACAGGTGCACCTATAAAAAACCGGTGCACCTCCATTTCAAATAGCAGTGGACCTACAAAAATATATGTCCGTCTTATAAATTTTATGCGCCCAACGTATAAATTACCGATGCACCGCTAATTAACAAGTGCATCGGCATTATGAAAATGATCAACCAATCACAACCCTTGTTTCAAACACTTGTTTTTGCTGAAAATAGTAATTTAAAAATTCAAATTAGTTACTTTTTATTTTAATTTTTGTACTCTTAAAATTATAAACATATTTTTAACATTTCCAGAATTAAATAAACAATTTAAGCATTTTTAAAAGAGTAAACATTCACTGTATTTTTCAACATATATTTAACACTGCAAAAAATTAAAACAGCGAATGTAAATCACGTTTTGATTGGCTCTCATTAATATGGGTATAAATAGCGAAAGGGTCAAAATCGAAATGTAGGTGCACCGGAAAATTACGCATTAGACGTATAAATATATACGATGGTCGTATAACAATAAAGGTGCACCACTATTTGAAATGGCGCTGCACTGGTATGTTATAGGTGCACCTGTAAATTTATACGTCCATCACGTAACTTTATTATCCAACGCATAAATTTATAGGTGAACCGGTAATTTTGTATGCAGGTGCTCCATCAATTTACTTTTGAGCCTTTTCGTGCGCCATAACAGGTTACACTACAGTTATTCAGGTGGCTCGGGAACCAGTCAATTTTGTCTAGGGTTTGTGCAAACCATTAGATAAAGTAATTCTGTGATTGGTTGAAAATGCAAAAGCAGAATAAAAAATATTAAATAGCTATGTGAAAATGCACAGTGTATAGAAGAAGTTGAAACAAAACATTTGCAATTTTATTTTGAGTGTATGAAAATTTTTATCTTTAAAAATGGGTATTATTTTCGACAAAGTGAAACTGAAAGTGGCGCAAAGCTGAGGGTGGTGGTATTCCAGTGCATGTCGCGTAAAAGTTTACTGGTTACGCTATATTTTTGTTGTGTTTTTATGATGTCTCTAGTTTAGTTTTATTTGCAAAAGTAAGATTTTAAGGCCTTGACCCAATAGCTAATTCAGAATAGGAGATGAAGCTATACTGGGAGTGTATGGAAAATGAATTACTGTAGTCTAACCAACAGTGTGTTTGTCTATCTACAAATTATCTAGCGGTGGAGGGGGGGGGGGGGTAAACATAATTTAAACGTACGATTTAGATTTTGAAGAGGTTGGTTGCTTTTCCGCAGTTTTCTTTCCTTTCACAAACTTGTCTTCAACTTCATCAAGTAAATCATCAATGTCGTCTGCCATATCTGCATAAATATCGAAACGATTATTTCGAAAGCAAGTGAATATTTGTTGTTATGTTTATAGAAATTCAGTAGACGAAATTTATAAATTTTTTGCATCCGATGAGTAACTAATTTTTAATAAACAATCGATTTCGATTAACTTAATTGCATTAAATTAATTATTATTATATTACTTACAAAAATATTATCTTTAAAAAAATAAAATAAATAAAACATTTCGTTTTAACAGAAAATTAACATGACCATACCAAACAAGCAACATATGCATATCAGGAATCGCCACACTCAAAAAACACAGCCTCCCCACGCAGCGAAAAAGAAGAGAGGAAGAGAGAGAGAGAGAGAGAGCTCATGTTTTATATATGTATGTCAATTCAAATAGGACGCCACAAACAATTAATAAACAAGAGAACCTTTGGGGATACCGCCTTGGAACGGTCAGTGGCAAAATAAATTGCCACTGGGGGTTTAAACCAGGTTCTAGGGTGCACCAACCTCACACTTGCCCCAACAGGTTCTCGTATCACAAAACAAGTACAAATTGTCTTGGTGAAATAACTCCAACCCACCCATCAGCTCAACAATGTTGCATGCAAAAGCATACAAACATATAAACATAAGAATTTAATAGCATTGCAAAGCCAATGGGCGGGTACTCAATGATCTTTCCGAGACCAGAGCACCTGGAGTAAAATCAGCAAGAACACGATGACAGGGATAAAAGAAACAAATCGAGCTTTTAGGTTCTTTTAAGAAAAGATTTCCCATAAACTTTCATAAACTCTTACACCCCTGCCACCGTCGTGCAACCAAAGAGGTAAGCATAATGATCAACTGTAGATGGGTTAATCACCAGGCCTGCAGAGCGCTGTAAAATATCTTGTTGGTAACCTTTCTTTTTAAATTTACAGATGGTTTTTACGAATAACCGGGAGAAATTTGCATCGCCTTTTATCTTCTTAAGTTTATAAATTAAATCTCCATAAAAAACTGGCTGTGAAATTCCTTGTTGCAATAGTGATTTTAAACTGCAGCTGTATTTATGAATTAGATCTGGATATCGGCGATAAAACTTGCAAAAGGTTTTCCTTAATTTGTGATACCGATAACCTTGTTTTAAAAGTTTTTCTGTAATGCAAAGATTACGTTCATTGAAATCATTCACATCGTTGCAAGCTCTTGAAAAGCGAACAAGCTGTGAGATATAAACCCCGTAAGAAGTTGCACGAGGAACATCGCCGTCTAGAAACGGAAAATTTACTATATTAAAATTAAAATCATCTCTTTTATCATAAATTTTAGTAGTGACGTAACCATTTTCGATGGATAGATTTAAATCAAGGAAGTTTGCTTGCTTTTCTGAAGTGTTCGCTTTGTTAAGCTGTAGTTCTTTATGATAAATCTTATTAACCAGTGATGGAAAATGGTTATTATCTATATTTAATAAATCATCAAGGTACCTCGAGGTGTTGTTAAAAGCTGTAATAATATCATCTTGATGTTCGGTAGAAAGAGATAACATGAAATCTCTTTCATAACAGTATAAAAACAGATCAGCAACAAGGGGTGCACAATTAGTACCCATTGGAATGCCTATTACTTGTTTATAAATAGAGGTACCAAATCTCAAATAAATATTATCCAATAAAAATGTGAGCGCCTGGATAAGGTCTTGACAGGTCCATGAAGTATAATTATCATAAGAACCATCTGTAAAGAATGCCCTATGTTCATTACAAGCAATAAATGTTTTATTTTCTCTAGCAAACGTTTTTTTCAATGAGACTGGTAAGCTTGTCTCTTATTAAATTATGAGGGAGAGAGCATGGTTAATAAAATGATCAGTTTCAAAAGAGACACCACTAACAATTAACAAAAATGAGAACCCGAGGGGTTACCGCCTTGGAACGGTCAGTGGCAAATGAAATTGCCACTTGGGGTTTAAACCAGGTTCTAGGGTGCACCAACCTCACACTTGCCCCAACAGGTTCTCATATCACAAAACAAATACATGTTGTCTTGGTGAAACAACTCCAACCCTCGTATTGGCTCAACAATGCTGCATGCAAAAGCACACAAACATATAAAACATAAAAAAGCAATATATGCATATCAGGAATCGCCACACTCAAAAAACACAGCCTCCCCACGCAGCGAAAAAGAAGAGAGGAAGAGAGAGCGCATGTTTTATATAAGTATAAATCTAGGTTCTTTTAAGAAAAGATTTCCCCATAAACCTTCATAAACTCTTACACCCCTGCCACCGTCGTGCAACCAAAGAGGTAAGCATAATGATCAACTGTAGATGGGTTAATCACCAGGCCTGCAGAGCGCTGTAAAATATCATGTTGGTAACCTTTCTTTTTAAATTTACAGATGCTTTTTACGAATAACCGGGAGAAATTAACATTGCCCTTTGTCTTATTAAGTTTATAAATTAAATCTCCATAAAAACTGGCTGTGAAATTCCTTGTTGCAATAGTGATTTTAAACTGCACCTGTATTTATGAATTAGATCTGGGTATCGACGATAAAACTTGCAAAATGTTTTCCTTAATTTGTGATACCGATAACCTTGTTTTAAAAGTTTTTCTGTAATGTAAAGATTACGTTCATTGAAATCATTAATATCGTTGCAAGCTCTTGAAAAGCGAACAAGCTGTGAAATATAAATCCCGTAAGATGTTGCACGGGGAACATCGCCGTCTAGAAACGGAAAATTTGCTATATTAAAATTAAAATCATCTCTTTTATCATATATTTTAGTAGTGACATAACCATTTTCAATTGACAGATTTAGATCGAGAAAGTTTGCTTGCTGTTCTGAAGTGTTTGCTTTATTAAGTTGTAGTTCTTTAGGGTAGATCTTATGAACCAGTAATGGAAAATGGTTATTTTCTATATTTAATAAATCATCAAGGTACCTCAAAGTGTTGTTAAAAGCTGTTAATAATATCATCGTGATGTTCAGTAGAAAGAGAAAACATAAAGTCTCTTTCATAACAGTATAAAAACAGATCAGCAACAAGGGGTGCACATTAATTACCCATTGGGATGCCTATTACTTGTTTATAAATAGAGGTACCGAATCTAACATAAATATTATCCAGTAAGAAAGTTAGCGACTCTATTAGGTTTTGACAAGTCCATAAAGTATAATTATCATAAGAACCATCTGTAAAAAATGCCCTATGTTCATTACAAGCGATGAAGGTTTTATTTTCTCTAGCAAACGTTTTTTTCAATGAGACTGGTTAGTTTGTCTCTTATTAAATTATGAGGGAGCGAGGTATATAAAGTTGAGAAATCACAAGTAGACAAACAGAACGCCTGGAAATTATTTGCTTTAAGCTTTTTCAAAATGTCATTTGAATTTTTAATCGACCAAAATAAATTTTTGCCAGAAGTTTCAAAAACCTTATCGCAATACCTAATTACATGTTCTTTAACTGCTGTAAGACAAGAAGTAAAGAGCACGGATAATTTAGTAGTAGTGCAAGAACTAGAGTTAGCAATAAATCTTGCTTTGAACGGTGTTTTAATTTCTATATATTATGTACATTTCGGTTATCCAAGAGAATGCCAAAACAGTTCGACGCAAAAAATTTCAACCCCAAACTTGTCTTTGCCAAGACATTTCGTACCCTAAGGCATTTCGACCCCAAGACAATTCAACTCCAAGACATTTCGAGCCCAGGACATTTCAACACGGCTTTATTACTTTGTTTTACATTTTACGAAAACAGATCAGTAAGTTCTCCCTTATTAGAAAAAAGGTTCAGAGTAATCATGTGTTTTGTTGAAAAAAAAGCAACATATGCATATCAGGAATAGCCACACTCAAAAAACACAGCCTTCCCACGCAGCGAAAAAGAAGAGAGGAAGATAGAGAGAGCGCATGTTTTATATATGTATGTCAATTCAAATAGGACGCCACAAACAATTAATAAACAAGAGAACCTTTGGGGATACCGCCTTGGAACGGTCAGTGGCAAAACAAATTGCCACTGGGGGTTTAAACCAGGTTCTAGGGTGCACCAACCTCACACTTGCCCCAACAGGTTCTCGTATCACAAAACAAGTACAAATTGTCTTGGTGAAATAACTCCAACCCACCCATCAGCTCAACAATGTTGCATGCAAAAGCATACAAACATATAAACATAAGAATTTAATAGCATTGCAAAGCCAAAGGGCGGGTACTCAATGATCTTTCCGAGACCAGAGCACCTGGAGTAAAATCAGCAAGAACACGATGACAGGGATAAAAGAAACAAATCGAGCTTTTAGGTTCTTTTAAGAAAAGATTTCCCCATAAACTTTCATAAACTCTTACACCCCTGCCACCGTCGTGCAACCAAAGAGGTAAGCATAATGATCAACTGTAGATGGGTTAATCACCAGGCCTGCAGAGCGCTGTAAAATATCATGTTGGTAACCTTTCTTTTTAAATTTACAGATGGTTTTTACGAATAACCGGGAGAAATTAACATCGCCTTTTATCTTCTTAAGTTTATAAATTAAATCTCCATAAAAAACTGGCTGTGAAATTCCTTGTTGCAATAGTGATTTTAAACTGCAGCTGTATTTATGAATTAGATCTGGATATCGGCGATAAAACTTGCAAAAGGTTTTCCTTAATTTGTGATACCGATAACCTTGTTTTAAAAGTTTTTCTGTAATGCAAAGATTACGTTCATTGAAATCATTCACATCGTTGCAAGCTCTTGAAAAGCGAACAAGCTGTGAGATATAAACCCCGTAAGAAGTTGCACGAGGAACATCGCCGTCTAGAAACGGAAAATTTACTATATTAAAATTAAAATCATCTCTTTTATCATAAATTTTAGTAGTGACGTAACCATTTTCGATGGATAGATTTAAATCAAGGAAGTTTGCTTGCTTTTCTGAAGTGTTCGCTTTGTTAAGCTGTAGTTCTTTAGGATAAATCTTATTAACCAGTGATGGAAAATGGTTATTATCTATATTTAATAAATCATCAAGGTACCTCGAGGTGTTGTTAAAAGCTGTAATAATATCATCTTGATGTTCGGTAGAAAGAGATAACATGAAATCTCTTTCATAACAGTATAAAAACAGATCAGCAACAAGGGGTGCACAATTAGTACCCATTGGAATGCCTATTACTTGTTTATAAATAGAGGTACCAAATCTCAAATAAATATTATCCAATAAAAATGTGAGCGCCTGGATAAGGTCTTGACAGGTCCATGAAGTATAATTATCATAATAACCATCTGTAAAGAATGCCCTATGTTCATTACAAGCAATAAATGTTTTATTTTCTCTAGCAAAAGTTTTTTCAATGAGACTGGTTAGCTTGTCTCTTATTAAATTATGAGGGAGAGAAGTATACAAGGTAGAAAAATCATATGTAGACAAACAGAACGCCTGAAAATTATTTGATTTAAGTTTCTTCAAAACGTCATTTGAATTTTTTATAGACCAAAATAAATTTTTGCCAGTAGTTTCAAAAACTTTTTCGCAATACCTAATTACATGTTCTTTTATAGCTGTAAGACAAGATGTTAAGAGCACGGATAACTTTGTTGTAGTACAAGAACTAGAGTTAGCGATAAATCTTGCTTTGTACGGTGTTTTGTGCATTTTAGGCAACCAATACATAGTAGGTACTTTGTCTTGTTTAGGCTCAACACTGATTCTAAATTTTGTAATTTGTAGAGTGTGTGCAGTAACAATATCACTCTCAGATGAAGAAGTCAGTGTATAAGCATTAGTGCTATTAAGCTCTTCAGTTTGAACATTTATATAGTGTATACGTCACACTATAATAACATTATTTGAAGCCTTATCAGCAGGTGTTTAAACAAATTTGTTGTGAAAATCTTGAATACCTTTTTTCAAATGACGAAAGTTAAAACGAGGTCGAGGTGGTAGTAAAGCTATGTTTCTTTTATAGAAGGATATACGAGTGTCAATTATTTTGAATATTTGTTTTTTCCAGTTTGAAAGAGCATTAGGCTCAGCATGTTCTCGTTTACACCATTTATTGCAAAAAGAGTTTAAAGACTCTGCAATTTCCGCACGACAGGTATTAAAGTCGATGTCCGATGGAATTCTGTATTTTGGACCTTTTGAAATTAAATTGCGGATTCTAAAGTCTTTGATAACATTTAGATCCCCTGTAACGATATGACCGGCAGGTTGATAGCAAAATTTTGAATTAGAACAGTCTCAAGATAATGGTGTGTTTTCAACAATCTGTAAATCCGAGGTAATTTTGTTGTAATTAAAAATTGTGTTTCTAATAGGCTTGTTATATTTATAACAAACGATGGGTGTTTCAGTATTCTTGAAATAATTAGGTATAGCCGATTCAACAGTTTTATCTTTAAATATACTTGGAAGGTCAATAAAATCTATGCCTTTATTTAAAAATGAAAGGTGAAATATGCATTTCAGGAATTGCCACATTCAGAAAAAAACAGCCTCCACACAGTAAAAAAAATGAAATATGCATGTCAGGAATGGCCACATCCAGCATACACAGCCTCCCCACACAGCCATAAAGTGGAGAGGAAAAGAGAGCATGGTATTACAATAATCAGTTTCAAAATGGACGCCACAAACAAAAAACGAAAATGAGAACCAGAGGGGTTACCGCCTTGGAACGGTCAGAGGCAAAACAAATCGCCACTGGGGTGTGTGTTTTAATTAGAGCATATCATTAGCGTAGTGGTTATCACGTCTGACACTGAGTCCAGGGATCCCTTGTTCGATCCCCCGCTTCTTCAACTAAAATTACTAAAAGTCTTTTGGATGAGAGTTTTAACCGAGGTCCAGTGTTGTGGTGCTATACAACAGGCACTTAAAATAACCAGGTTCGATTCTGATTTCAGAGAATCCTCTGTATTTTGCACTATCTACTATAAACCTAAAATGATTAACACTTCAGGAGGCGTCGCTCATATAAGCTGCCGGTAGCGACGATAAATAAATTTAAATACACACATGTTTTTGGTTATTATTTATATCAATAAGTAATATCAATTGGAAAAAAAGGTGAAATATGCATATCAGGAATTGCCACATTCAGAAAAAAACAGCCTCCCCACACAGTCAAGAAGAAGAGAGGGGGAGAGAGCATGGTTAATAAAATAATCAGTTTCAAAAAGGACGCCACTAACAAAAAACAAAAATGAGAACCCGAGGGAGATCTTTTGCCAGTCAAAATATAAAAAAAAGAAAGATATTTTTGAAAATTCAGTATCTGAAATTTTCTTTACGTGTTTTCTAAGTGTTTTGGGTGTGCAGTACCTGACATGCATATCTCACTTTTTTTACTTTCTGTGCTTTTTAATTTTTTATTTGTTATTTTGTTAAACATATTTTTATAATTGTTGCCGATACAGTTAAACTTAACTTTATTATTCAAGCATGTTCCTTATTATGTTTCTTTTTTTCTATTTATCTCAACCTGCTTAATAGATATCAATATAACTATAAACCAAATTTAAACGTTTAATTAAATCAGTACATAATGCCAAGAGGTGTGATAATCCAAATTTTAATATGTAGGATTAATCGGAATTGAAGAGGACTACGGCTTCCAAATGAAATATAGTTTGATACTAAAGTAATTTGTTTTTAAATAGATTAAAAGGGAACTTTGAAAGCCACCGAACACGACAAATATGAAAATACTGCAGGCTTGGTTTGATTGAGCCTGTTCATGGGCAGTAATGGGAATGCATATTACTACCCATGCCGCCTAGCTCCGGGTTGAGCGCAACTCAGTAATTACACCATTAAATAGTACAATTTCGATCCATCCCTAACGATGGTATGCATATGGCGGTGAACATGGAACCTTCAATGAGGTATTTTCAGATTAATACCATTCCATGTTCAGCGGCGTATGGCCCCCAGATAAAAGAATGGGTTTGCCCTAAACGAGTAAACAATGGGCGGAACTAAACAGAATAGAATTTTGGCAGGGGATCTTAGAATATAAATCCTGCATATCACAGACGACACCAAAGGCAACATTTAAAAAGCAGGAAGTATATCCTTGGGAGTGATTGGACAATATCTAAATCTATATTGGCTGGGATATTGAAACCACTTATCTATAAACTGGCCGAAATATTAAACCAAAAGTAATTTTAGAAGTACTATAAACATAGTACAGAAGTATCGTGCTCAACGACCCCAAAGGACGTAACTGATAACAGCACTGATTGAATGTACTGGGAGACTTTTTACAGCCGCCACACGGCACAAACAACGCTAGTGTGATATTGAAATAGATGAAAAGGGAACTTTGAAAGCCACCTAACACGACAAATATGAAAATACTGCAGGCTCGGTTTGATTGAGCCTGTTCATGGGTAGTTAAGCAAATGCATATTACTACCCGCTCCGCCTAGGCCCGGGTTGAGCGCAACTCAGTTATTACACCATTAAATAGTACAATTTCGATCCATCCCTAACGATGGTATGCATATGGCGGTGAAGATGGAACTTTCAATGAAGTATTTTCAGATTAATACCATTTCATGTTCAGCAGCAATTCGTATTTAATTAAAAGAAGGTAAGGTTTACATGGCTCTGGTAATAAATTTTTGGTATAATTTTATTTGGGCTTGCCGTTAATGTCTGCAGTTATTTCTATAATAGTAAACTTCTCTGCCGTACTTAAATCCGATAGACGTTCGGTCAGGCCAGGTAGTGTATACCCGGAAGTCAAAGAAAGACCTTCATACGCATGCGCATTTACACGAAGTGATCAGATGTGGAAATAGTAAATTTCGACCTTTTAAAAGCTTATTTTTCATCAAAATGTCAAAGTTAGAGCAAGTTTTGCAAATTGAACCAGCTGTTGAGCTTGTTTTTCGAGGTAATATGATAGCAGACTTACCATTTTGTGTTCAGTTCGCTCATACAAACGTGGCTGATGTGTGAATATTTTGATCATTGATGAAGAACCCAAAGTTCAGTTTTGAAGTAAATTTAGGCGGTTTCTGTAAAGAACAGTAAAACATCCTAGTAAACAGTGTCTTTCCTTTGTACACAGTCCTTTTCAGTGTTCTTGTTGATGGATAGCTAATCAAGCACTGAGGTCAATTCTCATTTGTATGCCAGCCCTCCCCACCTCTCTCCACAGGAAGCTAAATTTCCATCAGAAAATATTTGGATCCCACATATGTGACATTTTCCCTTTATGCATTTAGAAAAGATACAAGGAGTGCAACTGATTCGTACCCATACACCTACTCGTTGCAATCATTTTCCAGCTGCAATGTTCATGTATTTCTTTTATCAGGTCTAGGAAATAACTGTTTTTACAGACTGTAAATTTACAGGCTGCCAGTTTATGTATATATAAATATATTTGTAAATCTACAAACAAGGTTGGTTTCAAAAGGTGTTAAAAATGTTGTGACAGTCAAGTACCGAACTAGTCCCAGGGCTGGGCAAACCCACTAGCCCGACGCCCGGGACAAGCCGAAAATCGAATCGGACAATCTCAAATTTACCGGTCGCTTGTCCGTGGGCTAGCTCGTTTTTCCAAGGCGGACAAGTTGAATTTCGTAGGAATAATCAGAATCATTCTTTATTAGCAGCATGAGCGTATCAAATTACGATGACAGTGACTAGTAAATCACAAAATAACACAGTTTTGACATCTGTTTTGATAAGATCAAGCTCCCCTGTGACGCTTCTGCTGGGATTTCCTTACAGTAATTACGGACCAATCAGAACGCGCCTATCTGTTAAATTACCCAATCAAAATTATCCGACCAATTTGCTGCGTACTTACAATGTGTACATGTCAACTGTCATCGGTGCTTTTGATTATGCAGTTAATTAGCATAATTAAGTGAGATAATCGTGTCAAAATCGAAGTTTGACAATACACATCCGAGGTGAGATTAATTATATAAATTGCAATTAAAATCTGTCAATAATATATGTAAAATCTTCAATTAATGAGTGACATTGGACTTGCTAAGTATTTCTGTTTATCGTAGAGCTAGAGTTGTGTTTAAGCATGAGTATCGTGAATTATCTTGGTTATAAAGGGACGAAACGAAAACGAGAGGAGGATGATGATAAAGTAAAAGGAGAGGAGGAGGATAAAGTAAATAAAAACAAGAAATATGAAATATTTGGCAGATTTTGTTGAGCTAATGCTTGTAATGAGTCCTTCAACTGCAGAATGTAAGAGGATTCAGTTCCATGAACTCAATCAAAACAAAACTGAGAAATGGGATGAATCAGGAGATTCTGCAGTCATTGATGCTGATCAGTATACATTGTCCATCAGTGGCTTATTTTAATCCTGAACCATCCATTGAAATTTGGATGTCTGGTGCTGGATGGAAACATTTCAGGGGTCACAAGGAGACAAGTGACAGTGATCTTGAAATAACACATCTATAAATGAATGTGTTTGTTATATGTACATATATGTAAATTTATTGAGAAACAGCTGCTAATAAATGATGAAATTATTGAAGTATTGGTTTTACATTTACGCGAAAAGTGGGACTAGCTGAAATTGTGACCCACCTAGTCCTGGACTAGTTACCAAAAAATAAATTTGTCCAGCCCTGAGTCCGGCTGGTATCCCGGATCCCCGGTACGGTAAGGTGCGGTTGGGACGGCGGGAATTCTAAGACTTGAAGCGAGGCCACACAAGAAGCGAGTAGCTGTCAAAGTAAGGTCACCAGGTTTTTGGTAAGTCCCGTCCCCCTCCTTGGTCGCGAGTAGTAGTTTACATGTATTTTATATAGGACGAGCACTTCAAAAATTTAATTCTTGGTTCTACACCACATTGGGATAAATATGATTGAAAATCTACAAATAAACTAGTATTTTTTTATTGTAAATCAGTATAACTTTTTAAAGAGATCATTCTGGCATTCAGATGATTGTGTGGAATGTTGTTAGATCATCGGTGACCATGTTGGAGAAGAAATAGCAGTGTAAATAAACTTCCATTATTTTTGTTTATGTCCTATCAGACTAAACAAAAAGGCCGACAATGTAAAAGCTGTCTATTGCCACGTAGGTGTCAATAAGTGTAATTGTTATTGCCACGTAAACCCAATTAATAATGTGAGGTGATAATTAGCGCTTTTGTGGTGTGCTGGCATCAAATTAAATGATTATATATATCAATGTGTTCAAGTAGCAGCTTTTCTAAATATGAGCCTCGGTTTATTTCTGATTTCAGGGCCATTCAATGAAGTGGTCACAGCAGATCTGAAACTCACAAATCCATCAGACAAAAGAGTATGCTTCAAAGTGAAAACCACAGCTCCAAAGAGATACTGTGTGCGACCCAATAGTGGTGTTATAGAACCAAAGGCAATGATAACTGTTGCAGGTAGGTATCAGGGTTTCCCCCAGGCCTTTTTCGCTAGTCGCATGCGACAAGCCATGATTTCAGGACCCAATTTGCGACATGCCATAATTTGTCCGACATGCCTTTTCTCCCGCAGCGACATGTGAACCTGTTGATTGCATTATCAGTATGATAACTCTCGATTCTAAATAAACAAGAGACAACTGATCGCACCGATAATTGACAGCCTCACCAGCTTTGGGGGTTAACCAATCGGTAACAAGAACTAATAAGTTGAATGTATGTTGGAACCGCCCACATATTGGCCACAGTTGATTATGACCGCATGTGAAATTTATCATAGCCAAATCATTATTCATCTGCGTTGTCAGTGATCAGAACAAAACTTAAGAAAAATGACTTACTTCTGCCATCTGACCATTTCGAGCAAACAATCAGTTTCTTTTTTGATAGTATCTACAGAAAATATAACTTTCTGACATCTTGATTATTCCGTAACATAACAATAAGCCGATAGTCTCTGATGAAATTCAACAACAGCAACAAAGCCATTTTCATTTCGATAAAATCGAAAACAAAATGACGTAGACACTGACATCGTTTTCAGAACAACGTTTGTTTGATCTTATAACATCCCCAGAACAAAAGAGAAACACTTGAAACACATTTTAAATCCAAATTACGCTGCAACATACAGCAAACATTCAATATTGTCATACACCGATGTGAAAGTTTACACAACTGACGTCATACAGTAGATCGATATCTTTAATTTAAAACAACTTCAGAAGCCGGTTATACTTTTTCTTTCTAGACATAGCGCAGGTAAAATGATCGATTTTATTACGTTTGTTTGGCAAACGGGACAACAGTATGATAATTTTTTTTTGTTAGGCATTCTATGTATCAGAGAAAGCATGGCGCATCAAGATGTGTAAATTTTACAAGTTTTACTTCTTACCAAAAAGCGCAAGTTATTATTCGCGATCCTTTTGTTCTTTGAGAAAGCATCACACATCATTTCTTTTTAATTAGTAAATTATACATGTTTTAATTGCAATAAAAGAGAGAAAGGTGTTATTTGCGGTCCGTTTGTTCTGTATTTGAGAAGAAACAGAGCTTACTGAAAAAGAGCATGGTTCGTGTAGTTTTGCAGATCGTGGAAAAAGGGAGGTAATAAGAAGTGTAATTTCCCCCTTTGAAATACCTTTTACTGAAAAAATGCTTTTAGTTTTCCTCAAACATCTTTATAAAACAACAAATAAGCGCATTATATTGTAATTTCCATTTTTAGCTCACCTAGATAGATAGATAGATAGATTTATTTCAATATATAATGCACAAAGAAACATGGCATTGAATTGCAACAATAATCATACATATAAACATATAACAAATATGTATGTATCATGCTAAACAATAAGCCATGTCACCCAACATAACATATCAAGGATTACACAAAAAAGAGTTAATATAAACTCTTATTTCCATTGTGCTCATCGTGAGCTTTTGTGATCGCCTGATGTCCGTCGTCCGTGCGTGCGTCGTCAACTTTTCTTCAAACGACTTCTTCTCCTGAACTCCTGGGCCAATCTTGCTGAAACTTGGCAGGAATGTTCCTTGCATGAAAATCTTCCAAAGTTGTTCAAAGAAATCAATTCCATGCAGAACTCTGGTTGCCATGGCAACCGAAAGGAAAAACTTTAAAAATCTTCTTGTCTGAAACCACAAGGCCTAGAGCTTAGATATTTGGCATTTAGCATCCTCTAGTGGAACTCTACAAAATTTGTTCATATTATTTCCCTGGGGTCAAAATTGGCCCCACCCCAGGGGTCACTTCATTTTGCATAGACTTACATAGGAAAAACTTTAAAAATCTTCTTGTCTGAAACCACAAGGCCTAGAGCTTAGATATTTGGCATTTAGCATCCTCTAGTGGAACTCTTCAAAGATTGTTCAAATGATTTCTCTGGGGTCAAAATTGGCCCCGCCCCAGGGGTCACTTCATTTTGCATAGACTTATATTGGAAAAACTTAAAAAATCTTCTTGTCTGAAACCACAAGGCCTAGAGCTTAGATATTTGGCATTTAGCATCCTCTAGTGGAACTCTACAAAGATTGTTCAAATGATTTCCCTGGGGTCAAAATTGGCCCAGCCCCAGGGGTCACTTCATTTTATATAGACTTGTATAGGAAAAACTTTAAAAATCTTCTTGTCTGAAACCACAAGGCCTAGAGCTTAGATATTTGGCACTTAGCACCCTCTAGTGGAACTCTACAAAGATTGTTCAAATGATTTCCCTGGGGTCAAAATTGGCCCCGCCCCAGGGGTCACTTCATTTTACATAGACTTATATACTAATATAGGAAAAACTTCAAAAATCTTCTTGTCTGAAACCACAAGGCCTAGAGCTTAGATATTTGGCATTTAGCATCCTCTAATGGAACTCTACAAAGATTGTTCAAATTATTTCCCAGGGGTGTAAATTGGCCCCGCCCCAGGGGTCACTTCATTTTATATAGACTTGTATAGGAAAAACTTTAAAAATCTTCTTGTCTGAAACCACAAGGCCTAGAGCTTAGATATTTGGCATTTAGCATCCTCTAGTGGAACTCTACAAAGATTGTTCAAATGATTTCCCTGGGGTCAAAATTGGCCCCACCCCAGGGGTCACTTCATTTTGCATAGACTTATATAGGAAAAACTTTAAAAATCTTCTTGTCTGAAACCACAAGGCCTAGAGCTTAGATATTTGGCATTTAGCACCCTCTAGTGAAACTCTACAAAGATTGTTCAAATGATTTCCCTGGGGTCAAAATTGGCCCTGCCCCAGGGGTCACTTCATTTTGCATAGACGTATATAGGAAAAACTTTAAAAATCTTCTTGTCTGAAACCACAAGGCCTAGAGCTTAGATATTTGGCATTTAGCATCCTCTAGTGGAACTCTACAAAGATTGTTCAAATGATTTCCCTGGGGTCAAAATTGGCCCCGCCCCAGGGGTCACTTCATTTTGCATAGACTTATATAGGAAAAACTTTAAAAAATCTTCTTGTCTGAAACACTAAGGCCTAGAGCTTAGATATTTGGCATTTAGCATCCTCTATTGGAACTCTTCAAAGATTGTTCAAATGATTTCCCTGGGGTCAAAATTGGCCCCGCCCCAGGGGTCACTTCATTTTACATAGACTTGTATAGGAAAAACTTTAAAAATCTTCTTGTCTGAAACCACAAGCTGAGAGTACTTTTGTAGTCAGGTGAGTGATATAGGGCCATCATGGCCCTCTTGTTTTTACTTTTTGCGTTCATAAATATTTCTAATTTATATAAGATCTATATATAACTGATCGGATCTGAGGAATTTAAGCCATTTTAATAGAATTAGTATTTGTGTTTCAGTTTTGAAAAAGCATTAGATTTTGTGGTGTAAGAAGTTAATTTACGACTTTTCAATCTTTGTTATAAATCTGTTAACCTACAACAGCACAGTGTGTGTGACACCAGAGTTCATATGTAACACATTTATTATTAACATGTATATCATTTAAAAGGCTTGAAATGAAGAAAGCCATTTAAGAATCAAAACAAAATTTAATTTTTCATGCATTTATTAAAATGAGAAGTAAAACTGATATAAACACAACTGAAATCTGAAAATTAAACAGTGCGTGAAAAAAACGGATACAATCAGTCTATGCTGCGACTCTTCCTGAAATCCTGGGGGAAACCCTGGGTATTGTGTTACATATGTAAAGCACTATTTGAATGTATTGCAACCACCATAAGCCACAAACTGTGCCACTTTTGCCTATTATTTTCTATTTCCCTTTGACTATGAAGTGAAAAGTAGTTAAACTATGATTCCAAATGTAAAAACTCTTTTTTTCCATTTATTTTCCATGATGTTCATGCCATTTGACTATAATTCCAGTGAAAAGTTCTTTTACCCACTATTTTCATTTACAATCCACCTTTAGACTATAATTTCAATGAAAAGGTGTTTACCCTTTATTTTCAGTAATGCTCCAACCATTTGACTATGATCCAAATGAAAAGAACAAGCATAAGTTCATGGTACAAACCATGTTTGCCCCGGATGGTAAAATAGATAATCAGGAGCAGCTGGTAAGTTGATCAAAGTTCTGACAAACATGAAACAAGTGTACATGTAATATTCTTAAAGCTGCTCACATTTCAGGGTGGAATATTTAATTTTTTAGGTTTTGTTTATTATTAATTGTTCCTATATATAATGCCTATAAATGAACACTAAATGGAGTTATGTTTGCCAAAATTTTTGACTAATTAGTTCATTTTAGAATCTGTGCCCAAGATCATAAAACTAAATCTGGAGATCAGTCTCAAATCTCAAGCATCTGATTGGCTGAAATGGCGACCAGTCGCCATTTCAGCCAATCAGATCCTTGAGATTTGAGACTGATCTCAAAACTTAGTTTTATGATCTTGGGCCCTGATGTGAATGACTTGTACTGTGTTGGTACTGCTATAACAACTTTGGCTTTAGATATATTCACTCGTAGTTTGGCTGTCTAAGAATATTACATCACATTTACTTTGTTTACAGGTCTTCTACAGTTTTAGTAACAAAAGTTTAATATTTGAAAACACTTGAATATTTTTATCCTGAAACATGAAGACGCACCTTTAACATACTGATTGTTCTCTACAAATCTGTTGCAGTAACCACAGATTATTGTGCTGGAGTTCAGCCGACACCTTTTATTCAAGAATCATGAGTTTTGTACTTGTCGAATACAGTTGTGAATGCCTTTTTTGTTTATGTATAGTTTCAGCTTGTGCACTTAACTTATGGTATTAAACAAACAAATAAACAGTTGGAATGCATGTTTCTGTTTCAGTTAAACATAAACAACAAAAATTGTGTAGCTTCAAACATGTACTGAGGTAACAAGAAACTGATATCCCCTTTAAAGCTGGTACTGTTGACTTTTACCAGTAATTCAGTAGATCTCATTGTAACCTGTTTCAGTAGAATCAGTGCGCTTCTGAAAAGTTGTATGTATGTATGACCTGCAGATACCTGCCATGTCTGCAGAGATAACTGCCACTTCTCTTTACCATCTGGTGGAAATGTAGCTATAGACAAGTTTCTCAGAACAGTGTTTATGACACAGGGATGATATTAACCCTTTACTTGCTATATATGTGTCTTAACACATTTGCGACCAGTGTACCAGATTAGCTGACACATTTTTGGCATCTGATCTGGATCTGCACTGTTTGCATATTAGGCAGAAATAACCAAAATAATCTAAAAGATCTACACAGTTCTTCCACACAATAAAGGTGTATCTATGGTGTGAAGGGTTAAAAACATTTCAGCATGTGGCAGCATCGGTTCGGTAAATGAAATGTACAAGTCTTGTTTAATGTGTCTGGAAATAAGAACTTGAAAGTAACAAGGCAGTGGGTGATGTGAAAAGTTGATTTCTGGAGGTTAAATGTGTGATGCCTATCTCTTTACGGTTTATCTGTTATCTGAACATGATTGTTTGCTGTGTTTTTCAGTGGAAGGATGTATCACCAGACCAGCTGATGGATTCAAAGTTAAAATGTGTACTAGACCCAACTGGCAATTCTGGGGTAAGGCAGGCTTAGTGGTTTCTGGAGAAACCTGCTTTTGTTAATTGTTTCTTGGTCCAAGATCATCAAAGTTAGATTAGAGACCAGTCTCAAATCTCAAGCATCTAATTGGCTGAAATGGCGACCAGTCCCCATTTCAGCCAATCAGATGCTTGAGATTTGATACTAATCTCCTGCTGATTTATTTTTCTGATCTTGGGCACTGGTGTCTTGTTAGAAATTGATCATCAGATTTTGTTTGTATCACAAATATGCTTCTTTGACATGATGAACACATGGCCCCTTTGACATTTGTGATCATTAATATGCATTTCCAATGACATTTCAACTTCCAAATATTGCCTAAGGCCAATAAATTTAATACATGGAAACAATACACTGTGTTCAGTTAGCTGCTGAAACTCAATGGTCATTTTGATCATTTCTAGAGGAATTAATGCCAATTAATAGCCAAAATACACGTAATTGGCCTTTCATCTAAAATTTTAGGGGTCAAAATAATGCTTTTTGAAAATCTCAAGAATCAAAGAATTACCTACGGGTCAAACAGAACCCCTGATAAAACCTTGAAACAGCTACTCGTACCACAATTGGAGATTTCACACACTCTGTGATTGGAAGCTTCTTGTTTATTGGCAAAAATGTCTCCTAACAAGACCTGACCAAGGAATAAAACAAAGTTACTATGTCCTATTTAAAAATAACATAAAATTTAGAGGATGGCAGAACATTTTTGTGCATTTTAAAGGCCTCTATCAGACACCACTCCTACAGAAAATGATGAGACATGCACAGAGAAACTCATCTCTAGCTTTTGTTTTTAAGTTCAAAGTAGTTCAACCTATTTTGTAATGTTATCTTTGCAAATACTATATGGTAAAATATGATTGTATTTAAATCACTATCAGCATTTATAACTGAAAGAATTTTCTAGCATTTCCAGCAAGTATTTGCCATTTGTTCAGTCATAACATGGTTTGGATTTCCAGTAATATTGTTTGTTTGTTGTTGTATTCTATTTTAGTCTTTATACAGTATCTGATAGTATCTGTTATATTTCCAGGCACATAATTCAGTCATTCAAGAAGAAAAGGTAAAAGCTGTTAAACAGGATACTGTACAAACTGCTCGGCCCGACCTCCCCACACCTCGGGCCGAGACAATCCCCGCGTCTCCCCAAAAAGTAAGGTGTTTTAACCAGTTTATTCCTGCTGGCACTATATGCAGAGCTTGACTAACACCCGCAGCTACATAACACCCTAGCTGCTTATAGAATTACATTTTCATATGTCGTAATCACCATTCCTGCCTTTTATACACACAAGTTTATCACTCTTTTCCTAATAAGAAAGGTTAATGAGGGCTGAAAGATTTACAGTGCATCAAATTTGTTAAATTCTGAATTTCAGTTGAATATATTATTTGCAGCTTGTGTTAAAAAAATCTTAACTGTGAAATTAAATGATACTAAAGTAATCTGCTATAAATAGAAATGATTTCACAGTAGAAAGATTAACAGAATATGCAGAATTTAGAGTATCCAACATAAAATTGGAAGTTTTATGAATATGATGCATTGTGAATAGTCAGTTGAGAATACTAACAACTAATTCAAGTCAATCAGTTTAAGCTAACTGTTTATCTCGGTCCACTGAGTCGGGAATCAATTAATCTCGTATCCTTCATTATAGTTATATAACAAATTGTTTATTAACTCTTTACTCCATATATACAGGTTTCATGATTTGCAACCAGTGTAGATCCATATCAGCAAGCAAATCCATGCCATCTGATCTGGATCTACACTGGTCACATCTTGGTCAGAAATAACCTTATGAATCTAAATGCAATATGCACTGTATGCCCATGTGATAAATGCATTTATTACATGTGTTACTATAAATAGTAACAAATAATGACCAAAATGCCCGGGTACTTTGCATGATAAAGGGCGGGCCGAAAACCTGATATCGCGGGCCGAAAACCTGATATCGCGGGCAGAAAACCCGTATCACGAATTATGGCACGTGGTTACCATTGATAAGGGATTAAAATTTTAAAATTCAAGATGGCGACGATTGAATCGGTCGATTCCATTCAAGTCATTTGGAGCTAGATGCAAAAAGCAGCATATTTAAAAAAAAGGAACATGTATGCTCACATGAGACATATTCTAAGAGCGATAAAAATGAATAGAGAAAATGGAGATATTTTACATACCTTGGGACAACCAAGAAAATCACTGTGTTTCCAGAATCATGTTCCTTCATATTTTCCTTGGGATTTATTAATCTATGATGCATAGATATGCCTTTTCTACCAATTTGATGCAATTGAAGCTCACAGCAGCGTTATGAGAATGAAACACTTAGATCTACAAGTAAAAGCCTTTACATACCCATAACCCTGTAAAACACTTCCAGAAATCACATTTTCATAATCACATATCTTGCACAATTTAATGAATTGTTCGAAGACATAATCACTTAAAACAAAATAAAACTGAAAAATTCAACTGACAACAACTTGCCCTGTAACAGTTTGAAAATGTAAACAATCTTTAATTACGTCACAAAACACTAAATGACGTAGTACTGAAAACATTCATCGTGACGTTGTTAATTAATGAATAGACGAGTGCTCAGTAAATTAATGAATTAACAGAGCAGGAAAATGGCAGACATTGATATCAGCCCGGCACATGTAATAAAATGGTTATAAACCGGTGTTAAAGGGCCGTGAGGTGATATCGGCCCGGCCGAGCAACATAGGCCCTCGAGCTAAAGCTCTCGGGCCAATATTGCTCTTCTGGGCCGATATCACCTCCCGGCCCTTGAACACCGGTTAATAACCTCTTAATATATGGAGTGAATGGTTTATATTTGAAGAAGCTTAAATGATATTTGGTAACTATTACTTTTAAAAAAAACAGCTTTGGGAGACTTTTTGTATAAGTTTCATGTCTGAAAAAAGGAAAGCAAATGCAAATTTCACATATCTAGAGAACTATTTATGAAAACATGCTAGATAGAGTGCAGTTGATAAAATCTTTAGCTGTACATTGGTGTGATATTCTGGACATAATTGTCATGGAATCATTTGAAATTAAATTAAGTTTAACAGGCAGAAAAATATGTCTGTGAAATCTGGCATATGTGTCATGTGATTTCCTAATTAAAACATTGTCATTTTACTGTCAAAAGAAACGAAACTTTTTGCAAAAGGTTTGTATTTTATGCAAAATAAAATTTTTATTTGACAAGGATTTGATAGTATTTTCCTTCCAGAGTTGTCTTGGTAGAAAGCGAATTTTAGAATATGTCCAGATTTTAAAATTCAGTCTGGAAAACGCAATATGTCAGTCCAAAAATATTTGTATGGCTTTAAGTTATTTGAAAACAAGTTTCCATGACAAGAACATTCTGAAATTTATGAAGAAAATCATTTGTTTTAAGATGGCATTTTCTTACAACATTTTCAATGTTAACTTTCTGTTTTGAATCTTTCGCATAAAATTACCTACTTTAATATCACTTATTACCAGTTTGTGTCCTTACATATTACCTGGCTAGGTTTTATATTACCATACTCAAAATTTACTAGGGATTAATTGTTGTAATCAATATATATTTTCAGTATTGAAATACTCCAAAAACAATACATTTTTAGCTTTTAAAATTTTATTAGATATGAGCATAATTTTACACAAGTTTTACGATTTTGGAAAATGGTTTCTGTGACAACAGAGTGATCCCTAGCATATTTTGGGAAGAACAACATGAATACACATGTATATGTATCTGCTTACAGCTTTAACCTATTCTGGCAGTATGTCTTTATTAGAAGTCTGTCTTCTATTGCTTTACAAATTACGTGTAATCTGTTTGATTTTATCAGCATTATACTTTTGTATTAGATTGATGGATTTTCATGAAACTTATGCAAAATGATCATTTAGAGATCCTTCAATGAAAGAACATTTTGCATGAGAAATTAATCTGTGTCAGAGCAACATAGAGTACTGTTCAACAGTCATTCACTAAGAAATTCAATAGTTAAACAAATGCTAGGCTAAATAAAAAATCTATTATTTCAAATTTACTGCAACTACTTGTTTGCAAGAACAATGTACTCGTATGACAATTAACTTATTTTCTGTAACTTAAGACTGCAGCTCTATGCAGATGTTTGCTATAATGTAACATTTCAAAAATGTCTTTAAGAAAATAAAACCGTCTTTTAAAGTTTTAACAAGAAACTTTTGTATGGGCTGTTAGTGTTATTTCTGTCTGTATATAGTTAATCTGTTGTGAGTGCATGCCTTGATTGCATTATTGCAGTGGTTTCTCGAACATTTTGTTGTTTCCTTTCAGTTAACCCTTCACTTCATGGATTCATCTTGTATGCTGTATGATTTCAGTGCAGATGTACATCTTATATGCTGTATGATTTCAGTGCAGATGTAGGTCAGCCTGAACTTATCCTTGTAGTCCAACCTGGATCTACACAGTTTGCTTCTTAGCCACTTGGTGAGTTTAGATCCTGATGAGACGGCAATGATGTGCAAACTGATCTAAATCTACTCTGGTTGCCCATGGAATAACAGCCATATCCCATTGAATCAGCTACATGTATATCCCATGAAATAAAGGGTTCATTGTTTCTGACAGTATATTTCATGCATGTTGAAGAGATTCAACTTCCATGATGGTATTTGTACAAGATAATATATGAACATAATTTCAGACAACCAGCAGTCCTGTAGATTCACCTAAACGACCAGATGATGAAATTAGACGACTAAAAGAACAGATCAATCAGTTGAAGGAGGAAAATTCAAATATCAAGGTATTAAAATAAACAACTAAAATGTTCAAGAATGATAAGTTAAGTTTAGGTCTGGATGTCTCATCATACGTTCATTATCTGTTAGGATTTGCAAGATGATGGCGTAAATGCGAATTGACAGACTGTCTGTCACTGATATTTACTTGACAAAAGGTTAACATTATGGTTGGCCTCTCATTTATTAAATTCTTTTCCTGCATAAATCTGTATCTGTCAACAAAAACTGGACAAATGATTCAGTTTCTTGGTAGAGGGTTTTTTGACGCTCATTTACCCTTCACTTCTTAGATACATCCTTGTGTGGGCAAACAGTGTAGATCCAGATCAGTCAGACTTTTTTATGTCTGATCAGGATCTACACTGTTCTTTTTATTTGTTAGATTAGTTATTTCTGACCAATATGCAGCCAGTGAAGATCCATATCAGACAGCGTGGATGTGCCATCTGAATGTGATCTCCACTGGTCACATACATGTAAAACTTGGAAAAGAGGCTGTACAGAAATAATTAGATCTTCACAGACAGATCCTCAGTGTGCTGTAGTCTGTGATATTTATTCTTGATTTGTTTTTGATATTATTGATTTGTTTTTGATAGCCTAAAAAGGCTCAATGCTGCTTCCAATTTTTAGAGAACAATATTCTAGATTCTAGTAAAACAGCAATCTTCCATCAGTATGATATACCCTGCTGCTGGTCTTGATGCATTGTTGGTTTGCTCAATTTCATGTAGGTTAAAATTAAAAACAACAACATATTCAGAGTCTTGTTGTTAGTTTCATTACTCTCTGTTTTAATTTAATTTGTTTTCATTGTTAAGATAAACTTCGTATATGTACATGTAATCAGAATGTAATCAGAAATTAATCATGATTACAGGCAATTTTTCTTCAGTAATTGATTAAATTACAGTAATTTTAATCAGATTTAGCCAGTGTAATCATTACAGCTGATTACAATTACTGATTATGATTACCCCAGGTCTGGCTGCTGCCAAGCAGTTATCAGTCAACAAACAGTCAGCAGTCAACATCTAGCTTATTAGAAAAACTTTCTTGTACATAGTGTGGTGATTTACTGACTAGGGCTGAAGGTTATAAAACTGAGCATGGAAACGAGTCTCAAATCTCAGGCATCTGATTGGCTGAAATGGCGACTTGAGACATGCTTAGTTTTATAACCTTCAGCCCTGATTCCAGGAAAATTGGTAAAATATGCTCTGTAAAATTTTTTTGCTGAGCATTTTTCAGAGCATGGCAGACTTTCAGCAAACATACCGTATACCCCCGTTTTAACGCTCCCCCCCCTAATAAACGCCCCCTCCCCTTTTTCATTCTAAAATTTTTCAATCAGGGGCAGAAAGACATTTAAAATTGACAAAAAAGTACAAATAATTAAATTAGATCTTACCTTTTCTGACAATAATCCAGTATTATTCCAACACAAATCAATTGAAAACTGTTAAACACTTTTTATTATCACAACTTTAACAATAACGGTAAACTTGTAAGGTATTATTTTTTTCGCATAAAATGTTACGCCCCCGGGGGCGCTAAAACGGGGGTATACGATATGTATTGTTTTTCTCTTTAGGCTGAAGAAGTGCGTTTAAGGAAAGTTGCGATGTCTGACACAGTCTCATCAACCCCACCCCCTTCACAGCGAATGGAAATGCGAGAACAAACATCTGCTCTTCCGCCATACGTCTACCTAATAGTTGCTCTTATTATTGGCATCTTAATTGGAAAAATTATTCTGTAGTGCAAGGCTCAGAAGTGTTTTAAGACAGAACTTATTTATTTTAAGTGCACACATTATAAATGCAAAAAGGGGGCCATAAAAATGCAAGGCAAGTTGAACAGCAGTGCCAATTGTAAGAAAACATTGTGTTGATCCATGATGCAGATAGATAATATCAAAATAGTATTACCATCTTGTACTATTCAGTGATGAATGTATATCAGTGTTTTTCAACACACTTAGTGATTTTTTTTATTTAATCCTTTTTCTGTTGCAGATAAATTTTGTAAATAGTTGTGAACATTCATTTGTCATTTTTTAAGACCATATATACTGCAAGTGTTAACCTTTCTAATAACTTGGGTAAGTTATGTTATATTCAAATAATATAGAGTTTGATTTTTACCATATCATAATACCTAGATATTCCCACAGAAAATGTCAGTGTTAACAGAAAAAAATGCTTTTTACTGATTTAGAAATGAGAAAATTGTCCTTGAACACCATTCCTTCTTCCCTAAAAGTGTTGTATGACAAGCACAACAACTGCTGTATGTGTCTTGTTAAGGAATGATAACTGCTAGAAAATCATAATTTTAACTCTTCATTTTCATTATTTTCAAACTTTTGAAGCCAGCAGGTGTTCACTTTAAAAGTTATATTTTTTCGCCTAAAGCCAAAGTTTGGGGGAGAATATAGGAGTCAAGTCGTCGGTCCATTGGTATGTTGTTCTGTTGCCATGCCTTTTCTGGATGATAAGTCATGAACAGTTAGGCAGACTTAAATAAAGTTTGGTAAATTGATGTAACATGACAAAAATGCAGGTCAAGCTTAAATCCACCCTATACAGATTTACAGCCCTTTTGTCCACTTCAACTCTGCATTTAATACTATGTCTGAATTGTAATTTAAGAACGATTAGGCACTCTTGAATTAAATTTGGTACCTTGTTGTAAACATAACACAACAGTTCAGTTCTATTTGGTCAGAATGCACAGTATTTTGACAAGAGTGACATCCAAAGTATGCCTTGTCCAGATGATGTTTATCAGAAATCAGGATGCTGGGGAACATTTTGATTGAAACACTGAAGACCCAATCCAGAGTCACCAGCCACTTTGTAATTGTTTCAGTTACACATAAATACTAACACATTCACATATCACTTCCTTTCATTTACCCTTTCCTCCATATATACACATTTGTACACATGTGCGACCAGTGTAGATCCAGATCAGCGGGCACATCCGTGCCTTCTGATCAAGAGCTGCACTGGTCGCATTTTGGTCAGAAATAACCTAACAAATCAAAAAGCTAACAGTTTAGATCCAGAGGACCTAAACTGTTCACCCATGCCTTAAAGGTGTGTGTATGGAGGAAAGGGTTAAGGTTGTCCTGCTCCTGTGACAAGGAAGAATTGTGGGGGTATTAATCACTTTCAGTGATAGCTCTCCTTTATCATTTGTATTGTGTTTAGTGCATATATGTGATATATGATAATGATGAGTTCTTTGTTGATATTATTTGTGCCTAATCTTCTAATCTGTAACAGACAGGCCATTCTGGATTAAAACTTAGTGTTATGATAAACCGTTTACTCCATATATTATCATTTGAAAGTAAGAAGGGGTCATCAGCAATTGATCAAAAAAGGCTTATGACCCCTTCAGGATTTAAATAGATGTTTGCATGTTTTAAGGCTTGTGCCACCAGTGTAGATCGAGATCGTCAAGCACACATGTGCTGTCGGATCAGGATCTTCACTGATCAAACCCTTGTCAGAAATAACCTAAAAAATCTAAAAGTGAAATGTGTAGATCCTGATCAGATGGCACAGATGTGCTGGCTGTTGTGTATAATAGAAGAAAGATTGTAATGGAAGTTTTTTGTGTAACACACCAGCTTTAATGTGTACAAGCAATATTTTTAGGTAATGGACAAGTAGTTCAAACCAAACTGACCTGTGTCGACACTGGTCACATAATACGGCTGTGCAGGCTGACCTGTGTCGACACTGGTCACATAATACGGCTGTGCAGGCTGACCTGTGTCGACACTGGTCACATAATACGGCTGTGCAGGCTGACCTGTGTTGACACTGGTCACATAATACGGCTGTGCAGGCTGACCTGTGTTTACACTGGTCACATAATACAGCTGTGCAGGCTGACCTGTGTTGACACTGGTCACAGAATACGGCTGTGCAGGCTGACCTGTTTCGACACTGGTCACATAATACGGCTGTGCAGGCTGACCTGTGTCGACACTGGTCACATAATACGGCTGTGCAGGCTGACCTGTGTCGACACTGGTCACATAATACGGCTGTGCAGGTTGACCTGTGTCGACACTGGTCATACGATTTGGCTGGGCAGACTGTCCTATGTTTTACCAGAAATATTTATATCTCATACTCTTCACTGCACAAAAATTTTCTTTTCTATGGAAAAGGTAAATTATAACCTTGAATCCTGTTGCAAGTTTAGGGGTTTGATTTGTTAACTTGAAAACCTATTTTGGCATATTTTGCTTTTTATTGGTAAAATAAGTATAAAGTTTTAGAGACTTCTCACTCTTCTCCAGCCTCCATCCCTCTAAAAAGACTAATTTTCTTTTGTACAAAAGTAATATGGTTTGGGTGTTTCTGTGTTGGACTGGATGCTCTGTTGAACAGTTATATAAATATGCTGATAACTTGACTTTATTGTTGTTGGATTTATTGCTAAACTGCATGTTCAGTAATGTCTGTGTAATATTTTGTAATGAAAGTCAACGTTCATGTATTCTGATGTGTAGGCAATGGATGTAGTGATATAAACTCTTTAAAAAGGGACAGTGTAATTGGAAAACACTTTTCATCCTCATTTTCTGGCCGGTTATTCAGATTAAGATGTGTTAAGTACAAAGATTCAATGTGTAAACATTTTATGAATTAGCACATGGTTGTATTAATATTTAAGCTGTTTGCTACTTGAAGTGGGCAGCCATATGAATAGAAAAGGACGGTATGTGGTAAATGAGTGCATTTAATGGTAATGTTCACTGATCATGATTTTTATGTAAGATTTTGATAATTAGTTGTGTCATATTATACTTGTTACATTGTTAAGCCTTTACTCCTTATATAATAAACGCATTTTACCATGTGCGACCCGTGTGGATCCAGATCAGCCTGCACATCTGTGCTGTCTGATCAGTATCTGAAATGTTTGGTTTCGGTCACAAATAACCTAATATATTTAAAAGTGCACAGTGCAGATCCTGGTAAGTGCGATCTGGATCTACACTGTTTGCCCATGCCATAAAGGTGTATATATGGAGGAAAGGTTTACACCAACATTAATTATTGGATGGATGCTTGCGCTCATTTTTTAAAATTAATAAAATTTATCAGAAACAAGAAATTCTTACTTAAAATTACATGTATGTTTTATATCAGATACATCTTATAACAAAATATTTAAGATAAAGTTCAAACTTTATTGGAAATGTCAAACTTCAGATAAAATTTCGTGTACGCTTGAACATTAGTAGTATATTTTTGTTGCAGGAGAAGTTTTTGTTTTTCGACAGAAAAAGTTACAGAGTTATCTGTTTTTGTTGAGTCCTGATCTAGTGATTGTTAACTTTTTCATGTGCAGAACAGTTTGATCATCAACATTTTAATGCTTGTTTTAAATAGAATAATTTGTTCTTTTAGTATTGCTACATAACAGAGGAAGTGGTAATCCTTTATCCACTGAATTAATGTAATGGACTCTCCTTTCTACCTATACTGAGCCAGACCAGTCATTTCCTTTAAAGAAATTAAACCCTTTTCTCCATAATATTATATACAGGTCTTATCACAATGTGCCGTCTGATCTGGATCTACACTGTTCGCTTGTAGATTTATTGTATATTAGTGTAAATGGGTAATAACCTCTATTGTTATCTGTGTAGAGTGTAGACTGCAGGTTGATCTAGATCTACACTGGTTGCAAATGTGACAATTGCTGTGCAAAACACTTGAAGGTTTAACCCGTTACTCCAAAAAGATACACCTTTATTGCATGCATGAACAGTGTAGAGCCAGATCAGACGGCACATCTGTGTCATCTAATCAGGATCTGTACTGTTCATTTTTAGATCATTAGGTTATTTCTGACTAAGATGCAATCAATGTTAATCCAGACAGCATGGATGTGCCAGCTGTTCTGCACTGGTTTCACCATACATGTGTTAAAACACATATATGGAGTAAAGGGTTAGTATTCTTAATGATCAGCTAATCAAGATTGTTGTACAAATACCAGTGAGATATTAGATTAAATATAGAAATCTCCTAGTAACAGGTGTGTATCATCTACTTGATTAATAAAATGTGAGTTACTGAAGTAAAACAACACAGGACTTTATTGTGTAAGCATACCCAGGCAGAAACCCTTCTGTCTGCCTAGTTCATGATCCATGCACAGTACGGAAATAAAGGATATGTACAGTGTAATTCTGGTCTGGGAGCCACTAAATTTTGGATCTGTATTATCATGTTTATTTAATAGTTTTATCACTTAGTGTGCTTATGGACATTATTGCTATTGCTTGTCGTCTTAACTGGTATTGGGAAAAATAATATCTGTCACTTACTAGGAAAATTGTTACTGGGTATTGTCATATGCATTTCAAGCACAAATACGGGGAGAAATATATTTTGGAACAAGATCCCTGTTAAGATATATGAATTTAAATAGTAAATATGTTTAGCTTCAAAAGGACAATGATAAAAGTTATATTTTCATTTTTGCAATAAATAAATTCTCAGCCAAGTTGGACATGCTCTACATTCTTGTAGAAATAAAAAATGTAAAATAGCTGTACAACTAATGTACAGCAGAGTGTGTATCTGTGAAAACAATGTTTTTAAGACCATCTTCCAGTCAGGTTCCAACCTATAGCAAGCCACTTCAGACAAGTATGTGGTTCATATAGTGAGGGTTATGATATTCAGTTGATACATAATGTAAAAAAACAACAGCAAGACAAGTCAGTACCTTGCATTATAGAACATACAAGCAAACTGACTACCTTCTTGTGCTCATTCCAGTTGTTGAAAAATCTAGACTGATGATGAACCTGATTTGAACCACATTTGTCATTTCATTTAAAAAGTCACATTTACTCCATATATACATGCCTTTTACCTGTTTGCGACCAGTGTAGATCCAGATCAACTGGCACATCTGTGCCATCTGATCAGGATCTGCACTGTTTGTATGATGGGCAGAAATAACCTAATAAATCAAAAAGTTAACAATGCAGATCCTGATCAGAATATACAGATGTGCTGTCTGATCTGGATCTACACGTTTCACCCTTGTTATAAGCGGTATATATGAAGGAAAGGGTTAATATATAAAAATCATTATCTAACCAGTTTCAGGGTTCAACTTCTGTTCATTGTAGGTCACACATTGTTTTGTTCCTGTGTATATTTTATATACTGACACACAATGCTTTACCCGTAGTATACTTAGTACATACACAGTTAAGTCCCTTATATGCTATGTAGAATGTACAATTTGTTAGCAGATTTTACGAGGTGCAACCAATTCTGTAATTAGTCTTTGTTAATTATGCCTGTAACTTTATGTAGCTTGTTGTTTTTATTGTGAAAAAAAAACATTTCCCACATGACTGCAATAAAACAATTATGTTTAAAAATTGGAATTTTTGCTTGTGAGTTGTGGAAGGGATGTCCCATCAGTCCAGCTTTCACTGTGGTCTTGATTACTCCATCACTGCTTTTATGAATAAATAGACAGCATTTGGAAAACAAACAGAGTCTGCTGTCTTGACACAACACTTGCTATCCATCTGTTTTTACCTTTTTATGCTTTTACACCCTCAAAAACTTAACAGTCATGTGTTGGAAACATTGGAAATTTAAGTTCTCAAGGTAACAGATAAAAGAAGTCTGTTAAGGGGTCGCAAACATTGCAAGTGACGAAAACAGGCTAAAATTTCAAAAATGAATTTTGGGGGAAATACTCATAGCTACCTAGATGTAAGTGAAGAAATGTATTTATCTAAGTATTTACTAATGTTTGCAAGCACATATTTAGTCTAATTCATGTTCTAATTACCAAGCACATACTAAAACAAAAGAAAACCCGTTTGTATGAGAACTCTGAAATTCATGGGCAATACACCACAGTAACCCAGACCTGAAATGAGCATATGCTGGTCTACAATGTATAGTGCCAACTCGTCAAAATAATGTTTGGGTTTTCAAGAAATTCAAGGAAAACTTACTTCCGGGTTCTACTTTAGGTTAAGCCTGTGCACTGCCCTTAATTACAACTTTGCTCTTTATGTTTTATAGTTATCACCCCTTCTAGTTTGATTTCTAGCTAATTTTATGGTTAAAGCTTGCATGAAAGTTCCTTTTCCTAGTAAGTTGTAAACTTAAGGCGATAATATATAAATAAATAAAATATTTTAGGTGGCATGGGATCTATTAAAAAAGATCTATGATTCTTTTAGATCTATACTGGTGCACTGCATTTTGTTGTTTTCATTTTGCTTTTATTTATTGCGCTACAGGTGACATATCAATAAGACTAATTGTTAGTCATTGACATTTTTTCATGGATGGTCCAAGATAAGGAGTAGTTTAACTCCAGAATCTTAACTTGTTTTTAGGGTATTTGTGACCGAAATCTTACCGTTCAGATCATAAATAACGTGTTAAAGACCGACAGGATATCCGAAAATTCTAGTAACTTTATTATGCAGCTTTTATAATATTACGGCGAAATATTGATCTAAACAAATTTTAAAAGTCACTTGTTTTTAGCTCGACTATTCGAAGAATATGTCGAGCTATTGTACTCACTTGGGCGTCGGCGTCCCGCTTTGGTTAAAGTTTGCGTGCAACCTACTGATATCTTAAAAACTACTATAGCTACAGCTTTGAAACTTGGCACACTTGTTCATCATCATGTCCCGAGTATGTATGCCAAGAATCATAACTCTAACTTTCATTTTGATCAAATTATGGCCCTTTTTCGACTTAGAATTTCAGGTTAAAGTTTGCGTGCAAGCTAATGTACAAACACATAACTTCAATACTACTTATACTACAGCTTTGAAACTTGGCACACTTGTTCATCATCATGTCCAGAGTGTGTATGCCCAAGAACCATAACTCTAACTTTCATTTTGATCAAATTATTGCCCTTTTTTGACTTAGAATTTCAGGTTAAAGTTTGCATGCAAGCTACTGTACAAACACATAACTTCAATACTACTTATACCACAGCTTTGAAACTTGGCACACTTGTTCATCATCATGTCCCCGAGTGTGTATGCCAAGAACCATAACTCTAACTTCCATTTTCATCAAATTCTGGCCATTTTTTCGACTTAGAATTTCAGGTTAAAAGTTTGCATGCAAGCTACTGTACAAACACATAACTTCAATACTACTTATACTACAGCTTTGAAACTTGGGCAAACTTGTTCATCATCATCTCCCAAGTGTGTATGCCAAGAACCATAACTCTAACTTCCATTTTGTTCAAATTATGGCCCTTTTTCGACTTAGAATTTCAATTTAAAGTTTGCGTGCAAGCTAGTTTCTTTAATACTTCTTGTACTATAGCTTTGAAACTTTCAACACTTGTTTACCATCATGACCCTGACTATGTATGCCAAGAACCATAACTCTTTCTTTAATTTTTAATCAAATTATGGCCCTTTTTCAACTTAGAATTTCAGGTTAAAGTTTGCGTGTTCTAGTTACTTTCATACTTCTTGTACTATAGCTTTGAAACTAAAGACACTTGTTTCACCATCATGACCCTGACTGTGTATGCCAAGAACCATAACTCTTTCTTTGATTTTTATCAAGTTATTGCCCTTTTTTTTACTTAGAATTTCAGGTTAAAGTTTGCCGTGCATGCTAGTTACTTTCATACTTCTTGTACTATAGCTTTGAAACTTGTTCACTATCATGACCCTGACTATGTATGCCAAGAACCATTACTCTTTCTTTGATTTATAGCAAATTATTGCCCTTTTTAGACTTAGAAATTAAGGTTAAAGTTTGCATGCAAGGTGGTGAAACCTCATATCTTTCATTCTATTAAAACGACAACTTTAAAACTTTGTATACCTTTTATTTTATCAAACATCTGGTTGATTTTCAAAGGCCCATAACTCATCCTTGCTTTTTCTATTTAATATTTGCCCTTTTTCGCTTAGAAATTAGAATTAAGACTTAGAAATTATGGTTAAAGTTTCAATGTTAGTGTTTTTCATAGGTAATGCTATAGAAAAGGTTTAAAACAGATGTACTAAACATACTTTGGTTGAAAGTGTTGAGAGGTTATACTATACTATATACTATACTATACTATACTATACTATACTATACTATACTATACTATACTATACTATACTATACCATACCATACCATACCATACCATACCATACCATACCATACCATACCTATCATACATACATACCATACCACACACCACACTACACCAACACCACACCACCACCACCGCACCACCACCACACCACACTACCACACCACCACAACAACCACCACACAACCACACCACCACCACCACCACACCACCACCACCCACCACAACCCACCCACCACACACCACCACACACTACCACCACCACCCACCACATACCACAACCAACAACACCACCACCACCACCCTCCACCACAACACCACCACCACCACCCCTCCACCACAACACCACCACCACCCCACCACCACCACCAAATACCACCACCACATGCCACCACCACCACCAGCAACAACACCATCACCAATAACAACACCACCACCAACAAAACCACCACCAACAACAACACCACCAAAAACAACACCACCACCAACAACAACACCAACAACACAACCAACAATAACACAAATAACAACAACAACACCACCAACAACTACACCACCAACAACACGGTCAACAACACCACCAACAACAACCTCAACACCAACAATAGCATCAACAACCAACAAAAAACAACAACACTGACAAACAACACCAACAACAACACCACCACCCAACAACAACACCATCACTACCACCAACAACAACAACAACAAAACCAGCAATAACACAAATAACAACACCAAACAACAACACCGTCAACACACACCACCAACAACAACACCAAGAACACCAACAACACCAACACCAACAACACCACCAACAACAACATCAAGCACCAACAATAACATTAACAACACCAACAACACCAACAACAACACTGACAACAACCACCAACAACAACACCAAAACCTACCAACAACAACACCATCACTACCAACACCAACAACAATACCAACAACAGCAACCAACACCCACACCACCAACAACAGCAACCAGCATACCATACTTTACTATACTACACCACACCCCACCACATCACTATAGGTGGGCAGGGATAGTGGGTTGATGGGTGCGGGATCAGGGGTGTATAGACTGGGTTGTGTAAACCCTCTAAAAAAACTACAATAATAAATTAAGTGTAATTTATTGATTTCCTAACTTGGATTAAGAAACTTTTGTTCATGTGTGTGTGTTGGGTGTCATAAACTCCTGAATCACTCCCCAGTTTAAATGAAGCCCAGTTTTCTAAATGTGCTTAAATATGTCTGACTTCGAATAGTCGAGCTTGCAGTCGTTTCCGACTGGCTCTTGTTAGTTATTTATTACAAGTTTTAGCTTTCCAAAAAGCTAATCGGTCATTAGCAGATAAACTAATAGAATAAGTATGTCCTCGTGTTTGCATTTACTTTTGGACCACCGGAAGTCAAGGATTTGTCCAGTTTTCTGTCGATCAATGTCACGTAGATTATATCTGACAAACCATTTGTGAATTTAGTTGTAGTTTCAAATTTCAAGTTTATTTTCCAATTACATTTCTCTGTATGTACAATACATAAACATAAGAACATATATACATTACAAATGCTGTTACTTTAAAGCATGCTAACAAAGTTGAACGGCTGATGATTGATTTATTGAAACATGAAGAAGACGTGTATGGGCAAGAGACATTAATATCAATAATCATGTTTCTGGTACACGTGTACAGTGAGCAGAAAAGCGATGCTTATAATAATCAGTATTTATTACCAACATAGTGTAGTTTTAGTTAAGGCAGCAGATTTGGTCAAACTTGAAGTTGACGAGCGTTAGAAGACAGTAAACAATAAACTTGAGAAGCAATATTTGTATTTAAATTAATCTATGATCAAAGAAATTCTCGTTATGCCACTGTTCTGAAAATTCTTTACAACTATTTCTTTACTTTAAAGGCTGGTTTTACACTGCTTGCAGTATATTCTAGTTGATCGCCCTGTCATAGAAATAATAGTGCTTGTGTTGTCTACCTTACTGTACTTTTCAAAATAATGTTATTGTTAAGTATCAACCCAAGACCGAATCCAGATCCGTTATGTTGGCATGTGTATGGGGAAGCAGACATTGGGGTCAGGGGTATCCCTTGAAATCTTTTACAAGTTAAAAACACAATTTGGATTGCAATTGCGACGAGTGCAACCGTTCACAATAGATCCCAAGAAGAGAAGGCATGAATAGATGCGGTTTTGAGATGGAATCGGGGAATCCAAAACAAATCACTTCGTATTTCTTTGAAAATGCATTTATTGAAGGGCAAAGGCAAGTTTTGAATATTGGGGCGGCGGGGTTTTTGTAACATAAATACATTCATCATCACTTGAATGAATAAACAAACTTTATATAAGGTCTTGTGAACACCAAAACCTAAAACAAAAAAGGTAATTTTAACTTTTTATATAACTTTGCTTACCAAAGGTTTTTAGTGATTCGGATTGTTTACACAAACTGTAATTTTCAACTTTCCATGACAATGTTTTAATATTCTATCATTTACCACTATAAAATCCAAATAATCAAGATTCCCATGAATTTTTCCAGGCAATACTCGTTTTCCATGACTTTTCCAGATCTGTGCCAAACCCTGCCATCAGCAATCCCCAAACGAGCTATGTACACGTTCTTACTATACGCCAAGTTTCATGTCAATATGATGATCCGAACTCAAGTTAATCGCCGGAAACCAAATTTATATTTTTAGTAACGGTGACCTTTGACGGACCGACCCCGAAAGCAATCCCAATCAAGCCCTCCACCTGTTCTACCTATACACCAAGTTTCATGTCAGTACGATGAACCGAACTCAAGTTAATCGCCGGAAACCAAATTTCTATTTTTAGTAACGATGACTTCGACCTTTGACGGACTGACCCCAAAAGCCAATTCCAAAGCGAGCCCACCCTGTTCTTAATATACACCAAGTTTCATGTCAATACCATGAACCGAACTAAAGTTTATCGCCGGAAACCAAACAGTTTTACGCCCGCCCGCCCAACGACGAACACTAATCTAATAACCTGTTGTTTTGTTGTTTTTTCAAAAACCTGGTTAAAAAAAAGAAAATATGCGAGAACCAGCAATATATTACATGTTGAAGTTCTAAAGTTCTAGCAATACCAGCATTCTAAACGAAATTGTTGAAGATCAGAATACTAGTCATAAATACAATATTTTGAGTCCCTATCAGGCTGCCCCCCCCCCCCCCCCTCCCACAAATACAATTACAGCTTGATTTTCGTTTCTTTTCTCTACACTTTCTGACAAAAAAGTGTTAGACGAAGAAATAGTGTTCGGCCTACCAATTATGGTACTTTCAAGATTTATAACCAGCTGAAATGCATTCCTTTAAAAAAGGGAAATATATATATAAGTAAACTATATTTTGTATTACATCCAATAAAAATTAAGCGCTTCTGTTTCAAAGTGGCTTAAAGTTTTAACTTCTGTGCCATGTGTTTTTTGTTAAAAGGTTATGCCAATGACCGACTAGCTTTTTGTAAACTTTTGTTTACAGACAGCCTTTCCCGGCCAAAGTCGGATATCCTTTAGTCTCTAAGAAAATCATAAACGGTGTCTTGCTTTTGACGAACAAATTCAAGATAACTCGACGAATCTATTTCATATATGGCATCATCCTGAGTAGGTTGTTTGATTATTGGTCATCCTGATGACCGACATATTATAGAGAAGCCCTTTCTGGACCGTGAGTCACTGTTAAACGATGATCAGGCTAAAGATCTCAAGTTTGGTCGATTATAATATGTCGGTCATCAGGATGACCGACAATTATTTTGGAGGCATATACCAAAACATTCATTCTTTATAATGATTTACTATGTGAAAAATACCTGCGCAATACCGATTCGTCAGAGACATGGAAATTATGTAACAACTATTTTTTTTTACTTGATGCCAATAATATATTCAAAAATTTTATAATCTTCCAAATTGTAGAACCAATTCATGTCCCGAGATTTCTAAGAATCCTCTCCGAGAAATAATGTACTAGTCCATACGAATATCTACATTTAAACATTTTTAAAGTTTCATATTACAAAAATCCATACTTGACGCTAATTATGCTGAAAAATTAAAGTGATTATCTTCAAAACTGAAGAAGTAGACCCTTTCTCCCTCCAACAAATAATGGACTGGGCCACACGAAATCGTGCCTCAAAAATCTTCATATATTTATTAAAATCTAAAGTCGGTAATTTGAAAAAATTTCAAAAAAACCGACCCCCTGTCAACAGTTTACATTTTCGTATGGGGTCAGTGCAAGACTATTGTAACTCCTTCTTTATTTCAATGTAGTTACAATAGTCTTGCACTGACCCCTCGAATTATATGTTCACTTGATAATATGTCCGAACATAAGTTTTGAGGTTCGGTATCAATTCTGTTTCTGAAAATCCTTAAACGGCATTTGAGAAAAAAAAAATCAACAAATCATATATACTCTAAACGGCAGCAGCAGAATTCAAAGTTAACTGCCTCTGGCCGCAGTTTTGTGCCCAAGGTTTTAAATCTGAGCATGGAAACCAGTTCCCAAATCTCAAGCACCTGATTGGCTGAAATGGCGACTGGTCGACATTTCAGCCAATCAGATGCTTGAGATTTGAGACTGGTTTCTAATCTCAGCTTTATAACTGTAACCCGGCTATGGTTGAGTTAGTACCGCGCTTGTGCTATCTCGCTAGCTTTCATGGCGACTTGGTAGAGCGTCGGACTGTCATGCCGAGGGGTCTCGGGTTCAATCTTTGGTTCAGTCCTGGATTTTTCAGAACCCTTGTTACAAACGGGGGACATGCCAAGGATGTTTAAACACCTCGAGATCACTCCAGAAGTGAATCTCTATAATCAATGAAAATTCGAGGACGAATTCCAATCTGGAGGGGTACCCCGTATGTAACCCGGCTATGGTTGAATTAGTACCGCGCTTGTACTATCTCGCCATAGAGGTAGCTTTTATGGCGACGTGGTAGAGCGTCGGACTGTCATGCTTCAATCCTTGGTTCAGGCGTGGATTTTTCAGAACCCTTGTTACATAACCTTCAGCCTAGATCGACGCTGCTCACACCGGCAGAATCCCATCAGAAAATATAACATAACGACCCGTGGAATTCTATTTCATATACAACAATTTCATTTTAACAAATGATGAAACTGGATAATATGTCAAATAAGAATTGTTGAAAAATACTCGTTGTCAGCTAGGTTTAAGTGAAGATATGTCTTTACCTTATTAAGTTATCATGACTATACTATTAGTATTAACGTTTGCAGAAACGCATATCTGTACTTTCGGTTTCCAATGCCAATAATAAAACAATCATTGACGTTATTTTGACAGGTGACCGTAACCTTATTGTAGGTAAGTGTTCTCGCGATATCTGTAGTCCCAACAATTCGACTCTAAGTACAGATTCATTTTACAATCTGACTTTTTACTAGTATATAGAAAAGCCCTTGTTGCGCACAATTAGTTGGGCTAGCGATATCTGTATCTGGTTTCTAGATGATTCAGCATCAATTCCAGCTCTGATGCAAAGGGTATTTACTTTTTGTGATGTATGTGCTATGAAAATGAAGCAATATTCCATATAACTTGAGCATCCAATCAGAACACAATATTTCTTCTGAATTATTAGGCTGGCGGTGAGTAGTGATGTCGGCTTTTGAAAAGATACAGCAAACTGATTTGACGTCAAGTCGAAAGTAGAAATGATGAGAATCTTTCTCAATTTTCTTAAAAACGTAGAAGCTTGTTCAGTTTGTTTCATTCCTGCCGTCGTGTTATTTTTGCCATGACTTCAGTTCCCCTTTGCCCAAAGTTATAAAATTGAGCATAGAAACCAGTTTCAAATCTCAAGCATCTGATTGGCTGAAATGGCGACCAGTCGCCATTTCAGCCAATCAGATGCTTGAGATTTGAGACTGTTTTACGATCTCAGCTTTATAACCTCCAGCCCTGGTCTCTGTATTGTCGTTGAGTACCTACCTTGTTCTCTCGAAAATGCCGTTATAGCTTCTAACGTTTTAAGTGTTTTTGTGCTTTTGTGTCCAATATTGTCGATTTAATGGATGGGTTGGATTTTTTTTCACCAAGACAACGTGCTTGTTTGTTAACATGAGAACCTTAGGGGCAAGCGTGCGGTAGATAAATAACTTTTTTTAACCCGCCGTAGCAAAATGTTTTGCCACTGATCGTTCCAATGCGGTTACCCCTCGGGTTCTCATTTTCGTTAATTATCTGGGGTGTCCTGTGTGAAAATGAACATTTTATCAACCCATGCTCTCTTTTTCCTATCTGCTATTTGGTTCTGGGAGAGGCTGTGTCTTCTATACATGTCTATTCCAAAGAAGCACGTTTCAGTCTTTTTTTCTTAATGTTGGCTTAAATTCATTTCAGTGTTATTTTAAGATATATATTGCCAATATATAACACACCCTCGTCAGTAATTGAGTTTTAGTGTATGTGGGAGGTCAAAATACTCCAAACAAATCTAAATAATTACTATACATGTGTCAGTGTATTTTGACCTCCCACATATACTAAAACTAAATTACTGACGATTTCTTCACGTTTTGAAGACTTTTCGGTAGCTGTTCTTGGTGAGTGCCAAACATTTACACATCTGTGCGATGGGAGTGCCGTTTTGAAACCTCTGACCATCTTCAAAAACGAGTCGAATAAAATAGATTAAGGCTTGGAATTCAAACTGGTTGTTGTAGGAAGACAGTCCTGACTATACGCTAATGTATCAAAAAAGAATAAATTTGCAGTACTTACTGAGTATTTTACGTTTTATCTTGACATTTGATTTTTTTTTTTGTCAAACGTTCGCGTTTAACTCGCCATAGTTTGTTTATTTCAAGATGAAATGTTGTGGCACTTGCAGAACATAGTAATTATGTATTTACCAGGGCGCTGATATGTTTCTTTTTTTTGAAGGTTTTGAATTTTCGGAGATACAAACGAAATACTTCCACCACCTCTCGTATACAATTCTTTACCGTGAGCTGTATGTGGGATAGTCTCAATAATTCGACTGCAAGCACAGACCAATTATCATACTGACTTTTTACAGATGTCTGTCCTTTACGTCTCAAGCAGTTACGATCAAAACTGTGGTGGAAATCGCACTGCTTTAAATTCCCTTTTTTCACTGCCATTTAAACATTTCAGCACTGCTATGTTCATTTGTTGTTATAAAACATAAATAGTCTCTTAAGTATCAATAAAACAAAAAATATTCCACAAATTACACTTTTAAACTTACTATTGTTTATGCCGGTTACATGTTAATTTTAATTAAATTTTAATGTGGTAACTAATGAAAGCGTCCCTTTTATAAATCGATAATCTACAGTCAGGTAGACTTTTATCGGTGTAACATAAAAACTGTTGACAGGTGTGGAGGTTTATATCAGAGACCTATATAATATAGGTCTTTGTTTATATGTTGTTGTTGTTTGTTTTTTTCATAATGAACGAACAAGTTTCTTAAAAATTATCACATATATTGATTCTAATTGGAATTAGCTTTTCAGGTATGTAATTTTTTAAAAATATATAAGGTTTAAAAACCCATTTGAAGCCGTCAAAAGTTGCGACAAAGATTCTGATCGCTGGCATATAGACATAGAAGGAAAATTGTCTGCATTGATTTGAATAGTAACTGGGTTGTGCGCGAAGGGCGACCATCGTATATATATAGGAAAGCCCTTGTTGCGCACAAATAGTTGGGCTATATGTGGGAGTGCCACCTGTACTTGTGAAAGCCGGTACCAGTGTGTGTTATATATTGGCAAAACTTAACATTCGTTCTCAAAGTATCGAGAATTTAGAATAAACAAAGACCGATGATTCACTGTTCAAGTTTATTCAAGATTATAATTTGAGTTGGTAAATGTAATAATACTTCTGCAGTTTCATTTTATTTATTTGTCACTATTGAAGATATGTATTTCTGTTACATTGATGACTCGCATAATATTATGATATTGATAAATATTGATAAATACTTATTATCGTTTTTACTTTCATTATGATTTCAAAAACGCAAAAATTTATCGACTTGTCCTATAACAATGTGTGAACAATTTTCTTATATTATTGTTTTACCAACATGGAAATAGCTAAGAACGTTGTAACGGGAATCTAGAAAGCCTAGGGTGAATGATTTCTAATTTTGAGATTAAAAGGATGCACGATAGTAACAGAGTGTATGAGACGACAACGATACTTAGGACGACCTCGATATCGAAAAATCATTTTTTACAGAGTAGGAAGTTCCCGGATGTGAAAAATATTGCTTTGTGTCGTTGTTTCACTTGAACTCCTTATAAAACTCCGCTGGTCACTAATTTTTGTAGGTAAGTTTGAAGAATTGTTTAGAATACGGCCTTTTACTAAACTACTTCATATTTTTAGGAACACTGTCGTCTGAAGACGGCCGATGAAAAAATGTTTTGCTTAATGAAGCGTGTCGGAATTCTTTTTCTAATTAAATACCAATTCCATAAAAATTTTATATACTGTCATCAATATTAACATAATAACACAGACTATAAAGCTTTTAATTGACATGTAAAAGCTTTTTACGGAACTAAGTCTACGTCTTGTACTGACAGCAGCAGGTCACACTTCCAACAGCCCTCCAAGCCATCTTTACAAATTATGGCATGATGTGTATCTGTGATTGCTGTTTAATGGCTGCTCAACAAATTAAACACCATTTGCTCGGTCAATGCCTGAACGTATGCCCCATTGGCAATTACCTTGCTGATGCCAGAGATCTTGTCAATGTAATGACTAGCTGATGCAGGAGTCCATGGGTCTATTTATTGCATTTGGTTGATGCCTGGCTCTAAAATGCCAGGGTAATATATTGAAAGCAGAAGGTCACAAAAGCTTTGCTATTGAGCTAGCGTTTCTGTGTTGTTTTTTTCATTTTGAAGGGTTGTGAATAAAACCATAGCATGTTAAAAAGAAAAAAATCAAGTGTGTTTTTCCAGTTTAATATCATCAATATCATCATTGTCTATTTACATTGTTGGGTTTTTCTTTTTTGTGTCGTCCTTTCAAAAATAAGTAATACATAGGAAAAGCTTTGTCCATCCGTCGGTCGGGCCATCACGAAAACTTAACATTGCCTATAACTTAGCCATTTCTTAATATTTTTTCATGAGACTTTAAAATTATGTTGCTTATCTGACAACATACTTGTAATCATGACATATTCTTTAGGTCAAGGTCACATTTAATGGAATTATGCCCCTTTTATAATACTTAGATTTTGACACAAAAACTTAATGTTGGCTATAGCTTTGCCATCTCTCAATATTTCTCCATAAAACTTTCAAATTATATTGCTTGTGACAGCATGCTCGTGATGATGCCAAATTCTTTAGGTCAAGGTCACATTTGATGAAGTTAAGCCCCTTTTTGTGCTTGCATTTTTATTCCAACATAGCACCAGAGGGTGACACAGGAGCTCAACTGAACACCTATCTAGTTTCAGATTTGATCCAGCCCAAATCTTGATGGAAATGGTCCATTTGGCCAGTGACCTGCTCTTAATGAAAACCCTGTCTAACACCCTTGGAAATTTCCTACTTAATAAAACTCTGGATCCAAAGGAAGTTCTTGTCTTCAACATTTAGGGACAATGACTTGTGTCTTATTATTTCCAGAATTGTTCCTTCTCTAGTGGTGAGGAGTAGTTCTCAGTATCCGTGCATTGTTTGTTTCATGCAGTTAACTAAGGTAGGTAGGATGTAAGAAGGTAAATGTTCTGGTAATATGAAAATATCTTTCTTTGTTAATTCTTAAGATTAATTTTTGTGTAATTCATTTTTTAAAATTTAATTGAAAAAATATTTTATTTAGAAATTCTCCTTTTATTGATAACAATGAACCATTTCTTTACAGTTGCTAAGTTTTTTTTAAAGAGTGCTAGTAAATAATTGTAAAAACACAGGATATCATTTCCTGTTGGGTATTATTTGCATAAAATTTCATTGAATTCACGTTAAACGTGTAAACCAGGTTGTAAGATCCTGTGTTTTTTTTTTTAATATGTGGTTTGACCCTGGATGTAGTGTTGATAGTCAGTGTAGCACTGAAATCTGGTGTCCCTAATACACGTTCACTGATGTTTTCTTGTATATTGTATCTATAGTAGAATGTTACACTTTGGTAAAAGTTGTCTGGATTATGTTATTAAAGTGGTTTTAATAGTGGTCATCATGGTTTAAATTTGCTTTACTTCATAGATTTGACTTTCACAGCATATGTGAACATTTTAGATTCAGATCAGCAGTACATCTGTGCCCACTCTGTTCACTTTAGATTGATAAGGTTATTTCTTACCAAGAAGCGAACAATGTAGATCCAGTTTGCAGATGGCAAAGATGTGCCTGCTGATCTGGATGTACACTCTGTCCATTCAATAAAACATATCTATGGAGTAAAGTGTTAAAGCAACAACATGAGATTAAATAGGCAATAGTTTACTGCAAATTTCAACTTAAATCTACATTAGTCCAGACAACTTGTGTTTGGTATTGCAAGTTTGACATTAACATTGTACAATATTTGGTTAGAGTTTTGAATTTCATAGCATGACACATTCATACATCAAAAGTAGTATGCAGTCATAAAATGTGTAATTATTATTGTCATGGCTTTGTCTTAACAGTGTGTTATGGATGTGTTATGGATAAGTCATAAAATTACATTAAATTGTAAAATGAACAGGTCTAGTTTGGCTTGATATATTCAGAAGTGAGATTATTAACTGTTAGTTAGTTCTAAACAAAGCAATATTACAATAAACATACTGAAAGCCAGTTTTGTGACTGCATATGCTCTAAATAGTGTTAAATAGATATATTTCACAAATAATGAGATGATATCAGTTGGTATATCAAATCTCGGTATTTTGGCTATTTTGACTTTGCGTTATTTGAAATCATTTCATTAAAGAATGGGTTGTGACTGAGCTGTATATCCATCTGAGTTGTCTCATTATTTCTCTGTTACCATGGCAACCTTCCTCTACAAATGAAAATTTTTGTATCACATAGTAATAATAACACATAGTAATAATAACATCAAAAATACATGATTAATTTTGATTTCTTTCAAATTTATTTCTTCTTTTTTTTAAATCTAGCTTATATCACTTTGTAAGTTAAGCAATAAAAATAAAAGTTGTTAGAGGAAAGTTGTAATTTGTAAGAAATACATTATCCGGACTAAAAAAAATTTCAATTAGTTTATATTACAGTTTGCTTCATTGATTTTTCTACCTTTTCTTGCATTGCGATGCATTAATTAAACTTTTACCTACAAGCTTTGTTCGTAAACAATTTCATAAAATATTTTGAAAAATGTATTTTCTTCCATATATTGAGCTGATCTCTTAAATGTGTGTACAGCAGCTTGAAATTAAAATATTTCAAACATTTTAATTAAGCACATATAACAAGTTTAATAGTTGATCAATGCTTGTGCATTGTTAAAATCTGGATTTAATTTAAAAAGTCTATAATAATCTTAAAGATAAAAGTTCTAAAAATTCTCAAGACTTTTTGCAGCTTGAAGCTTATTATGCTTTCTTTTCTAGCCTGAAGTTTTTGTCTTTCCTTAATTAGTTGATAAGCTAGATAGAAAGTTACCTTGATGTGGCATGATCAGAAGAACATAAATCAGTGTCTGCCATTGTGTGTCAGCATAGTCATCTGTATTTAAAAATTGAAAGACTAGGTTATTCTGATCATGGCATTAAGTGTACATAGAATAAGAGAGTAAAATGCTAACTAAGAATTCCTTTCCTACATGGATGTACATGTTTGGTGTTTTACTCTTGTGTATTCTACAACAGGAAAACTGCTGTTCTTTTGTTACTATTTTTCCTCATTTTTTAAGGGAATGGAGGTTCAGTGTCTTCCTTTTTAAAAAGATAAATGTTAAACATATTAGAAGGAAAAATAGTAAATATTTTGTTAAAGAAAGTGTTTTTTACAATGAAAACCTAGAAAATGTAGATTGTGCACAATATTATGTTGATGCAGTTTTGCTGTTAGAGTTAAGTTCCTCATATTATATGCATCATACACATATACCCTAGATCTTCAGTGTTTTATTCAAGGATTTTCCTTTGCATGTGTATTGAAATCTATATGGATTGGTGAAAGCTTTGATGCAGATTTGACAGAAAGATCCCAGAAATATAAAAACAGAAAATAATGAGTGTTTTTTGTTTTGTTTAGTTTTTATGTCGCCTGCTTTAGCAGTTACACACATAGGGATCCTATTGTCCAGCAATGGTGGCATCAAGTAGTTCCCCAACTTGAATATGAAACTTAATGTTGCCTATAACTTTGAAAGTACTTGTCCCGTTCACCTAATTCTTGTAATATATCATCTGCATGAACAAAGCCATCACTGATAACAAGAATGATAACTACAGTTTCACTATTTCTAAGTTTTGACCCTTTCAAATGCAAATTAAGGCGACATATGTGTTCCGTTTAACACCATATTCCAGTTTTAATGTGACATAAAATGATAAGAATGAATATCAGTTAACTTTTCTTTCCTTGATTATTAATATCATTATGTTGCTTTTAAATCCCTAGTTAATTTTCATATCTGTTTGGATATCAAGCAGATAATGACCAGCTTCATTTGAATGTTGTTGAATTTTGTCAACTCTGCATCAGGTATGTAAGTTAGATGTTCACTATTTACTGATTGGGTCATGAAAATGTACAATGTACCATAATTTTATTCCAACCATGCAGGAAGTATAGTCCAATCACCTGAGATCTAGAACCTCCAAGAAGAGCCAAGTTACACGATGTCGTATCCAAGGCAAGTTAGACCCCAACCTTATAATGCTGAATCAAGATGGCATCTAATATGGCTGCCATGAAAACAAACAATATTTTATTGCTGTTCTGTGATTTTTTTTAATTATCAGTCTAAAATAGAGTTTTAGACTATTGTGATTGCTTTGTGTCCGTTGAAAGTACAGACCAAATGAAGGGTTGAAGCAAAAATGGTTTACACAGTTAACCCTTAACTCCGTAGCCTTTATCGCATAGGCGAACAGTTTAGATCAAGATCAGTGCAGTCTGATCAGAATCTACACCATTGGCTTTTATATTTGTTAGGTTATTTCTAACTGAGATGCAATGAATGTAGATTCACATTAGATGACACAGATGTTGCATCTGATCTGGATCTAAACTTGTTGCACTTGCAATAAAACCCCTATATATGTAAAACGGTTAAAGAAGTCTTTTAATTGGTTTCCGAGTGATGCATTTATTGGTTTAATATGCCAGAAATCCTACTTCAAGAAACATTAGGGAGACTGGTTTCTGTAATTGCACAGTGATAACCTACCCCAAAAAATAGGTGAGAATAACTTAAATCAGGTGAGCGTTTATTAAGTTAAACACTCGGCGAACATTTATTGCTGGCTCTTGTACCGGGTTGGGATGTTCCAGGGGTAAGTATCTATGATTTCAAGTTCTCACAATGTCCTGGATAAATAAAGCATTGCTTTGTAAGTTGATATACTTCTAGAGTAATTAAATCAATAAAATCGTTTGCTTACTTTTTCAACAGTTGCATTTAGAAATGACTTTACAGTTAATTGCATATTTTAATAACTGTATGCTGATAGTTTTATGATTATTATTTGCTTTCTGTATTTTGTTTTCAAAGTATACCCTTCAAAGATAATTTTCTTCAAAAACAAGACCCAGTTACATGCAAGATCTTATGTGGATAGCATATTATTACAATTGTATTGAACATGACCCAAATTTCACAGATATTGACATAGGAAGCTTTGAGAGAGGGGATACTTGTGTAGTGCCTTGTATATGTATATAGCTGAGAATGCTTTTTTATGTGGAGTATTTATGCACTCTCTTTGTACTCTCCCAGTTTTACTTATTAACTTTAAGATAAGGACATCACCTTTTTCTAACAGACATGTGAAATATAGACTTGGCATAGGCATAATGTTAATTGTTAAATTAGATTTATTAATTAAATATTGGTAGAAAAATCGCAAATGAGCAATTCAGTGATAAAACAATTATAGAAAGTTGACTTAAATTAAACACAGAAAACTTCAACACGAACTGAATTAGACATTGGTTTGTGGGCATAGAAAAGAAGAGTACTGCAGGTCATATTTCACATGTGATATTTTTATCTAGCACTTTCCATCACAGCATATCATCAGTCATTGTCACCTAGACTCACCCTGTCACTGTTAGACATTGTTCTAGTTTACCCATATAGACTAGAGTATCAGTGGTGTCTTCTTGCTGTGTTATATCTGCATGACCGTACAATCAACCATATGCTCCAAAGCTGGTCGGCTAGTGTGCAACAGTAATAAAAATTGTAATCTACCTCAGTTGAACCATTTTAAGTTGATATATATATTTTTTGGTAATAAATTTGTCAGAAAATAGTCCATTTATACTGGGTGTGTGGGGGTTTTTTTTGATAAGGAAGAAGATGTCAAGTAAGCAAAATCTATTTTGTAGTTAGTTTCATTTAATAATCCTTTCACTCCATAGATATGGCTTTTAAGGCGTGGGCGAACAGTTATGATCCAGATAAGCTTGCACATCCATGCTGTCTGATCAGGATCTAAACTGATCGCTTTTAGATTTATTAGGTAATTTCTGACCAGGAAGCAACCAGCACAGATGTGTCTGCTGATCTGGATCTACACTGGTTGCAGATTCATTAAAATGCGAATATATGGAGTAAAGGCTTGACAGATATTTAAAGTTTTGGGATAGAGTTGTCAATAACCCTTCAAGTAATGATTAATGTGAACATGTTTTAGTTGTTTGCTGTTCACTGTCTTTAAATCATTAAAAAAATCAGTGAACTAATAGAATTAAATTAAATAGAATGAAACAAGAAATGTGACATTGAATTTACAAACAATATAAAGAGCATATGGATGATTGCTTGTTTAACTTTTGAGAACGATGTTTTTCTTAAAGGTTAAACATGGTTGTAGTTCTGGTGTGGGTACACTATGTTTATCTGCATGACATTATCTCAGCTTAACTTTGCATGCTCGGTTTGTTTGTTTTGTTTTCTTATATATACTCAGTATACTAAAAATCTGTACAGTACATAGCAAGTTCTTCTTAAAAATTAGTTGCTTTTCTAATGCAGTTGTGTATTTTTTGTGTGATTTGCCAGGTTATTATCAAATTGACTGCCTTTTGTATTTCAGGAATTTGTTCATCTTGTATGTTTGTATACTCATTATTTGTTGTTGTTGTTTTCAGCCAGCACCGTTTGCCTTATGGCATGACCACAGTGCAGCCCATCCCGGGGATGCCCGGTATGGGTGGGGTTGCCATGCAAGGGATTCCTCCCGGCATGACCCCAGTGCAGGTATCCAGACTGCCAAATGGTATGAGCAGTATGTACCAGGCTGAGAAGCAAGCTGGTCTCTACCCAGGTGCAAGTGCTGCTTACCCAAGTCTGGCACAGCAGAGCTACCTGGCCCAGTCAGCAGCCCTTGGACAGCCTGGTGCTGCCCTGTATGGAGCATCCTCTCAACATCCTACCTACCTACCTGTGTCCAGTCCATCAGCCCAGCAGAGGTACATGGTGTCTGCTGGATACCCAGGATCTAGTGCCCTAGTCTCCTCTCCTTCAATGATTCCAGGTAATTCACTCAATATTAGTTGATACTGTACACTTCAACAGACATATAGTTTTGAAGCTCCCTGGGGCATACATGTATAATCAGGATGTTGAATTTTGCTTGTAGTCGCCTCTGAGTTGTGGCTCTTAAGTGAATTTAAAATCTTATGCCCAACTTCTGCCAATTTCAAAAGAGATTTTGACGAACCTTTGCCAGCAGAAGTATTGAAATTAAGTGCTCCAGGAATGTTTCTGTTCCTTCAGTTCTGGCCCTAATATTGTTTTTTATATATGACACGGTACTGGATCTATACTGTTTGCACATGTGATAAAACCTGTATATGTGGAGTAATAGATTAATGTGTTGCTGGACAACTTTATGCTGAGTGTACTATAAATGTGATGTGAGAAGTTTTTGTAAGCCTGTGGGAATATTTCAGGAGCTGCTGCAGGCTATCCACTGATGGCAGGCACCGGCTATGCTATATCCACCCAAGGACAAGCCATTCCTGTGGCTGTGAGCTCACAGTACACACTGGCCCAGTCACAGTACCCTACTTACATCGGGTCTCAGTTGACTCCTCTACAGGTCAGCCCCTCCCAGAGCCCGTATGCCTCCGCCTCGGGACATCCGTTATATCCGAGTTCCCCATATGCAAGTCTGCAGATGGCTGGAGCACAGGTTGGTACAGTTTGTTTAATGGTATCACAGACATATAATTTATATGTTTGAACCTGCTCCTAACATGTTTATATAGTCTGTGTTTATATACTAAACTAAGCTGGTTAGTAAAATCATGGGTAAGAAACACTTGTTAACATATGCTGTTATGTAGCAAAACTGCAAGCATGAAGTCCATAAGGTAACCTGTCCAACACAATGCCACTTTTGAGGACTTTACTTAAAATTGGGAAATACAAGTGTAAATGTTTGACTGGGTGTAAATGTGCTGTATGTTTGAGTTTAATGTGTTGTTTGTTTGGGTATGGAATTGAGAAGTACAGCTAACCAGGATCAGTGCCCAAGGTTATAAAACTGAGCATGGAAACCAGTCTCAAATTTCAAGCATCTCATTGGCTGAAATGACAACCAGTCTAATCAGATCCTTGAGATTTGAGACTGGTTTCCCATCTCAGTTTTTTAACCTTCAGTCTTGGTGTGCAAATTGGCTGTAGGGTAAACCCAGTAATTGAAGGGTAATCAGTGGTGATATATCAGCCAAATGTTTGTAACAAACATGTACACATTATGTTTGTAGATTCCAGCCGGACAGATTCCATCGCACATACCTGGTAGGAGCCCTACAGCAGGAGCAGCTGGTTTACCTTTCGGTTATCCAGCGGGATTCTATACCGGTCCCTGAGAGCCTTGTGACAGCACTGACCAGCTGGAGTAGCCACAACAGACAAGGCTGTAATGTTATAGCATGGGACTTTCACAAAGTGAAGATTTATATTGCCAAATAGCAAATATTATAATTTTTAAATCCATGTCAAAGATAAAAATAGAAAGCCTTGTTCATCATATTTGCCTGTACTTTTTCCAGCATGTATTAAGAAAATGACTAATGTCATATCATACCCTAATATGCAAGCATTTACTCCACTACTACAGTACTTATTTTACCAAACTCTGTCAGAACTTATTTTGTAAACACTATTTATTTACACTAAATTATGGAAATTACCCGGTAAATGTTTTGTGTATCTGATGATTACATCAGCAAAAAAAAATTAACACATAAAGCTATTGTGGTTGACAGAGTGGAGATAAGCTGTTTGCACCATAGTGGTTACCTAGCAACCTTAGGCAATCATCTGTTCTCTGGTAGTGGCTTTGAGAACTTACACCTTCCTGAGTATTGCATTTATACTGAATATATTAACCATTACTCCATAAACACACAGTTTAACAAGTGAGCAACAAATGTAGATCCAGATCAGCTGGCACATTTTAGCTATCTGATCAGGATCTGCACTGTGTATTTTGGACAGAAATAACCTATCAAATTAACAAGCTAATAGTTCAGATCCTGATGGGATGGCACAGATTTGCCAGCTGATCTGGATCTAAACTGTTCACCAAAGGCATAAAAAAATTATGGAGTAAAGCGTTAAAGCACAGAAGTGAAAAAAAGATAACCTTTCACTAAATGAAGCCTAAGTCAGAAAGTGGCTTTTTTCTAATTCATTTATCGTGACAAAAAATTGTTTAACATTGTGCCATTAGGTAACGTCTGTCTTTTGCTGGACACCAACTGTTATGTTTGAGAGATGATTTGCTGTAAACTGACTGCCATGTAGATCTGCATTTTGCCTGTTGCAAGTAATTGTCTGTTTTGGGTTAATGGAATTCATCATGAATACATTATTACCACATACACACATACATGTAATGACAATTTCATTCTTTTCATAAAAATTTCCTGCTTTCAAAACATAACTGGTTTTCAAAGATATTCATAGAACCTTGGTCATAGTTTATCATTGATATTAAGACTAGGTCAGAGATATTGTTCAGCTTAATGGACAATCGGTTCAGTTTTAATAAAAGAAATATTTTCTACAATCAACTAGTAAACAGTCGGAATGTAAGGAAAAGTTCATGTTAATGCCAAGTGTGAATTTTTTTCAGAGTTTTATAAAAAGTCGTTATCAGAGTGTGATATATGTATAGCAAGTTCTTGATGTAGACAAGAGTGGATGTGGTCAATCTACTGTTGTGTTCTGAAGTAATTTGTGTTGGGTTTTATTTATTCCTTTCCATCTTTAGGATCAAGAAAGTGGAGGATACTAACTTACAACACATAGTTATACAACAATCATAATAAATCCTTTACACCATATATACACCTTTGTTTCATGGGCTAACAGTGGATCCTGATCAGCCCAAGCGTCTGTGCTGTCTGTTCAGGATCTACACTGTTCACTTTTAGATTAATTAGGTTATTTATGACAAAGATGTGGTGAGTGCAGATCCAGATCAGACAGCATGATGTGCTGGCTGATCTGGATCTAAACTGGTCACACATCCATTTTAAAGCATACATATAGAGTAATGGTTAAAACAGTTTCCTAATAGTGGACAATCCTCAAGTTTTTGTGCATTAATGCATTAAGAAGTTGAGACTTTTTTCTTGTGACTTCTCTTGGTTTTTGCATTATAAGGAAAAGATGAGATTGATATAATCAGGGTACCTCGGAAACAAGATCTGATTGCTGTGCAGTTTACACCTTAATTTATGATAGTTATATAATGAATTTCTTTTGCTTATCTTGATGTTAAAATTGTTTTTTTTTTCAATTACTGTAACATTTTGTTGCAAGTTTTAAAAACAAAGCTTATTTGTTACAAATCATTTTGGGACTGAGATCTAGCTGGCTTCGATCAATCAGGGATTTCAGCTGATTCCTGCATCATTATGCAATCAAACTTTTTTTCTTTGGACCCCAGAGGTCATCTTGATGCAAAACATACTTTTATGAAAATGGTCCAACTTTTCTTGAAATCATGTAAATGTGCCAGCTACTGCAGGTTGATTATGAAGTAAACAAACATTTGATACTTGTAGACATATGAAAATGTGGTAAAACAAATTTTTAATAATAATGACCCCTAAAGTTGTTTGCAGTAACATTACTGCTGCAAACTAAAAGCAAATGAAAACCCTGATCAAAGCATTGTGAGCTATGTGATGGTAGATTGGTGTGACTTCGTGATGGTTTTTCACCTAACCTTCATACCAGCCTCACTGATGTTTACTAGCATGGTTTTGCTAAACCTTTTTATTAAGTGCTGAAAACAGAAAATTAAAATTGACTCGAATCGTAAATGCTGTTATCCTGTGTAGCATTTACAATAATATTTGATTTGTTCAATCATTAAGTATCTAGGGTCCAGCCTGCCCTAAGGTGGGTGATCTCTGGCATCTGTCCAACAACTGGGGTCAGCTATTTAGCTTGTTGTTTTAGCTTGAATATTGTATAAGAAATTATAAACCATAACTTCATATATCACTTTGCAATTTACTCCAAATTTTACAGTCTGAATGCAATAATTGTTGAGGCTTACTTTCATTCTTTTAAAACAGTTCATGAACTTTTTGAAATCCTGATTTTTTAAAGATTTTATATGTGTTCACATATATGTCTAACATATTTTAGAGAATGGAAGTTAAGATCCTTGTTATTTTGTTGTGTCATTCATTTTGATATCTACAATATTGTCATTATTTTGACAACCTTGTTTTATATATTTTTGCTTTGAATAAATCATTTTCTATGATTGAAAAATGTTTTGTCTTATTACCTCTGCTGACTTCAACTGACTCATTCATTATTTTCCAGGTAACTTTCTCGAGTTCATAGCCTAGTGAGTAAAAATTTTGCTCAATACTCTTAATAACTCTCAAACTTTGAGTGTGTCCATTATATTGCAATGGCTTGAACCAAGAACTGCTAGAGCTTATCATTCATTCATGGGCACAGAACCAAGCAATTATTCTGCTCAGTGTAATACACAGGCTGTTATAATGTTGTTGGAAGTACAAGCACAAGCATACCTTTACGTAAGAATAGGATATTGACTGACCAGTGGCTTCTAGGGCTTCAGGTCGTCTGAGGCTGGAAATCGAAGACATGAGCTCTAGGGCTCCCTCGCATTACATCCTCAGTTTGAAAGATAACAGAGCATTGAGCAAACTGTCAACTCCCTAGACTTCAAATGAACGTAAACTTCCTTGGCTATGTAGTGTATAGACCAACCCAGGACTTCTGGGTTCCAGGCATGAGCTAGAGGGCCCCATGCCAAGAACCCTTGAAGTTTGAGATATATCAGACTAGATAACTCTTGAAACCCTTGAAGGATTTAGAAGAAACCTGGCACAAATGTTTATCACATTGAGACGATGTGCAGAGGATGGCTCGCTTCAAGGTCAGACTAAGGGGTCAAAGGTCATAGTTAGCAATTTTCCTTCCGCTCTGTAACTCTAGAACCCCTTGAATTATTTCGAAGAAACCTGACAGAAATGTTAACCACATTGAGACAACCTGCAGAAGCCATGTTCCAGATGGCTCGCTTCAAGGTCAAGGTCAGGCTTAGGGCCTTAAGTCAAAGGTCATAGTTAGCAATTTCCCTTCCCCTCTGTAACTCTTAAATCCCTTGAAGGATTTCAAAGGAACTTGACACAAATGTTAACCACATTTAGACGATGTGCAGAAGCCTGCTTCAAGGTCAAGGTCAGACTTAGGGGTCAAAGGTCATAGTAAGCAATTTCCCTTCTGCTCCAACTCTTGAATAATTAATTGTTATCTATCGCAAAAGATAAGTATTAGATCACAATAACATGACATTTATACAATATCTAACCTCTCCATGCTGTTTTCTCTGATCTGGCGATCTATAATTATACTCACAATCTTTCGTTATCCGCGATTCTCATTATCTGGGTACATACCGTGTGCATGAATTTTCCGTCTGATCGGTCACCACAGACCATCGCATATTTGTGAACTGATCTGTCATCGTTCAATTGCTTTCGACATCCACTTCTTTAGACTTCCGACTTCGCCGATTTATGAATACCACACAATAAGGGCATTGCTAATGGTCAACAATTCATTAGGTGTTTTTAAACTTCTTGATTTTAGCACTGTTTTGGCAATTGTTGCTTATAGCCATTTCCAGTGACTCAATTCCAAAGAACAGAAAAGTTCGTTTCATTTAAAATTTATTATGTAATCAGGACAATCAAAAACAAATTATAACAGGTAAAAAAATGAACATGGATGAAACATTAAAAGGCTGTCTGCATTAGTTTTCAAAAGACGTCCGTTAATACCATAACAAAGCTTATTGTCTGTCATACGGATATCAAACTACCGAAAAATTCCGTCCATTTATAAGTTCCATCGTTGTTATAAACGCACATTTATCATGACATTTGGTCAAAATAGTTAAGAAAATATCTTTCAACTTGGACAAGTAGGCCTACATAATGGCTTTCTTTTATGACACTATTGTGGTTAACCTAATCGGTATATTCATGACGTTACGCTAATGGCGTTGTTACTTCTGCGGCGACTGGGACTGCGTTGCGTACGAGATCTGCGGCAGCGCAAACTGCCTCCATCTTGGTGAAGATATTGACCAGATCAGCAGCGAGATCAGCTGGCAACTGAAATAATAATACAACCGTTACAGTATATTAGCATGGAAGAAGGCGGTTTGAACAGTTAACTGAATACGAGAGCATAAGGAAATATGTGCATGTTTAAATTTGTGACATGGCCGGTATTTTGACTTAACTACGGATACCCTTTAAAAAGGGCTTAGACTTATCGATGTACATGAAATCATGACGTACGTGTACCTAGCAGACGTTGTTTAATGTTTTTTTTTTCATAACAAGAAGTAATAACAAAGAATATTTAACATCCGTTAACAAAGTAGTAGGAATAACATTTATTAGACACAACATTAGCTCTTTTAACATACGATAATCTCATAAATAAGTAGGAAAAGAGTTCAAATATTTAGTATATTACCGTTCCATGTTAAATTGTTTTAAACTTTGTCATTTAATTTCAGAAAGTGCACTGCTATTTACATATTTATAACTTCTTTGTACACTTATTTTTATTCTCGGTGCTATTTCTGTTAACTTCAAAGCTGAAATATCGTGTCGACTTACATTTGCCTGTACTCGTTCAAGCCACATGCAACTTTTGAAGAGTTCTACATGTGCCTTGTTTCCATTATATTCATGTTTGTTCTCACGATGACCTCTGTTCTCACGTCTACCGCCATGATCACCGCCATGAGCACGACCGGACCCCCTTGAACCTCGCTAAAATAGAAAATATTAAAATAATAAATCCAAGATTAAACCAGACCAATACAGTATGTAACTTTTCTGATAAAAAAAGCCCAACAACAGCAACAACAAAACAAAAACAAACCAATTCCGGTAGTTACATTAATTATATCACAATTCAATTACTTCCCTTGACTAAAATATGCTAATTTTAAAACATGCAGGAAGTAACTCAGTGTGGGTATATATAGGCTTACTTAACTGTCCATGTTGGGGGAGGAAGAAGATAGATATTCACAGTGTCTAAGCGTACAGTTAACCGAAACGGAAGTTGCTGATCTGTACGCCGATGATCACATAGTTGCTTACAGAAAAACCTGCGACATCGAATTATTAATTGGTAAATAAACCAAATATAATGTGCATTTTGGAAAAAAATATTTCTGTGGTAAGTACAACGTTAATTATTAGTCCTGCTGTGATCATATAGACTTAAAGGAAGGGTTAGTAATGTTATAATCCATCATCGTTCCCAACTCGATCAGTGAAAATAGGAGCAAAACATTGAACAAAACGGGACGTTTTGGGTTCAAATTTCTTTGTGTAAATAGATTTTGGACCAAATTTGTGTTGGTATGGGAGAAAATTCATTTATTTAACTTGTGTACTTCGTTCACCTGAGTTTGAACGACTTGGCAACGAGAAAATGATACTTTCTTTATGTCACTGTAAATGATAAGACTGTACGCATAGTTGCAACTGTACGCGATCGTTAGTTGTTAACAGATGCCTAACATCTGTACGCATAGTTGTCAAACAGATCATTAACAATTTATGTTTCCAGTTAATGCTTTCTGATTATATTGACAGGTTATCATTTTAGCTTCAGTTAACCTTAATAATTCTTGCACGAGAACCTGAAAAATGCATATTTTTTTCAACAAATTTGCTCATTCTTTTAATAATACAAATGTATAAACAAATATCTGATATTGGCTTCTGTTTTAAAGTCAGATTTGTTTTTAAATCTTATGTTTGCTCTTCATGAAAGGAGGCGTGAAAAAAAACGACTATAGTCCAACCAAGCTGTATCAGTGGTAAGACCGTGTAAGATATGTAAAGGCCCGCTGTAATGTTTTCATTTCTTATCTGAAGTGCAAACAGTAGAAGCCATTATATAGCTGGACAAATACGCGTTAGTACTTCAACCATAGTTTCTAAAGATTTCATAGAATGCTCATATCAGATTAACATAATCCCTGAAATCTACCAATGAAAGTCGGCCAAAATGAAATCCAACTCGACATTTTAACGACCTTAAACATGAAATTCTTAGCAGATGCAGACGTAATTGTAGACTAACTTAACTCAGTCACGAAGTGGTGGATTTCAAAATCTGAAACCACTTAATGGAATTTTCCTGTCAAAGACCAGATTGTTAAAGTCTTTATGATATTGGACAATATTTGTGCATAATGTATATTTTTGCCAACAACGGCAGGGATTTCAGCAGGTTTATACTAAGTTTTATTTAATGTCACAATCAGGGGATTTAGGATTTCTAGCAATTATCGGTGTCTTATTTGCAAAGTGTACCAATTCGTTTATATGGTTCAACAGTAGATCAGAGTAAAAAAACTATCAATTTATAGCTCAAAACTTGCTTGACAGTTCTAAAATGTGATCATATAAGGTTTTATTTTTGATAAATAACACATTAGATTTAGTTGATTCCTTTGATTGATTCCTTTAACAAGTTCTTGCTTCATGGATGCTTTTCAGTTGATCAGTATATGATGCACTTATGATCGCAACTGTTCGTACAGTCTGACATTGAAGTACTGCAACTTTGCGTACAGTCTTGTCACTTTCGGTTGCTGCACAGAAAGACCATTTTCTCGGTGCTAATTCGTTCAAGCACCGTTCAATGCATTTCGTGAGCGTTGGAAATGATTTTTCTTTTACGGGAAGTCAAATATATACCTTTCCAATATATACATTATAAAATATGAGGTCACAAATGCATATTTTCTCCACTCTTTTTCCCCATTTTGTACTGATCAAGTGTGAAAAGATTATAGATTGCAATTTAACTAGCCGTTAGTTCAAGACTTCAAGATCACAGTAAGACTATTAATCAACGATGTACTTATTATAAAAATAATTTCTGCAAAAAGCACGTTTAATTTGAATATATTTTACAAATAAAAAGCCGATGTCGCGTTTTTTTCTGTAAGCAACTATGTGATCATCGGCGTACAGATCAACAACTTCCGTTTCGGTTAACTGTACGCTTAGACACTGTGATATTGTGTCTATGTCAGGGTTGGGTAGGCACTGCCGCCGTATTTGTGTGGCTTTTAGGGTAACATGTTTTTATACAATTTTAAAGATTGCACAATTATACCAGATATCTGTAATCAACGCACAGAGGTTTTAATTTGTTCAGATATGATTTCCAAAAATAAGAGATCTTGTTAAAAGATATACTGGATGTAGACCTTTACAAATCATACTAGGTTTTCCAAAACAGCAACAAGTAATAAAGTTATAGTCTTACACTTTCTGTGACTGTGGCAGGGTCCTGTACTGTTACACTTTCTGTGACTGCGGCAGGGTCCTGTACTGTTACACTTTCTGTGACTGCGGCAGGGTCCTGTACTGTTACACTCTCTTGAGTTGAAACAGCCTGTGAGTCCAAGTAAGTAACTAGATCTGTGCAAACACCTCCCAAAGCAGTGAACACGTCATTGTATGAACTGATGTTATTTGTTATATTGCCGTTATTAAGTCCGTCACAAAGTTTGTTTAATTGTCGTACGGTTTGAGTGACGAAGTCTGGTCGCGGTTTATTATCGGTATGTCCACGGCCTCTGCCATTAGCCTCGCCAGGACCATGCGGACGTGAATTTTTGTGTTCAGAGCCACTGCCCCTTTCATCACTCTTTCTTCTTCCCTGAAAACACATCGCGTTTTGTAAATATTCTGTCATGACATTTGTAGTACCATTATTTTTTGTTTAATTTGCTTGGAAGATTATCTTTAATTTTGATTCCAATGTATTTTAAACAGAAACACCATTGTCCTGGTTTAATCATTGACGTATTTCTCCATTAAACAGTTATGACTGTATGCTTTTTGTATGTGACGTTGTTTCTTATATATTGTTTTGGGGATAAAAAATAGTAAGCATCTTTGAAAACAAAGAAAAAATGTTATATTTGACCTAGAGAACATTATTGACCTGTCGATTATTAAAGCACCAACAAGTCAATGCTTCCTGTAGTTGTTATTGTAACATTTGAACACATCTATATTGTCACTCTCTTACACTTTCGGCTCATTACATTCATGTGAGTTTAAGGAACGACAACTCTGCGAAGGAGATTGCTATATATTGTAAATAAAACTCGGATATTATCTTACCGGTCTTGCTTCCGCTACGACGCAGGCACACACCAAGAACACTGCAACTAGTTTGGTATTCATCTAAAACATGAAAAGATAGTGTTTGATTTTATACCGTATATACTATAAGCGGCTTATAAAATGCGTATAACAAAAAGACATAAACATGTTGAATAGTTTTAAGACGACATGTTTTATCGGGTATAGAAATTTCAGACATAAAATTCATTTATCGGACGACAATATTCACTTGAATCAACTTTAAACTATCTTAAAAAAGCAATATTTTCATTCTAATTGATCACAATTTATGCCATTTATACGGGTTTTATCGCATGTGCCACCAATGTAGATCCAGATCAGCTGGCACATCCATGCCATTTTATCGGTATATACACTGTTTGCTCCTTGGTCAGAAATAACCTATGAATCGAACAACGAACAGTGAAGATCCTTATCAGACACAAACTAAGTAATACTAAAATTATTTAAGTCTGTTGTTAAAATGTTAGAAAAGCTTACCTTGCTCTCTTAAGACAACGGACGTGTTTAATAGAATTAAGAAAATCGAGCTCGTATTTATACCAGTAAAGGCAATGGACGTGGACGTACAGAGTCATGATCGTAAATCATCTAATGATTGGAAATGACGTCAAAATATATTTGCACACACAAACAAATATTTTACTGTTATAATAAATTCGTTTCCAGCTAGTAATTAATACTGCATTTGTGACGAAAAACATAGTTGACATGCTGTCCGAGTGCGTATGTGCCCGCGGCTCGACCTCATATTTTTCTAACATTATACGAAATATTGCAGAGCGTCATTTATGAAAGCAAACATTTCTTGTCATTAATATACTTTTTATTGTTACAACTTCTTAGTCGAAAAAAACACTAACAAGTTCTAAGAATTATAGAAAAAATATTAACCATAAAGAAATTATTTGTATAAGCATTATTTTTTCAATATTTCTCAAAGATGGTATATTGTTGGTAAAAATAAAAAAAAATGTCACAATGTCACAATGACCTTTCCTCTTTAATATGTTCCAGTGATTTTATTAATGTTTTAATAGTATAATTTCCTGGCCAATGATCAGTGGAATTCAACAGAGGACATACCAAATTTCGATCGATACCCCGATTTGGTAAGATTAGTTAAATATTTATTAAGTTGCTTTTTTTAAAACTTTGTTTACATTAACGTTTTACAAAATGGAAGTTTTGTTGATACCCTTCTACGGCATATATAGTCAGAAGACTCAGAACACGAATTTTTAGATATGGAACATGGTATTTGATAGTGAATTCGGTGTGGAAAGACAAAAACAGTTCCAATCTTTCATAACAAAACAAAAACGATATGTTTATAGTGTAGACCCAAAAATAATGATATTTTGTAACGGTGGGGCTGTGGGGTCGGCCAGTTTATACAAATTTTGGAGAAAAAAGGGTCCGTCTCCAAAGCCCCGGTGGTTCCCATTCCTACTATAAAACAAGAAATTTCTATTATAATATATGACTACACGAATTTACGTGCTTGACCAATTTAAGTTAGTTATATGCCGAATCTTGTCACCATTTTGAAATGACAAATGTGCAGGCAGCTTGCCAGTGACTCTCGCTGAGTCTTGCCGACTGAGTAATTCTGTCCACATATACATAATGGTGACTATAGATATGAACCCATCCCAAAAATATTAAACGTCGTACTCAAAAAAGGTATGTACTTTGTCAAACTAGTAATTTTATTTCGGTCAAAGGTTTTCTACAAATCGCCAAACTACAAATCTGTACCCAAGATCACAAAACTAAATCTGGAGACTAGTCTCAAATATCATGCATCTGATTGGCTGAAATGGCGACCAGTTAGTTTTGTGATCTTGGGCCATGACCACCACTGCGAGAAAGATGTGTAACTGGCCTGGATAACGATGCTGTGACGCCCACAAGAGAATGTTCTCGTAATATTTTTGTAAACCCTGGATGACAATACAACGATCGGGATTTTGCTTCTTGTAGGATTGTCTTTAAGCCGAATTTGATTGTGAAGATATGCCAATTCGTAGAAGAAATTATAACTTGCAAGACGGTATGGACTTCTTGGAAAATCACATTTTCCTTTTCTGCCTTTTCTACCAAGCAAGTTGTGTGAAACTGCTCGATGTCATCTGTCATGTTCGGACTTTTTAGTATCTGGTCGTGTATCTCAGAAATAAACATCCATCAATAACACAAGAATGGATGTTTTGAAAGGCAGGTCAACATTGTGGTCAAAATAGGCGTCGTTGTTTGGTCAAGGTTGATGGATCGGACACAATTTGGTTTTTTAGAAAAGGAATATTTTGCATTATTGGTAGCTGCATACAATACCTGTGTAGCAAATATCATTAGTTAATATTCATGTCCCGCGCTTTAAGATTCAGATAAAGCGTACAAGAACGGCATTCCGTCCGTCCGTACACGCTTTATATGAAAACATAAATGTTACTGTTCATGAACCCCTTGCCATAATTAGTAAATTATTGAATACTAGTTATAATTCTTCGTCTTAGATTCGAAGGAAAGACACGGCGATCGGTTTTTGTTGTGGCTTTAGCCCCGAAAAAGGACTATAACTTTGTGGAAAAATCATTTAGTTGGAATATGCTCATAATATTCACATCTTCTCTTGCTAGTGAAGCTCTCCCTAAAGTGTCATTGAATTCCAACTGCTGGTAGTGGAGAAATAGCCCGGACAACAAAGGCCCTATATGCACCAAGATAGAAATTACAAGGGCAATAACTCTTATGAAAAATCATCCAGCCAGAAAGTAAAGAAAAATGCACATCTCCTCTTGTTTAAATTACAACAGTTTTAGTGAATTCCAAATAGCGGTTGCTGAGAAATATCCAAAATATGAATGGGCCTGTATTTAACTATATAGAAAATGGAAAAGGCCAATAACAGCATCAAACCATAATGCGCACAACTTTACTTGTAAATAATGCTCATCAACTTCCAACTGGTGGTTGTAGAGATATAGCACGGACAAGAATGGACCTAAATCATACTATTGAGAAATTTAAAAGAGCAAAAGCACGGTGAAAAATCTGTGAAACAAAATATGTTAAAAATATGCTCATTTCATAATATAATTGAAGCTTCCTATAAATTTTCATTGCTGCGATGTAGCCAGGACAAAAGTGGGACAGAGGGATGAAAATGCAATGCTTTGAAAATTTTCATGGAGCAAAAACATGATATTTGTCATAAATAAACAACTGCTTATTATCAAAAAATGACAAAAAGTTCAAATATTTCTATAATATTATTTATTTTTCATCAATAAACTTAATATCACACAATACATCACCAATATAACAAGTAGCAAGCATCACTAATAATTATATAATTACTATACTAATAATTACTTTCATTAAGGGCCATCTTCAGTTGTAATTGCACTGTCATGATAAAAAAAGAAAATTATCAAAATCTCTCTAATGGCAAAATGCAGTCAGTCCAATAGAAATTTGAACCCACATATGTTAATATTGTATCTTTATTTTACAGAAGTTAGAACTTTAAAGCAAAATAAATAGACCTAAAATTCTATTTATATGCAAACACAAAAACAAACAGAAAACATCATTTTTAATGCCCACATGATTATTATGATACTGATGCTTTGTTGTTTTGTCTAACAGATGTGATTACTACATTTGCTGTTAATAAGAGTTTCATAATTTTCTTTTTTATCAATAACGGTATAATGATATTGTAGACGGTCCTTAACAGAACATTTAAATGGTGTACAAATTTGTACTTACTATTTTTCACCCAAAAAATTAGTGAAATTATGCAATATTCAATAAATTCTATAATCTTGGAATTACATACTAGTATTTAATTAATTCTATTACAAGCTATAATTTAACTACAGTGGTCCAAAATTAAGTGACTATTATGTTAATGCATTTGAACTAATGTGTGACCAGTCTAGATCAAGATTAGAAGGCACATCCGTGTCTACACTGTTTAGTGCTAGATCAGAAATAACCTAATGAATCTAAACTGAACAGTAGGCATGGATGTGCCAGCTGATCTGGATCTACACTATGCAGCCATATCCCATGGGCTAAGGGGCTAATGTCTGGTTCTTGTTAGTGGTATACTTAACTCATTTCAACTGAAATACATAAACATTTCATTCAGTTATTTTACTAAACATTCATGTGTCTTAAACCATAATAAACTTGTTTTATCACGAATTTGAACATGGACATGGATTTCTGTGTTTCTGTGGTCTTTGAATGTAATCGCAGAAATATATCCAGCAGAAGAAAATCTGGCAAAAATTTTAAATCGCAAATAATTAATTCATTTTCAAACTGCAATCACTGGAAACTCCATGTCAGAGATTATCCGTTTCACAATACAGACGAGGTAAAATAATTATGAACAATTACCGTTAATTGTTATCGTATATGTAGTGTATAGAAACATTAATATAACAAGAAGAAAACTTTTCCTTATCTGTGTGGTATCCCTTTACTCCATATATAAGCATTTTATGCATTTGTGAACAGTGTAGATCCACATCATATGAAACATCTGTGCTGCCAGACCACAATCAACACTAGTCGCCTCTTGGTTAAAAATTACCCAGTGATTCTTAAAGTGAACAGTGAAGATCCTGATCAGACCGCACAGATGTACTGGCTGATCTGGATCTATGCAATAAATGTCATATCTATGGAGTAAATGTTTGAAAATGTTTAGTATATATAATTTGAATTTGAAAGACATAATAATCAAATGGGGAAATCAGAACAGCAGTTGCATAACTACAAGCATTTCAAATTGTTCAAGTACTCCTTACAAAATAATGATCAGTTTTACAAAAGCATACCTGGAATCAAGATATTGCACTTCAACTTGTTTAAATCATAATAATTTTTTCATAAAACTATAAATCTTAGAAAACATTTGCCTTTAACAGTCAAGAATAGACGAAAATTTTTCCAGTGAGAGCCTGATTTACACCAGAATGTTGAAGTTTCTGTTAATTTTGAGGACAGGTTATATTAACCAAATAAAACCCCTCATGAAATATATGACTGTAAACAAACATGATTTTAAAAAATTCAAACCCATACATTCAATATCTCAAGAAAATGTGGTTTTACAAAACCCTCCAAAAAATTTAAATACCACGAAAACATATATGTTCACAGTTTATCATTATTAGCCCTAGCAGCCATACTTTGTAGGTCATCGTGACACTATCAGACCAACATTTTGAGAAATTTTGAGATCAGGGTTGAAGGTTATAAAACTGAGCATGGAAACCGGTCTCAAATCTCAAGCATCTAATTGGCTGAAATGGCGACTGGTTGCCATTTCAGCCAGCAGATCCTTGAGATTTGAGATTGGTTTCCAATCTCAGTTTTATAACCTTGGGCACTGTGCAGAAGAAGTGTGGCTTTTATCATGTAGCTTCTATCATCAGAGTAATCCTTTACTCCATGGGTACACCTTTTATCACATTGGTAACAAGTGTAGATCCAGATCTGCTTCCTCATCTGTACAATCTGATCAAGACCTACATGTTCAATTTTAGATTCTTCAGGTTATTTCTGATCAAAAAGTCAACAGTATAGATCCAGATCAGATGGCATTGATGTGTCAACTGATCTTAATCTACACTGGTCACCGTATGATAAAAAGTTGTATCCATATAGAGTTTAAAATGCTAACCTATTTTATCTCTGGTAGCCTTAAAGTATAACAAAGCCTGACCACTTACAAACTTGACTATGATACAGTAAAAAACTTCATAAAGATCACCTCGATATTAAGACCACCAAATAATAAGGCCACTATTTCAGTGACAAGTTTAACAGTTTTGCATTATTTTTTATCTTGGAATTAAGACCAGCCCACAAATTTAGACCGCTTTATCCAGTCACAGAGAAGGTCTTAACCCTTTCCTCGATAGATACACCTTTATTGTATGGGCGAACAGTTTAGATCCAGATCAGCCGGCACATCCGTGCTGTCTGATCAGGATCTGAACTATTCCCTTTTAGATTCATTAGATTATTTCTGACCAAAATGCAACCAGTGCAGATCCTGATCAGACGGCATGGATGTGCCGGTTGATCTGGATCTACACTGGTTGCACATGCGTAAAAATGCGTCTGTATGAAAAAAAGGGTTTAATAGAGGAATTTCATAGATATATAGAGGCCTCCTACAAATTTTCTACCTAATAACACAGTGCTGATACACAGGTCTTTGATTTCTCAGTTTGACTGTATTTCATTGAAATGTTTTGGGAACAGGGATGAATGTTGGCATATCGGATGCTTTATACGCTTTCTTCGGTGTGTAGATTCCTACTTGGACAGGATACCGTGTTCCTGCTATATCGATTTCATACTTGGCCGAAGGCTCTTTAATATAATCATGGATTCTTCTAGTTATCTCCGGTTTACCGTTCTCATCGAGGTGATTTATATACCCTAGACATACAAACTTATCCAGTGTAAATCCATAAGCGCTAGAAGTGGTGAGTCCAACTAGTTTCCCGTTCCTGTAGATTGGCTCTTTCCCAGTGGGCCACACTTCACTGTCAAGGTCAAAGTCATCAAACAAGAACTGGCATAGTTTTTTGCTAATACCATTCTCCTTCTGCCTCAGCATTGCTTCCTTCCCAATGAAATCTTTTCTCTGAAATATACAGGCAAATAGAAACAGTAGGCACCAGTAAATTTATTAAATGTTTTAACCCTTTCCTTCATATATGTGCGTTCACTGCATAGGCAAACAGTGCAGATCCTGATCAGACGGCACAGATGTGCTGGCTTATATGGACCTACACTGTTTGCTCAAGTGATAAAATGCATATCAACATGTAGTAGAGGGTTCATTTATTCTTATTGTGTAAGTATGCAAGATTATTCTGGTGTCAACTGACCCCATATTCAAAAAGCTGGAACAAAAATGAGGTTTTCGGGTGCCATATTGTTGAAAAAGGATGTCTCTCCTCAATAGCAACAAAGTGGTTAGGAGTTATATTTCTGCAAGGTGCACAGCCTCATATTGTCATGTAACTGTTTTCTATGATGGATTAATGGGGGCCTACCGATATACTGAGTTACCTCCCATTGAGAGTTGTTTCCCTTGCTGATTGGGTAGTTCCGGTTTAGAAGGAGCAATAAAGCGTAGCATTATAAGTGTAAATAAAAAGTGCTTTTGAAGTTAAAATGCATTGTCGAATTAACAAAAAATTGAAACAGACATATAAGGAATAACCATCATCTTAATTATTTGATATTAAGTTAATAACTAAATGCAACATTACCTATTTACATAACTTCACGTATCCTTTATGAAAATTTTTTGGCTGGCATGGAAATTATAGTTTTTTAAAACTTTCACTAAAGTATTCAGCCAATCATCGTTAGGTCATCCAAACAATGCTTATTAAGAAAAGGGCCTGGTGTTTTATGACCATGTTACGTAATCTAATTTGCAAGACTGGGTTTTACCAGCTGGATGTGTGATAAAGGCCTTTTGAAGTTTAGTTGTAGATTTGTAGGAGGTTGAAAACGTTGCTTGTTGGGGGTAAAATTGTTGTTTTAGGAAACTGACTAGAGATTAAATATTCTAATTAATTGTCACTATAATATTTGAGACCCGAGACATTGATTATTTGATATTGGTAACTTAAAGCGCTCCCGAATTAAATAAAACTCGGGAAGTTTTACCCAAACATATATTTATTTAATGATATAAAATTGATTGTAAAACTAAATGAACTAACAATTTTCAGAAATAAAGAGAAAAATGTGCAAACATTATGAAACAATGAATATGTTCTCAATCGTATAAGAATAAGTAAGAAATTTTTGGTGAAAAAAGAGCAGTATATTGCAAAAAATACGTCAATACGAACATGGCACAAATCTATTAACCGAATGGTGTGCATTCAATTTGTAGGATAAGGTTCAGTTATTTAAAAAATCTATTAAATTTCTGGGAAAAAATGTTGCATCGGCATTTAAGAACATTTAAATTTATAAAAGTGAACGGGCATTTCATTGGCAGACGTCAAACTTATTTTATATCGTGTGTTATAAATTTTACTTCCCCCTTTTTTAAGGTTTTCTAACTTTTCTTTACCTCAAATCTGCAATTTTTAAGCATAAGAAATGCGTTTTTTTTTACTCTTTATTAGTTACCGAAGGGGTCGAACACAACGATGTTAAACCTCTCCGACGTTTTAAATGGTTAGAAGAGAAAATTTAAATATTAAGCGCTGGACTATAAAAACTATCTTTTTTCAATTCAATGATAATAATCAAACGTTGTTATGCATTATGCTGATCTCTAACCAACCACACCCTATTAAAACGTATTTGAAAGGACCACGGATGATTACTGCGGGTCTGTTTTAATTGTCAATCTCAGACCGGAACTACCCAGTGACAGGTGCGTGTTACAAAGGGAGGTAAATTAAGACAGAATATTGAGATAACTCTGTATATCGGTAGGACCCCATTAAGCCTCTCGAAAGTTGCCAGACTGAAGGACCTAACTGGTAAAATTTGGGCAAGTCGGACATGATTTCTCATATTATCAGACCGAATGTCTAACAAAAATTTGATCTCCTAATATTTGCAAATATCTTTTTAACATGTTTCGGTCTGACAGAACTTGTTTTGGTCAGACAGATTTTCACATGCTGTCTGACCAAATGTAAGACACTTTTTTCAACTTTCAGATAGTCTGAATTCTGTCAAGTATTTCTGGAGATTTGCTATGGACAAAAAATTTAGTTGAAAAACAAAGAAGAAGAATAAGAACAAGAATACTGACAGATACTATATATCTATCTTCAGGGGAGAAAGGAATAAAATGTTAAAATAAAGAACAATTTGTCAGTTTTAACAAAATGCCTTAACCCTTTACACCATGGGCTGTTTTCTATTGGTGAATAGTGTAGATCCAGATCAGCCAGTATATCTGTTCCATCTGATCAGGATCTACACTGTTTGTTTTCAGATTCTGTCCAAGAATCAAGCAGAATAGATCATACAGCACACATGTGCAAGCTGATCTGGATCTATACTGTGAACACATTAAATGAAACATGAACATGTATATAGTGTAAAGGATTAAATGTGAGATAATGGGTTTAAGCACTCATATTACTTACATATAGACTTGTATATAGGGAGTTGAGGGATAAATGTCAGATAATGGGTTTAGCTGCGTGTATTACTTACATCTAGACTAACTCTAAAATCTCGCCCTGTTTCATATGGTGTTGTCCAAGGATCCATATCTGTTCCCCAGTAAGCAAACAGTTTCTCAATACGTAGATGGCGTAGTGCTAAATACCCCGCATTCCTGATGCCATAGTCCTTGCCAGCTTTCATCAACATCTCGTACACATGTAATGCATACTGAAGTACAACAAACATATGAATAACAGGTAATGTAATTTAACAATGTAGTCCATTCATACACATTTTTATGTGTTTGTAATCAGTATAGATCCAGATCAGCTGGAACATCCATGCCGTCGGATCTGGATCTGCACTTATCACATCTTGGACAGAAATAACCTAATAAATCTAAAAGCAAACAGTGTTGATCCTAATTGGATGGCTCAAATGTGTCTGCAGATCTGGATCTATGTATATGCATTTTCATGCATGTGTGACCAGTGTAAATCCAGATCAGCTGGCACATCCAAGCAATCTGATCAGGATCTGCACTGGGATATCATGGTCAGAAATAACCTAATAAGTCATATAGTGAACAGTGCAGATACTGATCAGATGGCAGGGATGTGCCGGCTGATCTGGATCTACACTGTTCACCCATGCCATAAAGGTGTGTATATGGAGGAATGGGTTAAGAGTCATTGAGGTTATTTCTGATCAAGAAGTGAATAGTGTAGATCCTGATCAGACTGCAAAGATGCATGCTAATCTGGATCATTACTGGTCACATATCATAGGATATAAGCCATATCCCATGCAGTAAAAGGTTAAAGATCCAAATGGCCCAACGAGAAAGAATAATACATGTAGAAAGTGGACTTACTTCAGAAGGTATGTACATGACAAATCCGTCTTCACCACAGTGGGTCAGCCTCATTGTTATAATGCTACTAGCATACCCAGCATCTATGATCTGTAAGTACATTTATTTTTTAGTAAAATGTAAAGTTTTACCAATTTCAACCCTATGTTCCAGTATCCAGTAAAAATCAGTTATAAAATACTAATGAACTCAGACTAAAATTAATTAATCTATGTACAAAAAGTGGCATAATTCTGTTGTGTGACCTTGACTTTGAGATCTAGCATCATCAAAACCCTGTTGTCACAAGCAATATAACTTTTTGTCACAAGCAATATAATTTGAAAGTTTGATGTATTAATATTAAGAAATGGGAAAGTTATGACCAATGTTAATTTTATGTGATTAAATCCATGAACAAAAAGGGGCATAACTCCATCAATAATCAACCTGATCTACAATATTTGTTATTATCATGACCCTGTTGTCACAAGCTATTTGAAAGTTTGTTGTAGAAATATTAAGAAATGGCAAAGTCATGGCCAACATTATGTTTTGTGATGGATGGACAGACACTCAGATAGACAAAACAACCCCTATGTATCACTTTTCCTTTAATAGGGCAACAAAATTTAAGAATGTCAGAAAAAAGTCTTTAAGATGTCAGATGTGGCAGCAAAATACCCTTTCTGTTGTATGCATATTGTTTTACCTTTACTCCATAGATACACTTTTTTGCATTGGCGAACAGTGCTGTCTAATCAGGATCTACACTGTTTGCATTTAGATTCTTTGGTTATTTCTAACCAAGATGACCTTAGATGTGATGGCACAGACATGCTGGCTGATCTGGATCTAAATTGGTTGCAAATGCCACATAATGCAAATACATATATGGAGTAAAGGGTAACTTAAAGAATCTCTCTATACTGGCCTCACCTGACAAGTCATTGGTTTGAAGTCATTTTTTGTTGTTGATGTTTCTGTTACGTCACTGAGCAGCTGCTGAGCATGAGGACCAATCAGATTCAAGCCAGAGTACATGGATGTGACGTCCCGAACCTGTACCGACCCATCCTTGGGGAGATGTTTCTGCAGCCAGAACATACAGCGAGTCTGCTGGGATGTGGGAGCGATCAGGAAAAAACTGAAATACAGTCAACCCAGCTTCAAATTCATATCAGTTAAAATATAGAAATACCAATTCAATGAAATATAAATTCAAGACAGCTTCAACAATACCAAAATACAAAAAACACCCAACAATGTTAGACATCTTAAGAGTAATACTATCACCTAATGAGGTGATCCAATCATTAATAAAATAAGGAGATCCCTATTGGTTATCTTTAGCCATTAACTCCATGTATAAGTATACAGGTTTTATCGCATGTGCAGTGTAGATCCAAATCAGAGGGCACCATCTAATGAGGATCTGCACTGTTCGCTTCTTGGTCAGAAAAATCCTTATCAATCTTAAAGCAAACTGCATAGATCCCCGTTAGATGGCAGAGATGTGTTGGCTGATCTGGATTAATCCTTTCCTCAATACATACGCATTTTTACGCAAGTGCGACCAGTGTAGATCAGGATCTGCACTGGTCGCATTTTGGCAGAAATAACCTAACCAATCAAAAAGCGAACAGTTTAGATCCTGATCAGATGGCACAGATGTGCAGGCTGATCTGGATCTAAACTGTTCCCCCATGCAATTAAGGTGTATCTATGGAGGAAAGGTTTAATTATTAGATTATCAGGGGACGGGGAATCGTGCACAACCGTTACGCGGTGAAGAGAGAAAATTATTCTGCAAACGTCTGGTGTCGGTTCTGTCGATGTTTATTTTGACCTGGAGAGGTAGGTGGTCAGCTTTGACTCTTTTTAATTAAAATATCGAGCAATTCTTTAAGAACACACTCTTCTGTTTACAGATACTGTTAAGTTGCAGAACATGAAAGCAGTTGGTCTGCAAACCTAACAATCCTGTTAGCAACACTCAAAAAGTAAAAATGCAATAGTATGTAACTTAAATGCCCTGCCAAATCACCTTTCTATCATTTACAGGCATGGAAGTATGTTGATGTTGTTGTGATTGCCAGTATTTGTTACCTTACATTCTAGAAGAGAGCAAAACACTGACATATGATCATGTGATAGGATGATAGATCATGTGATAGGATGATAGATCATGTGATAGGATGATAGATCATGTGATAGGATGATAGATCATGTGATAGGATGATAGATCATGTGACAGGATGATAGATCATGTGACAGGATGATAGATCATGTGACAGGATGATAGATCATGTGACAGGATGATAGATCATGTGATAGGATGATAGATCATGTGATAGGATGATAGATCATGTGATAGGATGATAGATCACGTGATATGATGATAGATCATGTGATAGGATGATAGATCATGTGATAGGATGATAGATCATGTGATAGGATGATAGATCATGTGATAGGATGATAGATGTATTTGAGCCCTTTTTGGTATTATTTTTGCACTTTAAGTTTTTTTTTCTTTTTAGATGGAACGCAAGTTTTCTGATTAAAAAACAACCAGTGCAGATTCTGATCAGACGGCATGGATGTGCCGGCTGATCTGAATCGACACTGGTTGCACATGTGTAAAAGTGCTTAAATATGAAGGAAAGGGTTAATGTTCATGATGTTATCTGCTCAACTTTGTGAAACTATCCTTATGAATTAGGTTACCTTTCCCAAGAAATATTTTTCCTGGCATGGCTCATGTTTTTTGTAGCATAACTGTCTAGGAGAAATTTCTTGGCACTTTCTAATCTCATTTCAATTTTATCAATAAATTCAATTTGTTAACTTTCAAAATAATACACCATTAGATTTGGCCGACAAAAAACAACATTAAAAAAACTAGAAATGTGTCCATAGGACACGGATGCCCCCGCTATGCATCGTTTCCAGATACTAAAGTGCAATGATGGGAATAATAGCATTTCAAAGACAGTGATGTTCGAGTAATTATAAGAATATGCATAAACTTGATGATCAAGTAAATTATTTGTATTTGTGGCACTGTTGTCTTCTCATTACGGAAATGTCTGTGAAGAAGTTGGTGGTAATGCAATGCAATGTCACAGTGAATATTTGTGCCAAGTTATTTTGAATCCCTTCATTCATAAAGAAGTTATAGCCCGAACAAGTAAATTCAAGTTTTAGTAACTGTGACCTTGACCTTGGACTTACAGGCATGGGTAATGTACGCAACACACCGCCTTGTCATGGTGAACATTTGTGCCAAGTTATTTTGAAAACCCTCCATTCAAAACAAAGTTATAGCCAGGACAAGGAAATTCTATTTTTAGTAACAGTGACCTTGACCTTGGACCTACAGGCATGGACATGGTACACAACTCACCATCTTGTCATGGTGAACATTTCTGCAAAGTTATTTTGAAATTACTATATTCCTAATGTAGTTACAACCCTGACAAGAAAATTCTATTTTAGTAACAGTGACCTTGACCTTGGACCTAGGCATGGGCATGGTACGGGACACACCATCTTGTCATGATGAACATTTGTGTCAAGTTATTTTGAAATCAATCTATTCCTAACAAAGTTACAGCACGGACAAGAGAATTCTATTTTTAGTAACAGTGACCTTGACCTACAGGCATGGGCATGGTACGCGATACACCGCCCTGTCATGGTGAACATTTGTGTCAAGTTATTTTGAAATCCCTCCATTTATAATGAAGTTACAGCCTGGACAAGAAAATTCTATTTTTAGTAACAGTGACCTTGACCTTGGACCTTCAGGCTTGGGTATTGTGCGGACACACTGCCTTGTCATAGTGAACATTTGTGCAAAGTTATTTTGAAATCCCTCCATTCATAACAAAGTAACAGCCCGGACAAGAGAATTCTATTTTAAGTAACACTGACCTTGACCTTTGACCTACAGGCATGGGCATGGTACGTGACACATCGCCCTGTCATGGTGAACATTTGTGCCAAGTTATTTTGAAATCCCTCCATTCATAACAAAGTAACAGCCCAAGAAAATTCTATTTTTAGTAACAGTGACCTTAACCTTGGACCTAAAGGCTTGGGCATGTATGTGACATACCGTCTTGATATGGTGAACAATTATAGCAAGTTATTTCAAAATCCAATAAGAAATAACAAAGTTACAGAGCGGACAAGATTTTGCAAGGAAATTCTATTTTTAGTAACAGTGACCTTGACCTTGGACCTACAGTCACGACACACCGCCTTGTTATGGTGAACATTTGTGCCAAGTTATTTTGAAATCCCTCCATTCCAAACAAAGTTAAGGGCAAAGTGTATATTTTTCTTAACACAAAATGTAAGTGAAAAAGGGGCATAATTTGAAAATATTGGAAGCATGGTTATGGGTCTTGTTGGTTATGATGTAGATTTTGATGGTGAAAATATATTTCAAGTTTCAAGGCAGTATCTCAAGTAGTTTTTAAGTTATGGGCAAAATGCACAAAATATAAGAAACAAGATATATTCCTATTAAAACTAATGTAAATGGAAGTATCAAAGGGCCATAACTTCTGAACGGAACATGTAAGAGCGAAACCCCACCTTCACGCACAACTACATATCAGGCCAAGCGTTGTGGTCAAGTTTCATTAAATTCCGACCAGTAGTGTAGGAGGAGTTGCGTTCACGAGAATATCGGACAGACGGACGGACGGACGGAAGGACAGACGGACAGGAGCAACTCTTAATGCCCGTCGCCATTTCATGGCGGGGGCATAAAAAAGCACATTGCCAAAGTATGTTAAAGCCAATCACAGATTAAAGTATTGTGCAGAAATAAGGTTGAAAACTCAAAAAGTGCTATTAAACAGCACAAGTTAACAGCTGTATTTTACAAGAATCTCTATTAGTACCTTGACATTGCTACATGTGTAGATCTGGATCTGCAGTATGACCAGGCCCCGTGATTATAAAACTTTTTTCATGCTCAACTCAATTCTGTGCTCAAACTTAAAATGTCTAGAACATTAGCAGTATTCATAAATAAGGAATAACTATCTGTTCAACAGTTGTTGTTGAGAGCAATTTTGTCATATTTTCAGTTTAAAATGTTTTATTTTATATAATGAACAGAAAAGAAGCCATCAAATTTTCATGCTCAAATTGAGTCGAGCATGAAAAAAGTTTTATAATCACGGGACCAGGTTCTACACTTCTATGGAGATTGAACTAAAGAATATCACAAGAAATGCCACAATGCAATGAAACCAGGTTTCCATATAAGGTATTGACCCTTTAATGTGACCTTGACCTTGGAGATGGGAGATTGGGTGCAATGCTTGACACCTGGTCTTATTACATGTATTGTGATGACATTTATTTTGCAATCTGTCCACTTAAGGAAGTTAAAACCTTGATAAGAAAATCTTATTTTTAGTAACACTGACCTTGACCTTGTACCTACAGAGCTGGGTGTTTTAAGCAACAAAATTATTTTAAATCACTCAGAGTAAGGCAAAGTAATTGTTAATTGTTAATGCCCGTCAGCCAGCCTGCCTGTCCAATGACATATCCTCAAAGAAAACCCATTTAATAATGACATAGAGTTTTACATTACAATTTGCTTGAAGGTGAATGCAGAAAGGTTAAGAGTACAAAAGTATAAAGTAGCCAGTCTCTGTTATATTTTAAGTCAAGATTTCAGTTGCACTGTCTTACCATCCACAACTGAAATGTTTGCTGAAACATAAGATACACAAATCTAGTTCAGAGGTATTACAAAGTGAAGAAAAGACTCAATTTCCTTTAGTACACAAGTGAACAAGGTGTTTGTGACACCAAAATTTTACTGAAATTAACAAAACCTGCCTGATCATGCGTCTCCATGAAAGTATATGAGAAGTTTTTGCCATAAAATTGTGTTGCTGACAAAGATTGTCCTAACTCTGGTAAAAATGATTGCAGGGGTTTTTTTAAGGAAGAGGGGAAGACGCTGGACGCTGGTCAAAAGGGGAAAAATGCATGAAAAATACAAAATTGGGGAAAATTTAGTTTATTATACACTCTTACTTGTAGTAGCTGCAGTAAATGTGTATACTCAAGTTTATGCTTCTGTCTTTCTTTTTTTACTTTAGCTTTCATAACCAAACAGTCTATTTAGCATACAGAGGGCCTCAGGCATATCTCTTTGTTATCTGTTCTTAAACAGTACAAGAATAAGTTTATTTATACTTGCTCACTTGCGGAGCCTGCTTAAAATGTATCCATTGATTGTGTGTTTTGAATCAAAATCATTTCAGATGCAAGATTTCCAGAAATCTTTTGTTTAGGCCAGTGCTTGAGTAGTTATTGATAATTTCCTACTTAATTGCTGAATTCCCCAAGAAAATTAAATATTGCTGCTCAAAAGGTGGGTTCGAGCAATTCCATTGATGCGCACATGCTAATACAACACGCGACGAACGATGATAAATGATCATAAAATTACACAGTACTTTGACTTTTAAATGACGAGATAATTAATTTTTATTGTAGTCGAGAGTCACATCGTAAATTTGGACTTTCTGGATGATACGAGATATAAAATTCTTGGTACAAAAATGATTGCCCGGCACAGTTTTGAATGTGTGTTTCACCTGACGATTCGTATTTGTGTGACAGAACATGGCGCCGTATTCTGTTGTTCGTTTTTTTAATTATTCGTCTTTCGTTTTACCTTACAGTGCAAACAAGCCGCATCCGTTTACAAGCACGACGAAGACAATATACGACAACAAGCAATTTACTCAGTTAATCTTCAATGATTTTCAATTATCAAAACAACAGATTCCTTTTTTTGCCCGGTGTCAGAATACATTCCTCGGCGATAATTAGACCGGCGCACGCATGTGTTTACTTGACTGGTTGGTATTTTTAAAGGAGGCGGAGCTTATTGTCTTAGCAAAACATTTTTTACTATCTAATCGTAAATGGTGTGACCTGAAAGATTATAGGCAGGGTTTAAATTTACTACGACTGTCTACATTGATGGTAGTGATTTTCTTTTTCGGAAATCCGTGGGACGAAAAATTCGGCGGACGAGTCGTATTTTAGCCGTAATTTACGGCCGTACTCTCGCTAACGGTACTCAACTGTGGTAAAATCCACTTAAAACTGGCAGGTAGAAACCCTTTATTCCCAACACGACGATAATCCAGTACCAGTAATGTTTAAGTTGACGACCAGAATACAGTGTCTGTGACGTAGCGAATCTAAATTTAGTAACATTCAACAAATAATACTAGGTTGCGTACGTACATAATTTCTAACAAATATTCGTGAAAATTGTGCAGATTTTGGATGAAATAGATTAAACATAACTATAAATTAAGCTTCTGTTTATGTTTTGCTAAAAAATTATCACTTTACAATGGGGAAAGTGATTTTCGTTGGGGAAAACAATTTTGTTGGGGAATTTTTTTTCCCGGGGAAGACACCGACTATCGGCGTCAGTTTGTTAAGGAAAAAAAACCCTGGATTGCAAGGACGAAAAGAAAAATACATTTAACTGAAATTACCAAAGGGTCATAACTCTGATAAAATGGTTGCAGGAAAAAATATTTTTCTTTATGGCCATCTACACATCCTGCCAGATAATCCAAGCAAGTTTGAGAAAAAACTCTGCCAGATAGTAAATAAGAAGCTGATGCCGCAAGATTTTGTTTATTTACATGCCTACATTCATAGAAGTAAAACTCTATATGCCTCCACTTTGTTACGGCATAAAAAAATAATATTAAAGGTATCTTAATACATAAAATCCTCTATTGTCACTTGCATGTTTGTGAGCAAAACATAAAAAAATATGCAAAGCCCCTACATGGTTCTATACAAGCATGACAACTGCAAGTTTATGTGCTATGAAATGGTAATTTCTCTGCCATTTCTGTATCAAACTGAGAAGTGGAGAAAGAGAGGAAAGATAGAGAAGAGAGAGTGAGAGAGAGGAGAGAGAGAACCATTGCAAAAGTAATTTGATATTCTCGCTTACACATGACAATTGACATGTTGACAAGGTAGCACAAGTGTGTAATTACTGTTTATAACTGGCATTAGTCGCCCGAAGTACAGTGATTATAGTTAACGTTTCTGGTATAAATATCGCGTTTAGCTTAGTGCAATGTAAAATGCTGGAAATGCAAGTGTGTTGCAACAAGGACAATTTTACTTTCATCTTGTACTGTTATTTGTTAACCCTTTACTCTATATGCCTTTTATATCCACCAGTGTAAAGCTGGCATCATATGTGCCGTCCGATCTGGATCTACAATGCTTCCTTTTTGGTCAGAAATAACCTAATAAATCTAAAAGTGGACTGTGTACATCCTGATCAGACTGCATGAATGTGGGCTGATCTGGATTAACAATGGTCCTCCATGGGATATCAGCCATTATCCCATGGAGTAAACGGTTAACTAGTTTTCAGCTCTTACTTCAACTCAATATCATTATAATAAAAGAGATCTAAAAAGTGAACCAATGATTGGTAAAACAATAATACATTCAGAAATTTTTGGCGATGTGTAGTTAACATTCAGTAAAAAATAAAAGAAACAATATTCAAGGCATATTCTTGAACCCTTTCCTCCATATTTACGCCTGGTGTTGGCGAAGAGTGTAGATCCAGATCAGATAGCACACTACTGCCATCTGATCAGATTCTGCACTTTTGGCCTTTTGGTTAGAAGTAAAATAATAAATGAAAAAGCGAACAGTGTAGAACCTGATCAGATGGCATGGATGTGATAGCTGATCTTGATCTACACTGTTTGCACATGCAATAAAATGTGTATATATGGAGGAAAGGGTTAAAATGGTAAAACAGGTGCTTGTTAATAATATATCTGAAGATAATTCTCACGAGACAAAGCAACTCAATCATGCTGAAACTTTGAAAGAAACAAAAGCCAACAAAACTAAACTACATGCCATTTTACCTGAATGTATGGGTGCTGTAAAATATACACATATAAAAAATAAACTTCTTTGCCAGATTTATGTCTGACTATACTCCATTTCTTACCTGACTTGAAAATGGAGTCCACAAAATCTCAAAACACCATGAGAACTTTAACAAAAACAGTGCCCCAGATCATAAAACTAAATCTGGAGACCAGTCCCAAATCTCAAGCATCTGAATGGCTGAAATGGCGACTGTTTCCAATCTAAGTATGATGATGTTGAGCCCTCCTCTCAGTGTCACCCATGCAGTGCCAGGGTAAACAGGGTATCATACCATAATGTAGGATTCAATTCACTTTCCTTTTTGAGTTGATACAGTGTGTGTATACACTTTTTAAAGCAGCACACAGTAAATAATTTAACAGCTTAGTTAAATCAATATGCATCTTCATCTGAGACAAAAAATTAATATCAATTTTTAGAATTCTAAGTAACATTTTTTCATTCTAATACATATTTTGTCATGGTTTGAGATGGTTTACTTGAATGATCTCCCCTTTCAGTTAAAGCAAAGGTCTTATTATGGTAATCCAGTAAATTAGTAATGTTTGGACATGAATATGAATAAATACCTAGCTTTATACTAATTTAGTTAGTTACATACCTTACCAGACTAAAAACTTTACTCCGTGAGATATGACTCATATCACATGGGAAACTAGTGTAGATAATCTGTGCTGTACAGGATCTACACTGTTGGCTTTAGTAGTCATTAGTTTATTCTGACCAAGAAGCAAACAGTGTAGATCCAGATCAGACTGGCCAATATGGACGACGCTGGTCACAAGGTCATAAAACTAAATCTGGAGACTTGTCTCAAATCTCAAGCATCAGATTGGCTGAAAATGCAACTGGTTGCCATTTCAGCCAATCACACGCTTGAGATTTGAAACTGGTCTACAATCTCAGTTTTATGATCTTGGACTCTGCTGGTCTCCCATGATGAAAGGCACGGCCATGGGGTAAATGGTTAAATACTGGTATATAAGAGTTTTGCTCTGTCATGCAAAAGATGAAACCCCTTATAAATCATGCTTTCATTACCACACTAAACAAACAGTTCACATATAGTGACATACAACAGTCTATAGGGAAACAATCTTAGAAATTAAAATGTGTGTTTTATATAAGTGCAGTCTAGCAACCAATTATTTCAACCAATTATTACATCTTGTCAGTCAGTATACAAATGAAATATCTTTGATGATACACTATTCAGGTAAATACTGTAAATGATAGTGTCTCTAGCTGGGAGCGAACCCGCACCGTCACGGCGACAGCGCCTAGCCATACAATTCTGTAAGCTAAAATCTGATATATTTTTATGAAATTTAATACCGTCACATTCCATAACTTCTTAAATCTATATATATACTGGAAGTTGACTACATTGTATATTGGACATTACTGCTGTGAGTAAATGCAGTAGTCAGATTTTGGTAAATGATTAGTAAATATGACCAAGTTTCGGACTTTTATGCTTAAACTGCCTGAAAAGTGTGTATTCAAAGACTGTTTAATACATATCCTGCACTTTATATCAACCAAATAATGTTTGAAATTAAAAGTCTGAAGACTTCAACGATAGAAAAATAGAACATTAAATTTTATAATGTGAAATCACGTTGTAATTTTTAGATTATTTTCCCCTGTAGGCTCTGGTACGTTATGATAACCTTTGGATCTCGACTGAGTAGGAAAGATTTACAAGCAAAATGCATTCTTAGTAAAAGCCAATTTTAAAATTTACCAATTATACGATACAGGTGATTAAAATGGTATGTTTTTCAAACCACCACATTAACCAATAATAGTGTACTGAGTATGTAATAAAATACACATAAATAGTGCATCTAAAAAAACCTCAGCATTACCTTGTAAAAGATTTGCTGCAAATCGAACAAAATGTTCTGATAGCTTGGTTGTGGTTGTACTTTAATAAACCTAAGGATTGTTCTTTCACAATGTATAAACCATGTAAAACAGAGTTAGAGAAACTGATGTCCATGGAAATAAAACTTTAACCAGCTTACGTTTATTCTGTTTGGATTGATTGTGATTAATTTGCATATCAAAATTTGTTTAACCCTTTTCTCCATATACATGCCTTTATGGCATGGGCCAATAGTGTAGATCCAGATCAGCAGGGACATACATGCCATATGATCAGGATCTGCATGGTTTGCTTTTTTATTTATGAGGATGATCAGATGGCAATGATGTGTTGGCTGATCTGGATCTACACTAGTGAAAAGGCACATATTTGGAAGAAAGGGTTAAAACTTCCAACATCAACAGAAAAGCAAAGACATATTACAGAAAAGGAAAAAGGATATTTCAGTTCTTGCTTAACTATCTGAGCAGTAAGCAGGCATATTGAAGGCAGCATCTCTAACAAGTATTGCTAACCAGTTAATAAACCTCAAGAGTTTATACATAAATCAAAATTGCAATCTTCCCAAAGCTGAATTTTTGTTTAACACGAAGCAGGGAGTTTAAAAGAAACAAGAGGGCCATGATGGCCCTATATCGCTCACCTGAGTACAAAAGTACTCTCAGTTTTACCCCAGGGCCAACATTTAAATAATGCTGGTAAAGGGTCTCTTCAAAATACTCAACACGAAATATCTAAGGTCTGGTCTCATTAGTTTCAGAGAAAAATGATTATTTATGTTTTCCTATATAAATCAATGTAGATATTGGTAGATATCAACTAGACAATGCTACATGCCAAATATCTAAGCTTAAGGCATTGAGGTTTCCAGTAAGAAGATTTTTAAAAATTGCCTTTTTTACATATTAAGGGCCCCCGGGGCGGGGCCAATATTGACCCCAGGGCCAACATTTAAACAATGTTGGTAAAGGGTCTCTTCACAATACTCAACACCAAATATCTAAGGTCTAGTCCTATAAGTTTCGGAGAAAAATGATTTTTCATGTTTTCCTATATAAGTCAATGTAAACTAAGAGAACCCTTGGGCGTGGCCAATTTTGGCCCAGGGGACATAATTTGAACAGACTTGGTAGACATCCACTAGACAATGCTACATACCAAATATCTAAGCTTTAGGCATTGAGGTTTCCAGTAGAAAGATTTTTAAAGTTTGCCTTTTTCACATATTAAGGACCCCCGGGGCGGGGACAATTTTGACCCCAGGGCCAACTTTTAAACAAAGTTGATAAAGGGTCTCTACACAATACTCATCACCAAATATCTAAGATCTAGTCCTATTAGTTTTGGAGAAAAATGATTTTTCATGTTTTTTTTCTATATAACTATATGTAAACCAAGAGAACCCTAGGGCGTGGCGGATTTTGGCCCAGGGGACATAATTTGAACAAATTTAGTAGACATCCATTAGACAATGCTACTTACCAAATATCTAAGCTGTACACATTGTGGTTTGTGAGAAGATGATTTTTAAAGATTTCCTATATAAGTCTATGTAAAATGAAGTGACCCCTGGGGCGGGGCCAATTTTGACCCCAGGGAAATAATTTGAACAATCTTTGTAGAGTTCCACTAGAGGGTGCTAAATGCCAAATATCTAAGCTCTAGGCCTTGTGGTTTCAGACAAGAAGATTTTTAAAGTTTTTCCTATATAAGTCTATGTAAAATGAAGTGACCCCTGGGGCGAGCCAATTTTGACCCCAGGGAAATAATTTGAACAATCTTTGTAGAGTTCCACTAGAGTGTGCTAAATGCCAAATATCTACGCTCTAGGCCTTGTGGTTTCAGACAAGAAGATTTTAAAAGTTTTTCCTATATAAGTCTATGTAAAATGAAGTGACCCCTGGGACGGGGCCAATTTTGACCCCAGGGAAAAAATTTGAACAATCTTTGTAGAGTTCCACTAGAGGGTGCTTAATGCCAAATATCTAAGCTCTAGGCCTTGTGGTTTCAGACAAGAAGATTTTTAAAGTTTTTCCTATATAAGTCTATGTAAAATGAAGTGACCCCTGGGACGGGGCCAATTTTGACCCCAGGGAAAAAATTTGAACAATCTTTGTAGAGTTCCACTAGAGGGTGCTAAATGCCAAATATCTAAGCTCTAGGCCTTGTGGTTTCAGACAAGAAGATTTTTAAAGTTTTTTCCTATATAAGTCTATGTAAAATGAAGTGACCCCTGGGGCGGGGCCAATTTTGACCCCAGGGAAATAATTTGAACAATCTTTGTAGAGTTTCACTAGACAGTGCTAAAAGCCAAATATCTAAGCTCTAGGCCTTGTGGTTTCAAACAAGATTTTTAAAGTTTTTCCTTTAGGCTGCCATGGCAACCAGAGTTCTGCATGGAATTGATTTCTTTGAACAACTTTGGAGGAGCTTCATGCAAGGAACATCCGTGGCAAGTTTCATCAACTTTGGCCCAGGGGTTTTAGAGGAGATGTTGTTTAAAGCAAAAATTGACGACGGCACGACGCACGACGGACACAGAGTGATCCTAAAAGCTCACCATGAGCACAAGTGCTCAGGTGAGCTAAAAACCAACACACCAAGGAAAACATAAAGGTAAGAGTTGGACATTCTGTCACACATTCCATCAGGGTGTTAGTCATTCTGTCACACCAGCTTATCGAGGTAAGGGTTTGACATTCTGTCACACTAACTCATCTGGGTACAGGTTAAACTAGACTGTGTCCTCAGGACACTGATGCCCCCACTGCTGCAACAACATTTGTTAGAAAATTTTGTACCAGGTATTCACAATTGTGGTGATCATGATTAGTAAAAGAGGAGTAAGTGCCACAAAATTTAATAACTAACATAAACGAAGGGCCATAACTCTGGTGAAAATTGTTGCAAGACAATGTCCTTTACAACAATCTTCACATCATGTCTAATCATCTGTGCAAGTTTGAAAGAAATCAGCTAAATAGAAAATGTGGAGTTGATGCCACAAAATTTTGTAAGTGAAATAAACAAAGGGCCATAACTGTGGTAACTAGATGTTTTTTGTGAAAAATGCATGTCTCCCCCCTGCGCCGCCCCCCACTGCGCCCAGACCCCTGTGACCTTGACCTTTGACCTACTGATCCCATAATCAATAGGGTTCTTCTACTCAATAAGGGCTATTACCCTATTTAGTTTGAATGCTCTGGGTCAAGCGGTACTCCAGTAATTGACCAGATACGGTTTTTACTCTTTGGGGCCCCTGTGACCTTGACCTTTGACCTACTGACCCCAAAATCAATAGGAATCCTCTACTCAATAAGGACATCCATCGTATGAAGTTTGAATGGTCTGGGTAAAATAGAACTCCTATTATTGAGTGAAAACGGTTTTCACTCTTCAGGCCCCTGTGACCTTGACCTTTGACCTACTGACCCCAAAATCAATAGGGTTCTTCTACTCAAAAAGGGCTATCACTCTATGAATTTTGAAGGCTGTGGGTCAAACGGTACTCCAGTTATTGAGCGGAAACGGTTTTCACTCTTCAGGCCCCTGTGACCTTGATCTTTGACCTACTGACTCCAAAATCAATAGGGTTCTTCTACTCTATAATGGCTATCAACCTATGAAGTTTGAAGTCCCTGGGTCAAAGGGTACTCAAGTTATGGAGCAGAAACGGTTTTCACTCTTCGGGCCCCTGTGACCTTGACCTTTGACCTACTGACATCAAAATCAATAGAGTTCTTCTACTCAATAAGGGCTGTCATCCTATGAAGTCTGAAGGCTCTGGGTCAAAGGGTACTCGAATTATTGAGCGGAAACGGTTTTCACTCTTCGGGCCCCTGTGACCTTGACCTTTGACCTACTGACCCCAAAATCAGTAGGGTTCTTCTACTTAATAAGGGCTATCACCCTATGAAGTTTGAAGGCTCTGGGTCAAAAGGGTAATTAAATTATTGAGCGGAAACGGTTTTCACTCTATCGGGTCACTGTGACCTTGACCTTTGACCTACTGACCCCAAAATCAATAGGGTTCTTTTACTCAATAAGGGCTATCACCCTATGAAGTTTGGAGGCTCTGGGTCAAAGGGTACTCGAGTTATTGAGCGGAAACGAAGTGTGACAGACGGACTGACGGACAGACGGACAGGGCAAAAACAATATGTCTCCCCCAGAGGGGGGGGAGACATAAAAATGGCAGCAGGAAAAAATCTTTTCTTTATGATCATCTACCCATCCAGCTTGATAATGTGTGCAAGTTATAAAGAAATCTGTCCAAACGTAAATGTGGAGTTAATGCCACAAGATATTATTACTGAAAAAAAAACAATGGGCCATAACTCTGGTAAAAATGGTTGCACGAAAAAATCCTTTCTTCATGATCATCTACATATCTTGCTTCATCATCTGTGCAAGTTTGCAAGAAATCCCCCTTGTAGTTTAGGAGAAAATGACGGCACAAGATTAAATTACTGAAATTAACAAAGGGCCATAACTCTGGTAAAAATGGTCGAGGAAAAATCCTTTCTTCACAATCATCTACACATCCTGCTTCATCATCTGTGCAAGTTTGCAAGAAATCCCCCTAGTAGTTTAGGAGGAGTTGACGCCACAAGATTTAATTACTGAAATTAACAAAGGGCCATAACTCTGGTTAAAATGGTCGCAGGAAAAAATCCTTTCTTCACGATCATCTACACATCCTGCTTGATCATCTGTGCAAGTTTGAAAGAAATCTGCTGTATAGTTTAGGAGGAGTTGACGCCACAAGATTTAACTACTGAACTTAACAAAGGCCCATAACTCTGGTAAAAATAGTCGGAGGAAAAAATCCTTTCTTCACGATCATCTACACATCCTGCTTGATCATCTGTGCAAGTTTGAAATAAATCCGCCTTATAGTTTAGGAGGAGTTGACGCCACAAGATTTAACTACTGAAATTAACAAAAGGCCATAACTCTGGTAAAAATAGTCGCAGGAAAAAATCCTTTCTTTACTATCATCTACACATCCTGCTTGATCATCTGTGCAAGTTTGAAAGAAATCCGCCTTATAGTTTAGGAGGAGTTGATGCCACAAGATTTGGGGACGTACGGACGTACGTATGTACGTACGGACGGACGAGTGCAACTCTATATGCCTCCCACTTTGTGGGGGCATAACAATTTTAAACAATATCATCAGGATCATAGGTAAACAATATAGTTTACACTTTCCTCCATATACACACCTTTGTGGCATGGGTGAAAAGTGCAGATCCTGATCAGATGGCACAGAAATGCTGGCTGATCTGGATCTACACATGTCGCAAAGGAGTAAAAATGTATATATCTGGAGTAAAGGGTTAAAACAGCAGAAAAGTGAGACTATATGAGAGGTACTTACGTATTATCTCTGAGGGGAACTATACTGCAATCATTCTCATAGCCGCCTTGTTTGTTTAACATGCCTGTATGTATGATAGTTCCAATACCTTGGTCAATGTCGTTAGAACACATATACTGCAGGAATTCTAGAGCTTCTGTTCCCTTTGACTGAAATAAACAATGCTCACTATGATACCCCCCTTTGAGAAAAATGACTTTCAACTTTCAATGTGCATTTGTCATATGTAGAAAGTGTGTCAAATTTTTCCAAGTATTTACTTATATATAAAAGATAAATATATAAATATATAAAATATCAGGCTGCTGCATGTTATAGTTGCTTAGAAAACTGGGAAAGAAATAGTGCAGGTATGTCAACTATGTGTAAAAACTTAAGTATTCGGTAAACAGGAAGTAGATGAGCAGGAATCATAAAATTGCTTTACACCATATGGGACTATAAAAAAAGCAATATGCAAAACATCAGGCTGCTGCATGTTATAGTTGCTTAGAAAACTGCGACGGAAAATAAAAATGCCTTTTGGTTGATGTAATGCACCTATATAGTGACAATTTGGATTTTAATGTATCATCTAGCTTAACCCTTCACTCCCTAAATATTCCTTTATTATTTAGGTGAACATTGTACATCCTGATCAGCCCACACAGATCTGCTGCCTGATCTGGATCTAAACTGTTTGATTTTAGATTCGTTATATGACTAAAAAGCAACTAGTGTAGATCCATGTCAGAAGGCATGGCTGTGCTGGCTGATCTGAATCTACAGTGTTCACCCATGCAATAAAGGTGTATTTATGGAGTAAAGGGTTATACACAAGACTACAGTACCTTGATTTCTATCTTGGTGAAGGAGGACATATCGACCAGGCAGACACGCTCCTTACAGGCTTGGTACTCCAGTTTGACAGCATTAAACCAGCCAGGTTTCCCAAATGTTCCCTTGCTCATTGCTCGGGCATCAATATACTCATCCACAGCTAAAAAACACATGTAACACAAGCAACAGTCAGAGTATAAATCTTAAGCCAAATGTAATAACTCAATAAACAAAAGTTACAGAAGCAACAGTCAAAGCATGTATCTACAGTACAATGGCAATATCTTAAATACCCAAGGGACCAACATTTTACTTTGAGTTATCATGTACTTTAATTACTAGTATCCAATGTCCCTCTTTTGATTTTAGGAAATTCTTGCTTTGTAGAATGTCATGTGTGAAATTTGCTAAATAAAACAAGATTTAAATGTTTTCTGTTTCATTGTGAAATAATTTAATATGCAATGATATTAAATACAGAAGAAATCACAAAATCTGATTTCAGTATCTTTGCATAGACATAAAACATTATATGAAGAACATCAATCTTTTCATGAGTTCAACAGTGTGAAATGAACATGTGTCCATTCATTACATACACATCAGGTTTGCGAATTCTTAAACCTATTTGTCACAAAGGAGGCCAGCATAAAATGTGACAAACAATCTTGAAAATCTAGCTTGTTATTGGTCAAAGGTACAAAGCCTAATTTCAACCAATCAGCTGTTTGCCATAACTCAATAGTTTAAAATCACACAAACCATATTCAATTTTCAAACCCATCACTTTCTCTCTGGGTATAGGTCTTCACAGTAAGTTCTATGCCCAAGATCATAAAACTAAATCTGGAGACCAGTCTCAAATCACAAGCATCTGATTGGCTGAAATGGCGACCAATCTGTTTTTGATCTTGGGCCCTGAGCTGCAGAGGATGAAGTTTTTGATCGAACATACCTTCTTCACTATCAGGTTCAAACCACATGGCTCTCTCATAGGCATTGGTCTCCCCAAAGTGAGCTCCCGAAGCCTTCAGCTCAGTGTGAATAGGAGATGTCCGTAAATTCCTTCCACTGGTAAACTGACTGTTGGCATACTTCAGGTGATAAAGTCCTGAAATAAATATATAAAGTATCAATTTCATATGAATTTAAGGTGGTTCGCGCCAATTGCAGCAAAAAACGATGTAAACAAATGAATGTTAAAATAGACACTTGAAACTTTGCATAAAATCTTAAAAATAATTTTCCCGTTATCTTCTTACAAAATTTTAGGAATGACGTCGCTAGCTTTCAAATCAGATGTGCCACATAGGGCAGTCTTTAAACACCTGTTTCCCTGTAACTTTAATAACTTTGCGTAGAAAGGCGTTAAATCTTTTGTAAAAAGTGTTTCCAATAGAGCAACTATTTACCTTTGTTTTCTTTATCAAAATAAAATCAAGGTATAATTCATGGACTTTTACAAGTGACATCAAACATTACAAGGTTGCAAATTTACGCTAAAAGATTGGAGCACAATCTAAACTTAAGTAAATTTTTCTTGAAAATGATGTGGTAGAAGTTATCTGTTCTTTCTCAAAAGGTCCCAGAGGTAGTGTTAATAGAGAGGTTTCTCTGTCTTTTATTTTGATAGTTCCCCCAAGTTTTGTTGGAAACACTCGAATATAGCAGCAATACCTATAGTCTCCTTCACCCTGTCTCTTAGGAACTTCTTGTTGCTATGATGCGGCACAAACCTCTGGATGTCACATGACCACAAGTTTGCCAGGCTGCCATAGCCATCAACGATCATCTCGGACACATACTTCCCCACCCCTCCGGCTCCCTGCACACCACGGGAGTGTAACCCCGCAGCCACAATATAGTTATACACCTACAACAGAAAAAAAGGCAGTTTGGTTACTAGTTCAATTCTACACAAAATGTTCTTTTAATAATAAAAAAAGACTTTATCCAGCAAAAAGATACCAAAAAAAGAAGAAGCTGTGTTTTAAAAAACACATATCCCTCCGGTGGCGAAGTTTGTCATGATAAAAATTTTTAAATAATAGCCAAGTGTTAAAACAGCTACTAAAATCAAAAGTAAGTTTTAAATAATGGAAATTACTTTCTGGTGCCAGAACCTGTACATAAAAAGAATTTGACATAATAATCAAGTAAAGTAACCTATAATCTAACATGATAAAGTACAAATTATTCAAGACAAAATTGCAACATTGACAGTATTAGATGCAATAAATGTCTAGGCAATTATTAGAAACACTGGTAATGCAAGTATTCAGAAGGTGTGCATTTACTAGAACCACATGATTGAAATTGAGAAATATCCAACTTGTCCAAAATGGGGTGATAACTCTAGAAATAAGATAGCCAGAGTTATGTAACTTGTCAGATCATGACCTGTGCACTGTTTAGTAACACCAAATTTCATGCTGATTCTCGTTGTAGAAATTGAGAAATATCCAACTTGCCAAAACAGGTTAATCATTTTCCCAAGTACAAAATAGGGAGATAACCCCTGAAATAAGGTACCCAGAGTTTTGTAACTTGTCAAGGTCATGACCTGTGCAATAATGACCTGTTTAGTAAGTGTGTTAACTTTCATGCTCATTCTCTTTGTAGAAATTGAGAAATAACCAAATTGCGAAACAGGTTAACCATTTCTCTCTAAGTACAAAATTTGAAGACAACCACAGAAATAAGGTACTCAGAGATTTGTAACTGGTTTGGGTCATGACCTGTGCATTATATAGTAAGTTTTTAAACTTTCATGCCAATGCTTTTTGTAGAAATTGAGAAATAACCAAATTGCGAAACAGGTTAACCATTTCTCTCTAAGTACAAAATTGGAAGACAACCACAGAAATAAGGTACCCAGAGATTTGTAACTGGTTTGGGTCATGACCTGTGCATTATATAGTAAGTGTTTAAACTTTCATGCCAAAGCTCTTTGTAGAAGTTGAGAAATATCCAACTAGGACAGATGACAGATCAATCACTAGATGCCAGGGTCATAATAAAAATTTCTCTTGAGAACTGACAGTTTTCTTATATCTTTTGAGCATGTAATGTCTTGTTCACTGTAGTTTAACAAGTTTTTCTATGATGTTGAGATTTATTTGAATTTTCATGTAGTTATGTAACCAGGTATGTTCAACTTCTCTGCAGAAATACCACAGAAACATATGGGACAACCTAAACCATATAATCAACTGATACTCAAAATTTGTGAAAGTTAACATATATGTTCTACAGTCTGGCATCAGCTTAACCCTTTACTCCATGGCTATGCCTTAAGAGCAGTGTAGATTCACATTAGCTAGCATATTCTTTCCGTCAGACACTGCTCACATTGAGATTCAGTAGAATTGAGTGTAGATCCTGATTAGAAGGCACGGATATGCTGGCTGATCTGGATCTACACTGTTGGCATATGTGATAAAACCCATATACAGAGTAAAGGATTAATAAGGATTTTACTGTAGTAAAATTGTATGGATTCTGTGTTATTTTCCATGGTAACAGATGTATATTACAGATATGCTCTGACCTCTGCAGATTGACCGAGAATCCAGTTCTGGTCTGGAGTGAAGCTCTCTGGGCCGTTAGTTAACTGACGTATTTGTGCATCATTCAGCAGTGGCATTCTGTTCAGAATTCCCTCCAACAACACATCTACACAACAACAAAACATCTTTGTTACTTAATAAGAAGATGCTGCAATGCAACAAAACAAGTTTTTCTTCTTAAATTTAAGTGGAAAAGAAGCATTTCTAAGACAAATACAAGCAATAATTGCTATTGTGATGTCAGACAAATATGTTAAGTTTCAAAGCTCTACCTTGAATGGTTGCTAAAAAAAGGTGGACTTTTACTAAAAAACTGAATGTTGCGCTAGCATGCCCACCCAATAACATACCCAAATCTAATAATAACCAGGGTTATCTAAAGAAAAACTAAAATTAGGTCAATATATACAACATTACAATGCTTTCACATTATTAGTATTCATGCCTATTTTACCCTTGAACAATGCATGACAAATTCACTCTGAACTTACTGAACTGGTCCCAGTCTTCAGGAAGGAGCTGGAACTCAAACTTAGGAGGTATGCCTTTATGGAAGACTGGCTTGCCACCATGTGACGGAGGCTCAAACCCGCCTGCCATCACACCACCATTCCACTCTCTAAAATAGCAGTGGCCATCTGGGTCCCTTATCACTATATTAAAGACAATAGTACAAATTTCAAAACATTTCTTTCCAGACAGTGGAACAGGTGCCATTACCAACGGCTCATAAATAATCATGCTAGGGTACCTAAAACTGCAACAGGTTCAGTTTTTAAACCTTTTATTCCATAAATACACATTTTAAAATGTATGCAACCAGTGTAGATCTAGAACAGCAGGCACATGTGTTATATCTGATCTGGATCTTAACTAGTCACATCTTGATCAAAAATAACCTAATGAATCTAAAAGCCATAGGTGTAGATCCTGAAGAGATGGCATGGATGTGCCAGCTGATCGCAAGCTACACTGTTTGCCCAAGGATAAAACCTATATCTCATGGTGTAAAAGTTTAACCTATAAAAATATAAAATCATCTGAGGTATGGCTTGATGTAGAAATAATATGATTAACCCTTTTGTTACACATTTTGTTAAAATTGTTTTAAAGCTGAATTTTTTTAACTGTGTACTGTCAGAAAACACTTGAATTTAACAAACAGTGTAATAAAACACAAATACACAAAATAAACTCAACTGCACTAGCAATATGCAATAAACAGAATACAGTCAGTAAGGTGGAGCTAGGCTGTGCAAAGCAACAACAGAAACAGTGCAACACAACATGTCTAATGCAATATAACTATGCTCAACAACAACAAAAAAAGAAACCTGACACTGCTGCTGCAGTATCCCTTTCCTCCATAGACACACCTTTATTGCCTGGGCAAACAGTGTAGATCCAGAACAGCCGGCACATCCATGCCATCTGATCAAGATCTGCACTGGTTGCATTTTGATTCGTTAGGTTATTTCTGATCAAAATGCAACCAGTGCAGATTCTGATCAGACAGATGTGCCAGCTGATATGGATCTACACTGGTGGCACATGGGTAAAAATACAAATATATGGAGGAAAGGGGTATATTACACCTATCTTTCTGGAATCAGAATGACGAGCTACATGAATTGTGACTGGAAAGGAAAATGTGAACTTATCTATGCATTTTGATATCTCCAGTCACTCTGGTGCACTAAACAAGTGTTTAAGCCTTAGTTTTATGGGAAAGTGCAAACATATAGATTTTGCATATGTAACTCATAGTTATTCAAAGTTATACAGTATCAGGTTTCTTTTTTTTCTGATTATAAATGTTAAACTATTTATAGCTGTTGTTTTTTTAATTACAAGAAAATAATTAATACAGAGAAAGTGGGTACTTATGATTAAAAGGAAACTTAAATACATGTATCTGCTTTTTTTAAACATATTTGTTAATTTCCAAGCACACACAAGTCACCAGTTCACTAACCCTTGCTGTATTCAATATGCTTCAGTCATACTTTTGTTTTACCTGGAAATTTTTTCTCGTCTAAAGATGGTATAGTTTTTGTGACAATGTAGAAATGTGCACAAGGATGGACGGGCACTCCGACCTTTGGGACCGCCAGCTTACCCAACTCACCAGCCCACTGTATTAGGTACAAAGTAAAGTAGCAAACATTTCACCAGAATTATAAGCAAACATTTCACCATTATTAGCTAACATGCAGTAATGTAAACAATTGCTTGAAAAATATTTCATGTTTATACTACCTGGTGACTAAATAATCTCAAAGAATTTTCAATTTAAAAATGCTTAACTAATGCATGTATCTAACCTTTGGTCAGCTGTCTAGTTTCCTTCTGAGAGGTATCAACATAAAATATTTTTCAAGAACTCATTCTGCTACTGTGAATTCACAAATAATCAAGGCATATTAATTTGTATGGATTTAATGGGCATAACAGTCCAATTTAGAAAGTTTAAAACCACAAATTAAAGATCCAACAAAATGCTGATTTACCAAAAAAACACACAATTTCATGCCCATGAAAATCAGTGCATTCACAGGGTTTCATACAGAACATATAAGTATTCAATAACATGGCCAATGGTGATAAATAATGTCCAAGAATATATCTGCCATAGAAAATCATTTTAATTTCTTTAGAACATTCTTTGGACAGAAATTGAGAATTAACCCTTTACTGCATATAATTATATGCCCTTTATTTCATGGGCAAACAGTGCAGATCCAAATTAGCTGATTCGGATCTTCACTGATTGATTCTTGGTAAAAAAACCTAAAACAAATCTCTAGGCAAACAGTGTTGATCATGATCAGATGGCATGGATGTGCCAGCTGATAAGGATCTACACTGTCTGCCCATGTCAAAAAGTATATTTGGAGGAAAGGAATTAATCATATAAAGAATAGCCTGGTGTTAATGAATTCTTCATATGTCTTAGAGTGTTACATAGAACTATTCTTAGTATACAGTAAAGCATGAAATGTGACAACAGGAATAGCCAAGAAACAATCTCATAGGGTCTAGCAGTGATACAAGAAAGTTAAACCCTTTCCTACATATATTAGCATTTTAACGTGTGTGCCACCGGTGTAGATCCAGATCAGCCAGCACATCTGTGCTGTCTGAACTGGATCTGCACTGGTCGCATTTTAGTAAGAAATAACCTAATGAATCAAAAAGCGAACAGTTAAGATCTTGATCAGATGGCACGGATGTGCCGGCTGATCTGGATCTAAACTGTTCACCCTCGCAATGAAAGGGTATCTATGGAGGAAAGTATAAGCCAGGGTCGTGCAAAAATATGTCTTCAGAAAGTTAATGTCCTTTCATGTCATTAAGTCGAGCAGATGCAATAACCTATTTCTGTGATATCATTATTTATTGCTGGGATGAATTATAGCATAGAAGCCAAAAATAACATTTTCCCCTGGATGAAAATTCACACAGTTTTACTATTATCAGTTATAAAGCTATTACATTGTAAGATTTTGCTGGGTCTCAATTCGACTTTTGTTGCAATATGGTGCAAAATACACGAAAATAAAACCTGTGGGAAATATAATGATACCACAGTATGCATTTTGTAGAAAAAATATATACAATGTTCTTAAACTTTAAAACAAAATTACATAGTGTTTAGCATGTTAAGTAGAAAATGAGAAATATACATGTTTTTTTTTCTAAAACAAAAATTGAAAATGCGTAAAAAACATTCCAAACGACACATTTTCCAATATCTAGGCTCACATTGAACGTAGGAGGTTGTAGTGTTTGGAAGGTAATGTGATATGTTAACCCTTTACTCCATAGATACACCTTTACTGCATGGGTGAAGTGTAGATCCAGATCTGTCAGCACATCTGTGCTGACAGATCAGGATCTACACTGTTTGCTTTTTGATTCATTAACATATTTCTCACCAAGTTGCTACCAGTGCAGATCCAAATCAGATGGCATGGATGTGCCAGCTGATCTAGATATAAACTGGTCGCACAAGCAATAAAATGCAAATATATGGTGTAAAGGTTAATTCTGTGGTGTTTGTTCTGCCTGTGGTGAGACTGTTTCCTAGCAACCTCTTGTAAACATTAGTGAGAAGCAGGAGTGCATGAACAGTACATTATTGCCCAACATGCAAACATACCCGGTAGATTTTTGTCCATGCCTTCGATAGGTTGTGTGACAATGTAGTAGTGTTCACACGAATGTACAGGGACCCGTACCTTGGGGATTGTTCGCTTGCCCAGTTCACGAGACCACTGTACCATCAAAATTTATATTGATATAGCATCATTCATATTTTGATATTTTTCTATGGCTTGTAAAAACTGCACAGATGTCTGTTAATAGTGCTTATTAAATTCATGGTAATTTTACCATATTTCCAAACTCAAATATTTATTTTGTTAAAACACAGAGCTAGCTAAACTTTGAATAGATCTGTTTTTTACTATATTATTTTCGAATAATCCCAACTTCTGGTCTAAACAGCAAAAGTTCTTTAACAGTTTCAAAATGTCCATCACAATACCCACTGCCTCCATAATCCACATCCTGGCATCTTATGTTAACCCTTACTCGATAAATATACATTTTAATGCCTGTGTGACCAGTGTAGATCAATCAGAAAGCACCGATGTGCCAGCTAATCAGGATCTACTTTTTCAGAATTTTGGTCAGAAATAAACCAATGGATCATAAAACAAACACTGTAGATCCTGACAGTTTGATGTACTAGATAATGTGGATATACACTGTTCGCCCATGCCATAAATATAAATATATGGAGGAAAGGGTTTATTGACAACATTTTAGTATGGAAAGTTGATAGAGTGAATGCTGCTTATGTAGCTAGTGATGAAGTAATTGATGCATCACATTGCCTTGACCTTCAGATTAGGGGTATAGACTCCAGCTTTTTCCTGTTGGAGGACAACTCCTGATCACACACTGACATGGTTAACATTTTTAATAACAGTTAACAAAATAGCATAAACTGTGGCTCAGTTTGACAAAGAATAATCTGTGTCACAGATGACAAAGTAGCATAAACTGTGTCACAGTTGACAAAGTAGCATTAACTGTGTCACAGTTGACAAGGAAGAATTAACTGTATTACAGTTGACAAAGTAGCATAAACGGTGTCACAGTTGACAAATAACATAAACTGTATCACAGTTTACAAAGTAGCATAAACCGTGGCTCAGTTTGACAAAGAATTAACTGTGTCACAGATGACAAAGTAGCATTAACTGTATCACAGTTGACAAGGAAGAATTAACTGTATTACAGTTGACAAAGTAGCATAAACTGTGTCACAGTTGACAAATAACATTAACTGTATCACAGTTGACAAAGTAGCATAAACTGTGGCTCAGTTTGACAAAGAATTAACTGTGTCACAGATGACAAAGTAGCATTAACTGTATCACAGTTGACAAGGAAGAATTAACTGTATTACAGTTGACAAAGTAGCATAAACTGTGTCACAGTTGACAAATAACATTAACTGTATCACAGTTGACAAAGTAGCAAAAACTATATATTTTTGACAAAGTAGCATAAACTGTCACAGTTGACAAAGTAGCATTAACTGTGATACAAATGGCAAAGTAGCATTAACTGTCACAGTTGACAAAGTTGCATTAACTGTCAACCATAGTTGACAAAGTAGCATAAACTGTACATCACAGTTGACAAAGTAGCATAAACTATGTCACAGCTGAAAAAGTAGCATAATCTGTCCATCATAGTTGACAAAATAGCATAAACTATGCCACAGTTGACAAAGTAGCATTTACTGTCCATCACAGGTGTAAGAGTAACATTAATTGTCATGCTGAATACAGCTGACAGAAGCATTAATTGTGAGGCAAAGTTGACAAACTTGCATTATCTGTGATGCACAGCTACCATGGATAGGATTACCGGTTCAACACAGTTGACAAAATTTTGGATTACCTCTCATATAAGTTAGCATTACCTGTAAAACACACTCAACAAAGGTAGAATTACCTGTCAACAAAGATGAGAAAGTTAAGATTACCTGTCCAGCACAGTTGACAAAGTATTCACACTTGATATTACCATGACTGGTTTCAACTGTGTCAACTGTATCATCTTTTGTTGATACTTTATTAACAGAAACACCTTCAACTATTTTCACACCTGTAATAATGAAGAAAGGTAGATTTTCTATCAAAGGCTTTCCAAATGATTTGCAGAAGATTACTTGTTCTATTTGGGTGCTAGGAACTAATAATTCTCTGAACTGCATTCAGTAAGGTTTATGTGTCAGTTGATATGAAGTCTACAAATCTAATGTTGTGAAATTAAAAGGTTCATGCAGACTTCAGCCCACAAATACCATGACTTTTCCATTATTTTTCCATGACATTTTTCCTTTGCCATGATCAATTTTCAAAACCAACACAACAATCAAGTGTTTGCTCTACATCTTTGAAGCATCTTTTGTTTTAAGGATCTAAGGCAATTGTCACTGCAATGTCATTGGTAAATAAAAATTAAAAATGTCAAAACCTCCATAATGAAAAAATGCAGTTTTATAAAACTTTGCCCAAATAGAAGTGTTGGAAATTATTTTCAGATTTTCAACAAACTGTCTTGCATGGCTCATCTCTTACCTTTCTGCTTTGCCTTCTTGGCAAACATTGACACCAAGTCAGGGGCTGTAACCACACCATCACCAGGCATCCACAGGGCACCCTAAATGAAAGGTTTTTAATTTGAAATTTATCTTAATAACAAGAAATGCCCAAAAAACTATACCCTTTTATGCAGTACAATTGTACCAAGTAGAGCTGTTATTATTAACACATACACATTTACCCTTTACTCATTACGTATGGGTTTTATATCATGTGCGACCAGTGTAGATCAAGTTTAGCTGAAACATTTGTGTTGTCTGATCTGGATCTAAACTGGTTGAATCTGATCAGAAATAAGCTAAGGAATAAGCTAAGCAAACTGTGTATATCCTCGTCACATGGTATGCAGATCTGGATCTACATGGTTTGTCCAAGTGATTAAATTCATATCTATGGAGGAAAAAGTTAAAAGAAATATGTACAGTAGACATGATCCCTTAAATGGAAAAAAAACATTACTGATGGGATATCTTGTAATTAAATTCTTCAAGAGGTTCTATGATTCACTCAATTTATGTATTTAAGTCTACAAACTCAATGATTTACAAAATATTTATGAATATATTGAATAACTTACTGAAAATATGCTGTGACATTCACAAGTTTCCGAGAATGTCATAAGCTCACACACAAACATGATATCAATAATGCCAAGAATAATCAAAATTGTCCATACTTGTTTTTGATACATGTGCTTTTGAGATTGCTGTAAACCCAGTCCAAAGCTGCATTACCTGTAAATCTGTATATTTAATGTATGGGCATTTATCCTTTACATCCTTGGGCAACAACAAGTAGGCTTCTTCTCCAGCAGTCCTAAAAATAAATATGACATAGTTAGTACTAAATTTGTTAGTTCTATATGCACTGTAAACAGCAAATATCTAGCTTTAAATATGGATAAATATATTTATATAGTTTGATGTCAGTAACTTTTAATAATTATGTTTACGGTTATTAAAATATGTTGGACATTTAATAAATATCAAATTGGCATACCGAGGTATTTGTGAAATTTAAACAAATCAGAGAAACTGGACTGATTGATCAATATGAAAAACAGAAAGATGGATGGACAAGGCAGAGCATGACAAGACTGACAGATGTACGGACAGGCAGAGCATGACAAGACTGACAGATGTACGGACAGGCAGAGCATGACAAGACTGACAGATGTACGGACAGGCAGAGCATGACAAGACTGACAGATGTACGGACAGGCAGAGCATGACAAGACTGACAGATGTACGGACAGGCAGATCTGGGTCTACATGGTTGCACATAAGATGTAAGTTGTATCTCATGGAGTAAACATAAGCTCAATGGTTTCTGGCTTGTAAGACTTACCCTAACATTGCCAGCTTCCTCCTCAGTGCGATCATTCTGTCTTTGGTTTGAGCCACTTCTATGCTGCCTACCTTCTTAAAGCCTGCAGGGAAAACCCACAAAACAGAGATCAATAAAACATTTTGAGTAGGGGCTGATCCGGAGAAGTTCATTGAGGTTACTCAAAACCCCTTTTTGGCAGCAATGATTAATTTTCATGGGGATTTTGCCATTACCTCCCACCATTAGTTATCATGCAATTACCCTAAGACTGTACAGTCCAAAATAAAACCTCTTCTGGAAATCTTGCATCTGACTCTTTTCAAGAAATACTTAGTACATTTAACCCTTTACTTCATATGTATGTGTTTTAAAGTGTGTGCAAATAGTGTAGATCAAGATCAGCAGGCACATTTGTGCCATTTGATCTGTATCCACACTGCCTTCATCTTGGTAAGAAATAACCTAATGAATCTAAATGCGAACTGTGGTGTAGATCCTGACCAGTCAGCACAGATGTGCCAGCTGATCTCGATCTAGATTGTTTGCCCACCTTATAAAGGTGTACCTTAGTAAAGGGTTAAGTAAACTTAGTACAGGGTTAATGAATAGAAAAAGTAATGCATTTTTTCAAAAGTTTTCCAACTCAAAACAAAGAAAAAATTTGTTGAAAAATCTTAAAAAGCAACAACATATCTTCAATTCTGCCTGTAGAGCAATACAATTGACAAAAAATTCTCGATTTTCTATCACTTGTTTTACTGAACTTTCAATTTCAAGATTTTCAACAGATATTGTAAAATGGATGCCAAACAGGAAGTACCTATCCCACCATCTTCTTCTTTCTCAAACTCCTCGTAGAGCTTTCTACTGTACTGCAGCAGCTTGATCATCTCTGGATCATCTTTACCAACGGTTACCAGACCCACGGAATGCCAGGTAGTACCACAACCAAGCCTGAGAGAACAAGTGCATTTATTTTTCTCTTTACTCCATAAATACATGTTCTAACTGTCACATTTGTGACCAGTGTAGATCCAGATCAGCTTGTACATTCCGTGCTGTCTGATCTGGATTTGCACTGGTCACATCTCGGTCAGAAATGTTTGGTTTTGGTGAGAAATATCACTTGTCATTCTTGGACTGCAAGTTACAGAAACATTTACAACCATCATTTACCTGCAGTCAAGCCGATTTTCACCCACTTATTTCTTATTTCAAAACATGAACAGCATTTCAAAGCTGATTTGGTGAATGAAAATGGTTAAATGGAATTTCCAGTTCTTGGTAACAATAAATTTCCAGTTAATGGATTGTATGGTGTTGTCACAGTCTACAAGTAACTTCAGCAAACTTCATGAATTTCAACACATACTTGCTTAAAGATTTGCCATTTTCCCCATTTGTCTGGTTTCAAAGAAGTATACCTCATGTGTAATGGGGTCCTACCGATATACAGAGTTATCTCAATATTCTGTCTTAATTTACCTCCCTTTGTAACGCGCACCTGTCACTTGGTAGTTCCGGTCTGAGATTGACAATTAAAACTGACCTGAGTAATCATCCGTGGTCCTTTCAAATATGTTTTAATAGTGTCAGGTTGGTCAGAGATCAGCATAATGCATAAAACCATTTGATTATTATCATTGAATGGAAAAAAAGATGGTTTTTATAGTGCAGCGCATAATATTTAAATTTTCTCTTCTAACCATTTTAATACGTCGGAGAGGTTTGTGTTTAACGTCGTTGTGTTCGACGCCTTTAGTAACTAATGAAGAGTAAAAAAACACATTTCTTATGCTTAAAAATGGCAGATTTTAGGAAAAGAAAAGTTAGAAAACCTTTTAAAAAAGGTTGTAAAATTTATCACACATGATATAAAATAATGTTTGACATCTGCCAATGAAACGCCTGTTCACTTTTATAAGTGTTCTTTCATGCCGATCTGGGTTATAGTAATCAGGTGCCGATGCAACATTTTTTTGCAGGAAATTAAATAGATATTGTAAATAACTGAACCTTATCCTACAAACTGAATGCACACGATTCGGTTAATAGATTTGTGCCATGTTCGTATTGACATATTTTTCAATATACTGCTCTTTTTTTTCTCCAAAAAGTTCTTTCTTATTCTTATACAATTAAGAACACATTCAAACATTGTTTCATAATGTTTAACGTTTTTCTCTTCATTTCGGAAAAGTTTTAGTTCATTTAGTTTTACAATTAATTTTATTTAAATAAATATATGTTTGGGTAAAACTTCCCGAGTTTTAATTCAGTTCAAAGCGCTTTAAGTTGCCAATATCAAATAATCAATGTCTCAGTCTCAAACATTATTGTGACAATTATTTAGAATATTTAATCTCTAGTCAGTTTCCTAAAACAACATTTTTACCCTCTCTTACAAATGTACAACTGAACTTCAAAAGGCCTTTATCACACCTCCTGCTGGTAAAACCAGGTCTTGCTAATTTGATTACCTAACATGGTCATAAAACACCAGGCCCTTTTCTTAATAAGCATTGTTTGGATGACTTAACGGTGATTGGCTGAATACTTAAGTAAAAGTTTTTAAAAAAGCTTTAATTTCAATGCCAGCCAAAAAAAAAGTTTCATAAAGGATACGTTAAGTTGCGTAAATAGGTAAAGTTGCATTTAGTTATTAACTTAAAATCAATTTACAAAGATGAATGATATTCCTTATATGTCTGTTCCACTCTTTTGTTAATTCGACAATGCATTTTAACTACAAAAGCACTTTGACAATTTTATTTACACTTTTAACGCTACGCTTTATTACCGCTTTTAAACTGGAACTACCCAATCAGCAAGGGAAACCACTTTCAATGGGAGGTAACTCAGTATATCGGTAGGCCCCCATTCCTCAAGTACTAAACATCCAGATAGCTTTAGAGAGTTGTCATGCCCCATAGGTGGAGCAGTATGCAAACTTAAGGGTTAACACTTTACTAAGGGTAAGTTTATCCCCCCAGATGCAACCAGTGCAGATCCTCCTTATCAGTCTGCACATTATATGCAGTCTGATCCGGACCTGCAGTTTGCTTCTGGGTTAGTAATAACCTAATACAAGTTTATAAATGCAAACAGTGTAGACCCTGATCTGACTGCATGCATGAGCAGTTTGATATGGATATAAACAGGTTGCTTATGGGAAAATAAGCTGTCCATTTTTCAATAACTTTGAAGAAGCCTGTGAGCTAAAAGGTTTAAAATTCTGCTTTCATAATTTAAAGAACTTGGAAATTATAGGCCAATGTATTTCTGAGGTTTGGTGCAATGCCAGTTAAGCTTTTTGAGTACTGTTAGTACATGTAATATACTTAAGGTTGCACACAAGTCTGCCATAACTACATTGAAATATTGAAATAAAGAAGTTATGATAGTATTGCATGCAACTCTCAATGTGACAGTTAACCACCTAGATTTGGCAATGTTGAACCTATATGTCACTCTGGCATCAGAATAAGTATCCCATACCTGCCCTGTTCCAATAGAACAACATCATTCCATCCCCTCAAAGCTAAGTGGTAAGCTACCGACGTTCCTATAACTCCCCCTCCACACACAACAACCCGTGCTTGACTTGGTAGGTTTATAGGTACTGCAGGCTCACTGGATGGTTTTTCTATTGTAGTGTATGTTCTCTTCCTGAAAAACATAAACCAATCCAAAGTAATGCATCTGATTCCAAGATATGTGGGAATCAACGTAATGTACCCCTAAACTCCATACATAAGGTTTCGATTGGGGGGACATTGTTGCTGTCCGATCACGATCTGAGCTTTTTGCTTTTAGTTTCATAATAGGTTATTTCTGACCAAGAAGTGACCAGGCTATAGGTTATTTCTGACCAAGAAGTGACCAGTGTAGATCTTGATCAGATGGCACAGAAATGCCAGCAGATCTGGATCACTCTGGTCGCACAGACAATAAAACCTGTATATGTATGGAGTGAAGAGTTAATCCATAATTACACACCTTAATATTATCAAACAGTAACACTTTATTTAAGATATATTAGAATATCATTGGTTGTTTGGTACATATTGAATAGGCAGAAACCAATCAACATTCTGGCAACTTCACATTGAAATTATAGCTTACTGGCTCTGGCTCACTTCTAAACCCATTACCAGTATGGCATAATGTGTGCATCACACATGGCAACAAATGACCATCAGATCAATGGTGGCACATCATTCTCTTTACTTGCCTTGAGATTGGGCTCAAACTCTCCACCCTTAACTCAACATGTTCATACATACATGTACTGAGCTCAACATTTTCATATGTATACATCAAAAACAGAATCCTTATCAATGAAAGACCACTCTTTCGGTTGTAGACCTCTGTTTCTTATATCAGAAGTTGACTGTTGACACTGGGTAGCCTCATCAAGACCCAGATTAATCTGATCAGTACCATAAAGAGGTTAACATGTTAACTGGCCTTGTACTGATACTGGGCCAGTGCTGACCAGATTACATACCCATTGCAAACAGTCAATAGATAATAGCCCTGTCTCAAAATCAAATGTGTGCAGATTGTCTGTTTATCCTATTACTCCATTTATACACATTTTGAGGCATGTGTGACCAGTGTAGATCCTGATCAGATGGCACATTCATGCCAACTAAACTGGATCTGCACCTGTCACATCTTGGTAAAAAATAACCTAATGAATTTGAAAGCAAACAGTGTAGATTCGGATCAGATGGCTCAGGATGTGCTGGCTGATCTGATCTGGATCTACACTGTTTGCCCATGCAATAATGATGTATTTTTGTATTTAAAGACTATTGAAATAATTGTTCTCAAGTGGCCATCAGAGGAGGTCAATCAAAATGAACATTCTAAGCAAATTTGATGGTGATCAGATGAAAAATGAGACCTGAATGTGTGTTAACAATATTTGTCTTAAATTAGACTGTGTGATCTAGATTTTGATCCAAGATGACCTAGTTTTAACAGGAGTAAGACATCATTAACACAAACATTCTGAGCAAGTTTGATAACTATGGCTTCTAAGTTCTATTATGTTAAGAAACAAAAGTTGACGCCAGACAATGGACATGCTGGATCACTAAGCTCAGTCTGAACCTTAAGCTCTGGTGAGCTGAAAATAGCTTGAAATTCTACAAATCAACCAGGGCTATAGTTCATTCATAATGCATGATACAGTGCATTAATCACTATAATGGTTTTAAAGATACCTATAGCCGTAGATGTAAGAAAACTTAAAAGTTTCAACATTAAACTATCAAAATATTGATTCCTAAATATCAACATCTTCCCAAGATCCAACTAAATTGCGAATAAACGGTGTGAACACAGTGTACGTATTTATGTTATTACAAACCTGTAGATTTGCTGCAGACAGCTCCAGGATAATTCCTGTCCACCATTCTTGGACAGTGCTGATGCCTGGTGCAGACGGCCATGTAGATTCCGGCTCAAAATGTGCCGAAAAATCATCTTGATGATCTCAGCAGAGTAGCTTTAAATCCTCCAATGTCTCTGAAGAGAAAAACAAAACAATAGCCTACTCCATTAGAACTAAATAGTTGGGGTCATAAATTAACATATAGCATGTAACCTGGGTTAAAATATTAGATATTTTAACCCAGATGTATCTTATGATAAGAAAATAAGAGGGTTGTCCCAGAAATAAATAAATATTGTTTGCTTTAATGGAAAAAAGTGTCTTTCACATATGCAAGATTTCCATACAAACTGAGCATAAGTAATAGATACTTTATCTTGCATACCATATATCCACTTTACCCATCATTTATTCCACACATTTATTGGGAATTTTTTGCTCAGTGTCCTTTATTATCCCTTAGATGAGCATCTTTTATTCATTAAATCTATCAATCCATAAAGCTTTTGTGATACAAACATGTGTTATGTAATTGTGACTGTGGTCGGACGGCCTAACACAGTAGTTGGGTTGTTGGGGGGGATTAGCTGATGTGCCAATGCCAGCCCGGTGGTCTGCAGTCACGAGCTATGTATAACAGCTGTTTATTTCAGCATAAGTCCATTTTACGATATAAACAAAGTCCAGTTGTCGGTTTATTATTGTATTGATTGAAAGTTCCAAATATTGAAGTATGACACAGTTTCAATTTACTGACATCAATGGACAAACTCCAGAATTTAAAATATTAAAAGTTATAAATGTTACTTGTTCTTTTGCTTTACTAAGACTGACCTAAAGACTATAAAAAGTGACCAAGAAATTTTCTTAAGATAAGAATTAAAGGTGTTAGACATGGCTTGGCAGTTTAATTATTTTAACTAAGCCTAATCTAAGTGACTTAGACAACTATAATAAAGATAAAAGTGTCAAAATTAGAAATAGAGAAATCTTATAAATATGGCTTGAAGCTGTAAAATTATTTATCTGTAAACTAATTCTTAAAGTATATGATGTTATTTCTTTGTCTGAAAATTCTATATTAAATAATTTTTAAAAATGTTAATAATAATATTATTATGCAATAAAGACATTTTGCCTTTATGAATACCCTGCTACATACTGCTTAAATTTGCTGGCTTCTGCTTGAACGCATCTCCATTAAATCCAACTTTCAGAAAAACCATTTGATTTGAAAATAAGCTGTGCTGCTAAAGTCATATTCTTAGAATATTTATTGTGTGCATGTTATAAATATTGACACCAGTCCAAACAACTGTACCAGTCCAACGTGCAATAGCATAACAAGTCATTATAATTTTCTCATAATTGTTCTTGACATGCTTGCCTTCATTGAGCACTTGTGTCAATGATCATGTCTTTCACATGATGTTGTCAACATGTTCACTTTTGTAGGGCTTAAATAAAGGATACTATTCATCAAAATGAAATAAATTTGTGATACCCTGACAATTTAAATTCATTTCAGAAAAGTAATGTCCACAACAAATATTGATAATAATGATGGTTGCACAGGTCATATAAACCGAAAGTTAGTATAATCTAAATGCAAAATAATTAAGTATATAATGATTTTTTATGAAAAAGAAAAAAATCAAATTGATGGCAAATTTTATGGATTTTCTGGGACAGCCCTCAGTCACATTAACCTTGGACACCCTGGTTCACTTAATGTTTCAAAACAATCTGGTGAGATAACGACATCTACCCACTGTCTAATCTACACTCTAGATGTTGACTTAACTATCTGTATACCAAATGTTATTATGTATCTGTTTATAAGACTGGATTTACAGATAAGCCAACATCTAAAATAATGCAAACATTAATTAATGCAAGCCCAAAATATCCCAAAACTGCTTTAAAACCACAAGCTAAACATTTTTATATGGAATTTGCATGAAATTCAATATATGCATCTACTGGTATGTCCTTCCTAGATGCACTGCAATTTGTTTTAAATAACAAACAGAATAATTCCTTATTAAAACCAATGTTTATTACATATAAAACAATCAATGTAAACAGACTGGGTGTGGTTGGTTGGGGGCTAGATCATCTCTTCATTGAAATTTGTTCTGCTTTAGATTTTCCTTAAAGGCTTTGTTTTAAATTGAATTTCATGGTAGAAACTGCCCCATACACACAAAGCAATGTTTGCAAATATAGGTAAAAATAATATTTGGGGTGAGTGAGGTGGGGTTAAGATCGTATGCGCTGTAACTTGCACATACTTTTTAAAATTATTAAAATTTCATTCAGTGTGGGTGGAAGTGAAGGACCTAAATGCACCCATCATGGCTCTTGGTCATGACAAAGAGACATTTAGATGATTATTACTCCCTGAAGTTTGATTAAAAGGTTTGCAAATTTATGCTCTAACAAGGTACATCATAATCTTTTATCTTTAAACCCTATGTGTCACATTGAGCTTTGAGGTAGGGTCACAGGTCTCATAGATGACACTCCTATAGGTTAACACTTTTATAAAGTTTGGATGAGATTCCTTCTACATATGTTGATATGTTATGCTCCAAAAACTAGACATTGGCACAAATTTTGAACTTGAAACCCTAAGTGAGACCTTGCCCTTTGGCCATGGTTCTTGAACACAGCACTGTACTTTTGAAGTGAATTTTTTAACAGTCTTGCTGAAGTATCTTCATTAGTTGCAAAGTTATACTCCATAAAGTATTTTAAAAATAGATTTTTGGCATATTTTGACCTTAACTTCCTAAATGTGCCCCAGGCTGTTTAGACTGGGTCATGGTTCTATATGTGACAATATGCCTCATTATAAGTCTGCCTCATTATAAGAACATCGGTAATAAGTTTGGCTGAAATACATTGATGGTTTGATAAGATATGACCTTAAACCAAATCTGTAATGGACAGATGGATAAGGTACACTAATTACATGTTTCTTCTGCTTCCCACCTATGAACACCAGTGGTCACTCAATGAAGTTCTTTGTCCCTTTCTGCAGTCTTGATGTTGACATTCTTCTTTCCCTCCTTCAAAACAAAGACTTTTCAAACCCTAGACGTTTCCTCCCTTAAAATGAAGACTTTTCATACCATACCCCATTAGACATTTCACTCCCTAACATGAAGACATATCAACCACACCCTTTACCTTTCAACCCCTTACATTGAAGATATTTCAATCCCTATTATTAAAGACATTTAACCCCTCTGGTGAAAAACAAAGACATTTTAACCCTATTTATCATACAATTGAATAATGCCTTTAAGGTGTTATTGCATTTGTCATTCCACTGTCATTGATGAAAAAGAAAGTTATGAAAATCTCTCTAAAGGCCAAATGCAGTTCAATGAAACTTTGCACAAATGGATTTTGATATTTTTCTTGAGTTATCTATGACATAGTAATGAAAGAAGGAGCAATGCCTTAAATGTTCTTACGTACATATAAATAAGATGTACAACATTTTTAATTACATATTTTTTTCAGTGGTTAGGAGACTTTCACAGTGGTCATGTTGTTACTTACTTGTTTTATTATGTATTTTTATTGTTAATGTAATACTGCAATTTGATAATAAATTACTCAACATTCATTGTCTATTCATTTATTTATATGCGAGCTCTAGCTAGGGAACCCCCGAAGGGGGCTCGCAAGCAAGCGAGCTTTTACGGTAATGTGCGTATATGTTATGTCCAACTACCATCACTTTTAAAAAAGTGTGATCCGAAGCATTCCGCTTGCATGTCGCTTCAAAATCGCACAGATACACCCTTCACCGTCTGTAGGCTTAAGAGTACCAAATATTGATTCATAAATGTATTTTTATTTTAAGTTCTATTAATATGAATACACAACATTCATTTCACTCATTTTATTAATATTGACGTTTCGTGCGTTCATCTGTTTTTTTTATGTACCGGCATATGAGTATGCAGTAGTGTATGTGTAAGTGTGCTGCGTGTGCATGCGTATATGTATGCGTGCATCTGTTTCTGCATGCACTCGTGCGAGTGTCTGCATATGTGCTTGCGCGTTCATGCGTGTGGGCGCATATGCGTCTACATGTGCATCAGTATTAGTTTTTAGTTTAGTTTAAACATATTTTATTTGCCATTCTGTTTTACAGGTATATATACATACACATGAGCAATAATTAGAAAAGCAAAAAGGGTTGGGCATGAAGTTCTTTTAACATTCTCGTGTGCCCTTCCCTGAAGTATTCTCCTACATTTTTGCATCAAATATTTTGATTTTTGTGCTAAATGGCGAGTATATGTGGTGCTGTTAGTGTATGCGCATGTGTATGCGTGCATATAATTGAGTGCTATAAGAGTCTATATTTCTGTAAATGTGTCAGAGATCTCAGAATGAGCATGCGTGTTCATGTGTATGCATGCATAAGTGCGCTAATTTGCATATACAGGTGAAGTATGTGTGAGTGTTTATTTGTACGTTCATGCGGTGATGTTTGTGTGTGCATGTGTTAGTGGATATTTGTCTGTGCCTGCATGTGCGTGTCATGCATAGATATATGCTCACAAGAGTATAATTGTATTCAAATTTTAAAATTTCCTCCACAATACATCCATGCTTATGAGTTTGTTTATTCCATTCGGAGCTGCTGTCTTCAGTCATCTTATCCAGTCTATTTCTTTCACCTGTCGGTAGTATTTTCCTCTGTCAATATAAGTATAGAGGAAAATACTACCGACAAGCAATGTGGTTCAAGATAGTTCAAGTCATTCAGAAGCATCAAGTTAAACACCAATTTAATAAAGAGTTTAATACTAGAGCTCACTTTGAGGCAGTGCCTTAGTTCATATTAATTTACTGCCTCAGTTCATATTAATTGAGACAAAGTGGTTGAAATGTCTTCATTTGTTGGAGGTTGAAATGTCTTTATTTTATTTAGGGGTTGAAATGTCTTATGTATTTTAAGTTATAATTCGAGAGGAATTAAGGTCTTTGATTTTACAAATTACTGAAGGGTTGAGTTGAGTTGTCGATGGGTTGAAATGTCTTGCTATCACACGGTCCACCCTAGTCCTATAAATATGACGTCGTAAATGCTTATTTATCATTTTTTTATTTTATGGCAATTACGACGTCATAAAACGCAGTTTTCCTGTCGCATGTTCCGACCGATTTTCAGTCGGGACAATTATCTATGTTATCTGCAAATTTACAACATGACATGCCTAAATATAGCAATATTTCATTAATATTACACTTATTCTTGCTTCAGACACAAAAATTACTCACATTTTCCAGTTATTAACTATGATAATCCATTTTAATTTCCACCACAGTATTTTTGTATATGCGGCTCTCAGCCGTGTAGACATTGCTCGATTCTGATTGGCTCATGTAAATCATGCAACCACCTCATGTTATACAGTACTAATTGGACGAATTATTGATAAATAGATGTTTTTTATAATATAAATCATACTTCCCCATAAAATCGGACAGAAATATATATTTTGATGATAATTTAAGTAAAATTACAATAGTTTGATTGTTTTTCTTACTGTTTAAATGACATAACCTGACTATTGAAAATATTTTCGTCTACGAAGTTTTTATGCAACTGTTAATCGGCAATATGTCAAGTGAAAGTTCTGCATACACAGTACTTGAATATAATTTCTTACCCGATTTAATTCATGTTTACTGATGATTTGATGCGTAAAGGTGAATTTTGTTATATATTTTCAGTGTCTAATCATTAGAAGCTGAGATTATGACTTTCTGTAAACTTTTTGTTAAAACTAAATATGCGACACGTTTTTGATGCATTGCCTTTAGAGGTAACGCTTGCCAATAAATGAAAAATATAAAATGTCAAAATATTAAATGTTAAAGGTTAAAGAAGCATGCTTTCCTCTAAATATTTGGAGTAGGTCCACCCCACTGTTGAAAAGTACAGACTCGTTTTAGTAATCTGCAGATATACTTGTGCCACAAACATGAGCATGCACCATACACCTTACCATATGACCATTATCTGAGTGCGATCTCGTAAAATATGTAAACTATTGGAGTAGAACTAGGAGACTGTTTGATCAGTTGATCTGCGAGTCACACCGAATGAATGTGTTGGACAGTGTGCTACTGCAAGACTTTGACTTTAGGACGTCCTGACTTTGCGACGACTGCTTACATACTTACTTTCCATAAACTTACCGTTTAATCTGTAAAAGAAATATAACGCAATTTCTAAAGATATACATACATTTACCATTTCAAATTGGGATTGTTTTGGTAAACATCAACGGGTTGTTGTTGTTGTTGTTGTTGTTTCGTGTACTCTTTTCTGTGGAAAACGCGTTTGGTTTTTTCTGCGGGACCCCTCTGATAATACCGTTATCTCGTATACTTGTGGACAGGTGGCCACTGCCGGCTAGGAATCAAAGGGTTTCTGACCATTTTCTTAAGTCCCCAGATAGAAGAACGAATATACACCAATTGTATTTTAACAGAGATAACAAATTTGATCATGTCTGGATCAGTCCGAAAGCGAGGACAAGACAAGAGTGCTGATCCTCCACCACCAACAATTTCAGAAACTTTGACAAGAGCATTCACAGCTGAAGCGAAATGGACAGACAAGGTTACTATGTTGAATATTTAAATGTGTCATGTAAATAACAGAATCTTTTAGTTTCATGTTCAAGAGGAGACACAGTGGCTGTTTTAACTTATAATTGCAAGGGGGCGTTTTGACCAAAATCATTTTTCTCAGGGGACGTTTCAAATGGCCGAAATGAGGCTGTTTTGAGTTGAGGCCATTTTAACTAGAGGCTGTTCTGTGGACGGTCACACGACTTATGCGAATCCACAGAATCCACTCTGATTTACCGGAATCCACCTTAAAAATGATTTTCAGGGCTTTATTTTTGGAAATTTATTTATGAATCGTGATGTAAGAGCGTTTTTAAAATAAAATGCATCTAGATTTGACTGTACCGATCCCTTTTTTTCGTTGTCATGTACGTATAAATTTGTCGCGCGCTATAAAAATTCGTCCGGAATCTACATAAAAATCATTTTCAGACTTATCTTGTTTGGAAATTAATGCTTGTATCTGATATCAAAGCGTTTTAAAGCAATATGCACCTAGATTTGACTGTAAAGCTACCATTTTCATTGTCATGTACGTATAAATTTGCCGCGCGGGCTATAAAAATTTATCCGGAATCCACCTTCAGAATGATTTTCAGAGTTATTAATTTGGAAATTATTACATGTATGGTGATGTCAGAGCGTTTAAAAAGCCATATGCATCTAGGTTGGACAGTACGGATCCCGTTTTTCGTTGTCATGTAGGTAATAAACTTAAGAGCAATTGACAAATACTTGAAAATACATGAAAAGCTATGAGTGCCATGAACGCTACCACTGCTATAATTACATGTGCACGTGAAAGATACAACTACTTGCGCACATGAAAGCCTAAATGGTACATGCACGATCAAGTTTCCCATGCAAATAATGTCAGACTTTTGGATTCAATAAATAGCTGTCACGTCATAAAGACAGTGTAATAGTTTCCCGCCCAAAATCAACATTCATGTTATATCATTCTTTATGATTACAATTAAATGGTTTCTTTTTATAATTCTGTTTAGTATTAAGATAAAACGCGTTTGATCTTGGGGATTTCGAGGTGATGTCATGTTTTTCATCATATTCTTCATAGACTCACATAACACGCGTTTCTTTGCGAATTGTGAGTATGTGAGCATAAGATTTTTTTAAAAGAAAAGTGCATTACTTCACCAGTTTTTCTTTGAACATTAAATTTAAATAAACACTTAACAAATATTATTTAAATATATGAATCAGTGACCAAAACACCATGAGATTACGGTACACCGCGGTTAAGTCAAAATAAGGCAGCGGTCCACGCTGCATGTACTATAATTTGTAAATGGCCATAAATGTTTCGCTAAAGTGAACTTTGAATTAAAAACTTAAACATATTCATCACAGGGTTCTCCCTAGGCCATTTTAGCGTAGCGGACCCGCTACGCTTAAATTTTAAATCCATAACTCCGCTATCCCTAAAATTAACCACTATGCTTTAGAAGATCAGCGCTACGCCTAATTTCCTGCTGATAAAGTTTTAGTGTATTCCAACAAACACAGTAAAGTGTGTCAATTTTGTTTATTGCCCGAAGCGTCTGAGATGAATCCAGTCAAACGTCACGTGATCTGTATCAGTAGACGCTTGCTATATCATGCAGTTAACACTGATACATTATTAAGACGGTCAAGGTCGTAATCATAGTGAAGCAGACGCCGTACATTGGGAAGATTAGAATAATTGCAATTACCTGTGCGATACATGTGTCAATTAAGGGATTAAGTGGATGAAAGATACTACTCGCGATGATAAAATGATTGCTGTTAATTAACTGAACAATATATGGGCTGGTAATTGGCAGTTAGCGAGAATGTCGGTAGCATTTGATGTGTTTTGGGTGAGTATTGATGACAATACATTTTTGTTCACAGTTTTCTTAGCAATTTAAAGGTGATAAGTAAAATATAAGAACTGATTGCTAAACCAGTGAGCCTTATTCTTTAGATCCCCTTCTTGAAAGGCAAATAACAATATAAAGCTAGTTTATTTGTCTGTCTGTCTGATAAAAGAATGATAGGTTTTCTGTGAACTTGACCAATGATTAAACTTACATAAATCAATATATTTGATGTAATAAAATAAATGTTCTTTTATAAATGCTTTCTTTATTATTTAACCAGCAGAATGGCTTAGAATAGCATGAAATTATAATAAAAGAGGGTAAAACTACCAAAAACTTCGCCGCATGCCACCCCTCCCGCACCCACCCCTTACGCATATAATGAGCTATCCCTTAAAAAATTCCTGGGGAGAACCCTGCATCATATTCTTTATATACTCGGCTTATTATTTCTGAAGATCGTCGTTTTGAAAACCACTTTTATCTGGTAAATAGATTTATAGAGAACGACTTCACCCCGAAAATCGCAAAACTATAGCTTCTACCATAAATTGGTAAAGATGTACTTCACCTTGAAAATCGCAAAAAACTTAATTAATCATAATAAATAAATTTATTTTACAGATGTTATCCGATGACGCTAATGAGTATGTGATCTATGATAATCAATAATACGTGAAACTATCTGGTTCCCTTACTATTTCCTGCACTTATTTTATATAGCGCGCGGTAAATTTGTGTACATACATGACTACGAAAATGGAACTCTTGATGCCAAATCTAGACCAGGGCTTTCCCCAGGAAATTATGGCATACCGGCGCCGGGATGCCTTAATTTCTAAACTAACATTTGCGGGACTCTTATAATCTGCAGGTATGCCATAAATCCTGGCCGGGATGCTTTAAAATTCAATAAACAAGGTCAATAAACATGTCAAATTAGGAAGCTTTCTCGCCAATTTCAAGCGTTTCTCTGATATTGTTAAGCGTCTACTGTACAAGATCACTCCTTACAATATTTAATGAGCGTCTGCTGTGTATCAGAAGTCGGATAGTTGGATGAGTGTCTGTTGAATACAGGGAAGACTGTTGTAAATCATCCAATTAAGAACCGATTATCTTGGCAGTTATGATGGCATATGTGAGATTAAAATCGGTATATTGTTCTTTGATGACCCGCCAACTGTGAACATGTAAGTGGTAAATGATAATCTTGTCACTTTTATTAACAGGTGATTACAGAAGGTTTATTATAACAAATTATAACCAAAAATGAAGACGATTTTAATGTAATTTAATGTTATAAATGTACTAACTGTACATCTTAAAATGCTGTCCATATCAATAAATGGCCATTCTATTGAACATGTTGACTTTTCAACATGTATTGAATTGTGGCATAATCATAATGACAAGAACAGGTCTGCAATCAAGGGCTGTGTATCTAGTGTGAGATATGTTGCAACAAGAGACAATTGTGGCATGTTTTTTAGACTGATGTAAATAAAAAAAAATGAAGCAACAGCTGTTTTGCATTAAGTACAATACAATAGCAAGTCAGTGGTAGTTCTGTGAAAAATGTACCCCATTAACCATATAAAAACATTTTGCACGAATTAGCACGTCACGCGTTGGATGCCAGGATGCCTTAAATGTTTTCTGGGGAAGGTCCTGTAGACAAATTATCATTGTAAACACTTCGCCATTATGAAACATGTATTTTTTCCAAAAATATAACTCTGAAACTCATTTTTAAGGTGGATTCCGGACAAATTTTTATAGCGCGCGACAAATTTATCCGTACATGACAACGAAAAATGGGATCGGCAATGTCAAATCAGGAATCTAGACTACCTAGTCTAGATTCCTGGTCGAATTTAGATGCGTTTTGCTTTAAAATGCTCTTTCATCACGACTCATAAATAAATTTCCAAAAATATAGCTCTGAAAATCATTTTTAAGGTGGATTCCGGTAAATCAGAGTGGATTCGGTGGATTCTGGTAAATTTGGTGGATTCCGGTAAGTCGTGTGACCGTTCTTTGGATACCGACAGTGGAGATCTTTGGGGAGGGGGCATCAGACAAGAGAACAGACACCTGTTTATCGGTATTCTGGCCAGTATGTCCGGAGAGCTATAATACAGGCTTTACAGAGCACTAGTGCCAAGTTTCTTCATTTTCAGCCTATAAATAGGCGCATAAATGGTTTTGAAACTTTTTACCCCTTTCTTTGTCACCATCATGCTGATGTACAAAATGTCATACCGGTATGTTACCTAGGCTGTATAGTCTGAAAACTAGAAAGAAAGATGAATAAAGTCAAATGCTATTTGACAAGCATGCAGTTGTTTCAGGAATGTTGTTTTTATCTTTCAGGATGAGTTTTTAGATGTAATATATTGGATGAGACAAATTATGGGTATTGTTCTTGGAATTGTGTGGGGTTTGCTGCCAATGAAAGGAATTCTGGGTCTTGCTCTGTAAGTACATCACAGTTGCTTGAGGTGTTGAATTTTCATAGCCATTTACTCCTTATTCAGTAAAACTGTTATCCCATGGATGAACTCTATAAATCAAGATCAGACAGCACATCGGTTCCGTCTGTTTAGGAGCTACACTGTTAAGTTAATATTCATTAGATTATTTCTGGACCAGAAGTGACCATTGTAGACCCAGGTCATATTGCACAGATGTGCCAGCAGATCTGGATTTACACTGATCAGGATCTGCATTGTTCACTTTTTGGTCAGAAATAACCAAATTAGTCTAAAAGCAAACAGTTCATATCCTAATCAGATTGCATGGATCTGCCAGCTGATATGGATCTATGCTGTTCGCCCATGCAATGAAGGAGGAAAGGGTTAAACTTTACACACTGGCATATTATTTTGTCAAATTTATTTCCAATATTTTAATTCAAACACAATCTTCATGAAATAAAATGTTTAATTCATACAGTGGTTTCAGCTATTAAGTTCAACCATTTTCTTTGAATGAGATATTTTTTCCCCTTGGTCGACCAGTGTAGATCCTCTTCAGCAGGCACTTCTGTTCTGTCTGATTAGCATCTACACTGTAATGACACAAATGTGCCCGATGATCTTGATCTGCACTGGTCACCAATGTGATAAAATAATTAACTGTAAAACAGACTCATAGTAATTTTACTTATTTAAATATTTTGACCGTTTGATATCAATCTCTGACTTTTAATAAAGTTCCTTAAATAATGTGTTCTCTATCTGTTTCAGGTTCTTTGCAGTAAATGTTTTAATAACCTACATATACTTCACAAGTTTTCAAAAGGTAGATGAGGAAGAGTATGGTGGCATATCAGAAATATTAAAAGAAGGACTGATGACCTCATTTTCTTCATTTCTAGTAAGTTACTCTCTCTATATATATATACATACCTTTGTGGTTTTTTCCTTCTTTATAAGGGGCCGTTTACAGGCTCCTTCTCCTCAGAAAATTTCTTTAAAATCATGCAGTTCCCAAAAGGTAACTTTACATAAGGTTTTTTCATTCCCCTTTAAAGCACAAATCACATTATTTTCCCCATTATTATACAGTATGAGCCCCCAGCAGTGGAAAAGAAGCCCTGACCTTGAATTTATTTATTTTTCTTGGATTTTGTGTGATCTGCAAATTAACCTCCATCCCACAAAATACTAACCTGGAATACAGAATTTATAATCTGAAATGGAGAAAAATGAAAACAACAAGTTTAAGAACTTCATGCACAGAATTATGAATGCACTAAGTCTTGCAGTAGCCACAGGGAATTCTTGAGGTTGGAGACTTTTAAGAAAACAATTATTCCACTTTCAGGCTAATACAACACACATTGGAAATGTTAGTTTTATGGATGTTTTTCACACAAACTTGAAAACAAATAACTAGGATGCACAACTAAATAAGGAAACAGCACAACTATCACCACTTCAAAATTAATATAGGCTAAAAATGTTGTAAAAAAAATAATCTTCTACTTAGTTTGTTACCTATATCACTTTATTACCATCGATTACATGCACTTTTTCCCATGACTTTGAAATTTCCTTTTCAAAAGAATGTCCAATACATTATGGTGCATTGCCAACAAAATTGGCAACTACCACAACCTGGCTTTTTGCACCCTCTTGGTGCACTTCTTTTTTTCGTTTTATTATCCTACTATTTCAAGTTGTGTCATATTTTAATGCTCTTTTCCACCATCATGCTGAATTATGGAAAATTAATAAATTGAAATTATTTATGTTTGCTAATACTGGAATTTGTTTTAACCCTTTACTCCATATATATACACTTTTTATAGCACTGGCAACCAGTGTAGATCTAGATCAGCCAACATATCTGTGTGGTCTGATCTGGATCGGCACTGGTCGCAGAAATAAGAAATAATCTAATGAATGTAAGGAAAATAAAACAGCACAGATGTGCTGGCTGATCTAGATCTATGCTGTTTGCCCATGCAGTAAAGGCATATCTATGGAGTAAAAGGTTTAATGAACATTTGTACTTGCAGGTCTTATGGATATTATTTTATTCATCACTACATGGTGAGACCTAGATAGAATCTTCGAGAACACAAAGCTAAACAACAGGCCATTAGTTCCATTACTACAGACACAACGGACACACCATTCTTCATGCTGCAGCAGCCTTAAGCTCACAAATCCATGCATTTTTATCAAACTGTCAATGTTGAGAATACTAAGTTTAAACCTTTACCCAATGGGATATGGCTGTTATCCCATTAGTGAACAAGGGGCATCTGTGCCATCTGATCTGTCATCACGATCTACATTGTTTGCTTTGAGATTTATTATGTTTTTTTCTGACAAAGAATTAATCAGTGTAACTCCATATCAAATGGCACAGAAGTGGCAGTTGATCTGGATCTCCACTGGTCACACATGCAGTGAAATCTGAATTAAAAGGTCAAAGACTAGTTGCAGTTATTTACAAGAATGAATATTTCTATAAGACTATATGACTCGTGATTTTACATTAGTTGATATTGATATTGTAAAAAGCATGGTTTGTAAATAATGTAAGAAAAGAAATTGTCATATAATAAGCATCTTAAACAGCTGATTTAAATAATTGTAGTATTGGATTTATTATGTATCTTAATGTAATCAGACAATTTTGCTTTGGTAATTACAGCTGTTACTGACAAACTTTAATAGTTTATATGTATTTAATACTAGAACTTGCTTCGCTTCCCTTTTTTGGTTAAAGAACACTGGATCATCAATCCTGAACCCTTTCCTCCATAAATATGCCTTTATATATAGATATAGATGAGCCAGCGGCACATCTGTGCCTTCTGATCAGGATCTGCACTGTTAGCTTTTTATCCCACACCTCATAGCAGGAGGGGCATATAGCTAAGGTCTTCGTCTGTCTGTGCGAGCACATTTCATGTCTGGTTCATAACTTTTCAACCCCTAGAAGGAATTTCATGAAACTTTAGCCAAATGTTAACCCCATTAAGATGATGTGCAGAACCCATGTTCCAACCTGGCCAGCTCAAGGTCAAGGTCACAAGTGGTGTTTGAAGATTTGAACCATGTATTTCGTGTCCGGTTCATATCTATTGAACCCCTGGAATAAATATCATGAAACTTTGATCAAATGTTAAGCCCATCAAGATGATGTGCAGAACCCATGTTCAAACCTGGCTGGCTTGAGGTCAAGGTCATTAGTTTTCTTTGAAGGTTTGAACTATTTTTTTCGTGTTTGCTCCATAACTTCCAAACTGCTAGACGGACTGTTTTAAACCTCATAATCCTTGCAAAGATGTATTTGTTTTTCAATTGAGCTATAACCTTTCTAACATTCTCACATGCAGTGGGGGATATTGCTTTTGTTCCGACTGCCTTGTTTATTCATTAGATTATTTCTAACCAAAAAGTGAACAGTGCAGATCCGATCAGACTTCACGGATGTGCTGGCTTATCTAGATCTATACTGTTCACACATTTGATAAAAGACATGTCTATGATGGAAAGCGTTCATTTGAAGTTGTGATCTAACCCATAGCTCCATAAATATGGGTTTTATCGCATGTGTAAATAGTTTAGGTCCAGATCTGGATCTACACTTTTTATCTATGCAATAACAGCCACATCCCATTGGGTAAATTGTTAAGAAATACTGCTGTGTGACCATTTATGAAGAATGTTAAGTGTTACATTGTATTGAGCTCATAACTTGTTCAACTTGTTAGTAACTGTGAATCAGTATAGAACAAAATTCCTTCCAGACCAAGTGCATTTTGCTTGATATTTAGTTTGACACACTCTACATAAAATCTTTTATACCTAATTTTGGTTTATAACTTTCTGTGTTTTTCTTTTTTGACCATACCCATGCACAGATTGATATCCTGCAGTTAGTGTTATTTTACAGTAAGTGCAGCAGAAATTAAATTGTTGAAAATGTTGCCGAAATTCTGAAAAACTTTGCAATATAAGAATTGTAATAAAGCTTAAATCACACTGGATGTAATGTTCAGAGAAATGGATTTTGTCTTGAGGGATTTTCTGAATGTACAGCTTAACTGACCTAGTAATCCTGTCATATTAACTGACTCATGTTTTAATTTGTTAACATTTTTTTTATTCAGACTTCTGAAACAAAGCATCTGGTCATATAAAAGGTATATAACACAAAGAAACTAGCAAAACAAACATAATGCTGATAATATTTTTAATCATTACAATGTTTAATTGTGAATATACATGCATATAATTATGCAACATAATATAGAGAATGTACATATTCGGCAATATTTTGAGATGTTCAGAAGAAATTGGATTGAGCAATACCATTATATAGAGCATATAAGTTAATGTTACACTTTCCATGACTTAACCCTTTACTGCCTAGATATATGTATATGTAGTTATACACACCTAATCATTTTATTACTTGGGTGAACAGTGTAGATCCAGACCCACCAGCACAACTGTTCTGTCTCATCAGGATCTGCACTGTTTGTTTTTGAATCAATTAGGTTATTTCTCATGATTAGGTGAACAGTGCAGATCCTAATCATATGGAAAGGATGTGCTAGCTGATCTGGATCTACACAAGTAGAACATGCGATTAAATACTTATACTTCAAGTAAGGGGTTAATTCATCAGTTCATCATGCAGAACCTCTCTGTATTTTAAATAATACGCAATGTTACAATATCATATACAGGCTATGTTTATATATTATCACAAAAAAGGTGCAGAGCATTTTGTAAAGTTAAATTATTAAAATGAAAGAAGTTTTTGGTTGTGGTTTTTCAGTACAGTGTAAACATTTCATTAATTATTTCACATCTAGACTGAAGTTATCTTTAATCTGAACTGCAGCCATAATGGATTGTGTTTGTGTTGATATTAGTAACCCTGGTAACCACCGATGAAGTGGTTAGTCTTTGCAACCTTAATATCCAAATAGCTTGACGCCTATTGCTTGGAAATTTTCACCAGGAGCATACCTTTGCAACTGCTGAAAGGACTGCATCAAACTTGATACAAACGTACATAGCCAATTTTCATGCCTCAAAATGTCAAGATCACCCTTGAGCATTCAAAAAAGGTTTGTTTTGAGCTTCAGCACCACAGCTATATTCACACCAGTGCTCAATACTTACTCCGAGATGCCTTTATTTACATAAAATGTGAAAGGTCACATTGGAAATAAGTTGCAAAACGCTGTTACTACTGGTGGTATCTCGCTAAACATCACCTGAGTGTTGATTGCAAGGAGATGAGTGTGGTTCAGCCATCCTATTTCATGTCAAGGTCACATATAGAACCGCCCGACCTCCTCGCGATTTATTTATTTCTTATTTATGTTTTCTTCAAACGTGGTTCATCAGACCAACTAACCTCCATCCCCCATTTTTGTTTCAAAGTCAGTGCACCACAAACAGCCTCTTACGTGAAACAAAAACTTGCTTTGATGAAATTTGGGAAACATGTGACCAAGACGCTGTTAACTTCAAGATGGCAGAAAAGTAACGCACAAATAGCATGTATTTATATCGAAAGAAGAATGAACACAAGTAAAGTATGTCAATAACACGAACGTTTAGATGATACATGCGAAATGTAAATGTTATTAATTGCAAATATATTTTATCCCAAAAAATTTCAACAAAAGAAATACCATATTGACTTTATAATGGCTGAAAAAAATTCGGAGCTCGTTTAATTTTCACGCCTCCAAATAAACGATAACGTATCAGTGCTGTTGTCAGTTACGTGTTACGTCGGTTAAATGTTGGTGAGAACGTTTCTTTACTATTTACCATACTTTTGTTGCAATATTTCAGCCAATTTTTATTTGGGTGGTTTCATTATCCCAGCCAGTATAAATATAGCTATGGATATTGTTCAATCATCCCCAAGATGCTTTTTAATTTTTGCCTTTTGCGTTCAGCTGTAATACACAGGATTTGTATTCTCAGATCCCCGTTCATAATTCGATTCTGTTCAGTTCTGCCCATTGTCTGGACTAGGGCATACATATCCTTTTATCTGGGGGCCATACGCCGCGGGTTGTGAAATTGTATTAATCTGAAAAAATACATCACTAAAGGTCCCATGTTCACCGTCATATGCAAACCATCGTTAGGGAAGGATTGGACTTGGTACTGTTAACATGTTTAAATACTGTTCTGCGCTCTGAAGTGATTTTCTTATTTAACTGCTCCTATAAGTAAATGTTTTAGGAGAATATGTTAGAAAGCGAATTATGCAAATTCTATATCTGAAAACAATATCATAAGAAGTTATTAAGAACACACCTGCCTCATGGGTAAACGTGCGGTGGAAAAACAAGTAAATGGTCGTCCAATAAAGCTTCATTTGTACGCATTTTAAGGCGTTCATCATCACCAAACAAACCAAATTCTTTCACTCTGACCAGGGTCTATACAAGCAATAGACCCTGGTCTGACCCTTTATTTTAAGCCGTCTTTCAAACTTTAAAATTGTTAAAAAACAACGATATGTACGATGCGTGTTAACCATTAAATGTTTAGCAAACCGAGCTATAAAACACATTCAAACAAGCAACATTATGAGAATAAATGTTTGAACATTAAAAAAACGCCGCAATTTCAACGGCTCAAAATATCATTTTAAAAATTATATAAAACAAGATAATGGGGGAATTTCCTTAATATGATACAGCATTGCAAGAAGATCTTGTAAAAATAACTCGTAAAGGAAATTTATCAAACTGTTTTTAGTATACAGAAAATAAAAATGTAAAACGTTCGTATAACAGTGTTACAGCATTCTTACACGAGGACGAAGTACAAAGCTTGAGATCATTATTATTTGTTTCAATGTCCATTTTGAACTGTTTTAATACACTGCACATTCAGCAATCGTTGACCCCAGTCTGCGAACATACGCCACAATAAACTCGAAACACCACGATATGCACCTTGGCATTGAATTACAAATCACCGAAAACCTCTGCACGGGCTGATGGAATTACTGCAGACCCAAGTCCTCTGGACGGTACGGACTCGGCGCTACTTCACACATCAGTTGCAGGAAAGTTGTTACTTTATCTGAAACACGGAACAAACATCAGTCTGTGACAGTAGCTCAAACATGCATATCAACAAACGCGATAATATGAATCAATACCTGTGTCCAAAATCATAAAACTAAAACTGGAGACCTGAGTCTCAAATCCCAAGTCTCCATTTCAACCAATAAGATTATTTCTCGGTGTGCTTGGTGATTTTTTTCTGAAAGTCGCATTACCTTTTTTTCAACAGAAGTTTCATTTCAATATCTCATGGAAGAAAAATGTTGCAAACTAGTTGCACCTTTTTAAAAGCGGTTATATTTTAATTAGACTACAGTAAAATCTGTCTTAAGCAGCCTCCCAAGGGAGTAACAAAAGGTGGCCGTTTAAGACAGGTAAAAAAGAACAAAATGTCAGTTTAGGGCATATTCAAACTGGCGTTTAAGACAGGTGATTGCTGAATTCAGGTGGCTGCTATGACAGGTTTTACTGTATATTGCAAAACAGTTCGATAATGTGGACGAAAAAGAGTGAAATAAAACACGTGCACTCACCGAAGTGGCCCCTATCCAATTTAAAGACAACGAAAGGAAAGTATAACAGTAAACCACCCAGAATGAACAGGGTGGCCCAGAGGAACTCGAGCTGGGGTTCTTGGATGATAGGTGCCACCACGAGGTATATGGAACACAGTACAAACACGACTGGTATTAGGATGAATACCTGAAACCATACAATGGATAGTTATTTGTTTCTGTAAGTGAAACACCAGAAAATGATATTTTCACAAATGTCCTATCCACAAAATTCTATATATACTGCAACAAACAAATGTTCTTTTTGCTTTTTTTAATTTGAATATAACGCTGACTGCTTTTTGCTCACTATGCAACTTTATGTTTAATTTGCGACTCGATGTATGCCGGCTCGTCCGACAGCAATACAATTGCTGCATCGATTCAAAGTCTTATATTAACCAAATACTGCGGACGTTTTAAGAGCTTCTGACAAAAATAAGATTTAACTTAGGTACAATTATAAACAAGTAAAAACTCTTAATTTCCCCGATAACGAAATGATAATTCCAATAGCACAGAGCCATTTACACTTGGCGGTTTACTTTCAAAATCCCAGGGAAAGATATGCCTAGGAGTTCATCTATGTAAAATTGTTTTTTATTCGTAAAAAAATAGTTATATACTTGTTACCAAGGTCTAAAAGGTCATTTTAATCAATCAGCAATTGGTCTGTAACAGTTTTACCAAGAAACCTCCATGGAATCTTCTACAATGTCAATATACACTCAACATTTGGTCCGTTAGAACGAAAAAGAGCGCGCTACTGAGGAGCAAGGAGCGATATCGCGTAAAGAAAGGTCCATTATCAGGATGGCGAGCAAGAATATACTTCATGTAACAGTTATTCGTTGTAATTTTCTAGTTGGTATAAATAAACAGACGGAAACACACTTAACAACTTTTCTAAGTATACACTATTTTGAGTATTTTATTCCCGACATTTTTCATAATTGTAAGAACGAAATAATTGCAACTGTACATGTTTTACCTATCATATGACAGTAAAGTCTTTATTTTACACTGTTTAGTTATCGACTTCCATAATGCACGTGCATTTCGAAGACTACAGCAGTTCTAAACCAAGGTAACTTAAATTCTGAGGAATATCTGCGACCGGTCTTTTTTCGGTTGTCCTTCCACACCTTCAAGCAATTTAAATCTGGTTGTGGTCTGAACTTGGAAGGCGCGTACGAAATGGACTAGGATTTCCCCAAGAGTCGTTCAGAACTGCATTACCTCCACGAAATGATGGTGGTCTTACGCGTTCTTGACTGATGTTGTGAATTTGTATTCTGTGGGTGCCAATATTCTAAATGATTGTGAGCAGCCAGTTGTCTGTCATTTTGAATATTTGTTTTACTAATAAATCAGTTAGTATTTATTGCATGTTCGTGGTAAGTTTCAGGGTAAACACTCAATTATCAAGCCAGTAATGTCCCGATACGAATGTGTATACTTGGAAAAGTTGTAAAGTGTAAATGTACCTTGATAGGTCGAGGAGCTTTAGGCTGGGTAAACCGAAGAATAATCACACACAGTACAGCCAACCCATAAAATAACCAAGATGCAAAACTGAAGAAGTCCACTAAAGATCCTATATCGGATGGGATGACCATCAAAATTGCTATAATGCACTGAAAGGTAAGTTTAGGAAAAAAACTACATATAGATTTTTAATAGCAGATAAACGGTAACATTTTACGTACTTCATGATTTGTTATTCTTTCTACATTTATCCATTGAAGACGATCTTAGAGTAAACCTTTTAAAGGTTCAGTTTACGGTTAATTGCAATTATGCATGTGGTCGTTCAGTACTTTGCAGAACATTGTCCACAAAACAAACTGCACCAGCATCAGCTCAATCAAACCGATCTATGTTTTGCGACATTTTTTGTTCTAAATGTATTAATACATTAACAAAACATGGTATTCTCTAAAAAAAAAAAAAAAAAAATCATTATGTCGGAAAATACTTTTTAGATAAAAAGTCAAGGTCCATACCGAAATAAATGTGATGAATATATAGATAAAACGATGAAAAGGGAATTTTGAAAGCAGCCGAACAAATATCAAAATATTGAAGGCTTGTTTGACATGAATATTACTGTCCACCCCGCCTAGCCCCGGGTTGACAGCAACTCAATATTTTTATAAATATTAATATCGTGTTTAAAGACTTTCGAAGGCGTAATTGATAACAGTACTGATTGAAAGTACGGGGCGACGTTTTACGGCCGCAAGATAATAAAAGTGCAACTTTCTTTATCAACAATGTCTGTAGTAGTGTTTACTGTCAAAACAAATGATACAGCTTACTATACGGACCATTCCCACTTCTCACTCAATCTTTGCCTCTCTCACAATACTTATTTTCTCAGCCTTGCACCACTGAAGTGTTGGTTAGATGTGCTTTTGTTAACCATATCTAAGCAGAATCATTGTCAGTGATAAAACATACTTTCAAAAAGGTCCATTAACAAGCGAATCAACTTACTATTAACTTGTTTGTGCATGGTACTACTTTCTGTTAAAACAAGTAAAGGCAGAGGAGTATAAAGTTTGACGTTGGACGCAAGAAAGAACAGCTGGTAAATGCATATTACAACTCACTCTTAAAACAAGTGAAGGTAGGGAGGATAACGTTTGACATGTATGTACGTAAGAAATAACAGCTGGTAAGTGCTGAATACAACTTACTGTTTAAACAAGTGAAGGCAGAGGAGTATAAAGTTTGACATGGACGTAAGACAGAACAGCTGGTAAGGGCAGATACAGCTTTCTGTTTAAACAAGTGAAATAGATGAAAAGGGAACTTTGAAAGCCACCGAACACGACAAATATGAAAATACTGCAGGCTCGGTTTGATTTAGCCTGTTTATGGGCAGTAATGGGAATGCATATTACTACCCACGCCGCCTAGCCCCGGATTGAGCGCAACTCAGTAATTACACCATTAAATATTACAATTTCGATCCATCCTAAACGATGGTATGCATATGGCGGTGAACATGGAACCTTCAATGAGGTATTTTCAGATTAATACCATTCCATGTTCAGCGGCGTATGGTTCCAGATAAAAGAATGGATTTGCCCTAAACGAGAAAACAATCGGCGGAACTTAACAGAATAGAATTTTGACAGGGGATCTTAGAATATAAACCCTGCATATCACAGACGACGCCATAGGCAAAATTTAAAAAGCAGGAAGTATATCCTTGGGGGTGATTGGACAATATCCAAATCTATATTGGCTGGGATATTGAAACCACCTATCTATAAACTGGCCGAAATATTACAACAAAAGTAATTTTAGAAATACATAAACATAGTACATAAGTATCGTGCTCAACGACCTTCAAAGGACTGATAACTGCACAGAGGAGTATTAAGTTTCACATGGGCGTAAGACAGAACAGCTGGTAAGGGCAGATACAACTTACTGTTAAAACAAGTGAAGGCAGAGGAGTATTAAGTTTGACATGGACGTAAGACAGAACAGCTGGTAAGTGCAGATACAACTTACTGTTTAAACAAGTGAAGGCAGAGGATAATTAAGTTTGACATGGACGTAAGACAGAACAGTTGGTAAGGGCAGATACAACTTACTGTTAAAACAAGTGAAGGCAGAGGAGTATTAAGTTTGACATGGACGTAAGACAGAACAGCTGGTAAGTACAGATACAACTTACTGTTTAAACAAGTGAAGGCAGAGGAGTAATAAGTTTGACATGGACGTAAGACAGAACAGCTGGTAAGTGCAGATACAACTTAATGTTTAAACAAGTGAAGGCAGAGGAGTATTAAGTTTGACATGGACGTAAGACAGAACAGCTGGTAAGTGCAGATACAACTTACTGTTTAAACAAGTGAAGGCAGAGGAGTATTAAGTTTGACATGGACGTAAGACAGAACAGCTGGTAAGTTGTTGTTATAAAAAGTGACGGAAGAGGAGTATAACAGGTGACATGGACGTATGCCGGAACAGCTGGTAAGTGCAGGGTAAAACTTACTGTTAATTTTTAAAAACAAGTGAAGGTATGGGAGTATAACGTTGGCATGGACGTAAGAAAAAACAGCATGTAAGTGCTGGGTACAACTTACTGTTGAAACGAGTGAAGGTATGGGAGTATAACGTTTGACATGGACGTAAGAAAGAACAGCTGGTAAATGCTGGGTACAACTTAATTACTGTTAAAACGAGTGAATGTATGGGAGTATAACGTTTGACATGGACGTAAGAAAAAACAGCATGTAAGTGCTGGGTACAACTTACTGTTAAAACGAGTGAAGGTATGGGAGTATAACGTTTGACATGGACGTAAGAAAGAACAGCTGGTAAGTGCTGGGTACAACTTACTGTTAAAACGAGTGAAGGTATGGGAGTATAACGTTTGACATGGACGTAAGAAAGAACAGCTGGTAAGTGCTGTGTACAACTTACTGTTAAAACGAGTGAAGGTAGGGGAGTATAACGTTTGACATGGACGTAAGACAGAACAGCTGGTAAGTGTTCTTCACGTGCAGCCGCAAATACCATTCTGCATATGAAATGAAAACAAACAAACACAGGTTAAAATATATCAATCATTCTAATAGGTTGCTCCTAAAGAGTATGAAGTCATGTTAAGAAGAAAGAATTTAAGAAACAGATTAGAAACACATCCATGTTTAACATCTTAACACGACGTTAATAAACAAACAAATATAAAAAGAATATAGACATACCGCCACTCTAATTACATTCTCAACGAAAATAGTTACAATCGTTTTTAGAACGTCTTAAATAAGAAATAAATGCTAGAACTAAAACACCTAACTGGAAAACTGTCCAAATTTGGTGAACACAGCTTACTGTGTCGTTTTCATGAAGTCTCATAAACTGTTTTTAGAGTGCCTTAGTCATGTGCACGGGTAGCCAACACAGTTATGGTTAGACGAAAACGAGTTTCTAGATTGTAATGCTTGAGTCATGAGTTTAATTTATGCGGCATTGGCTGTCGCAAATTACACATGTTCTTTTATGATACGCAGATCGTGCGTTTATGTTCGAATTCCGAAGGAAAGATCAGCACATATACTGTTCCACATCACCAAAGTGAATCTTTAGCCGTAAAATGTCTCCCCGTACATTTAATCAATGCTTATATTAATTATATAGCCCTTTGAATGTCTTTGAGCATGATACCTATATTTGTGTAAATATTGAGTTGCACTGAATCCGGGGCTAGTAATATGCGAAGCCATTACTGCTCATGAACAGGCTCAATCAAAATAAGCCTGCAATATTTTGATATTTGCCTTTTACATCTATTTGTAGATGGACGCATTTACCTTCCGGAAGCGAACAGATATCCGTTCGCAGCCCCAATCGTAGAGAAGAGCACAGCAATAGGCATTATGATGTAGGCACTACCTAGCATTTCTTTGCCCCATTCCTGCAATGATGATACTTCAGCTCAGCCAGGTTATGAGTATAATGCTTTTAAATAATGAAATGCTATAGAGTAACTTCCTGCCAAATACTCTGATTCGAAATATTACACGTGATTAGGTTCGTGAAGTTAGCAGCACAGCAGCACGGTAAGCATCCTAGCGGGTAACCAGCTTAGCAGACTGGAGACATGCCAGATCCGGGTACAAGATAATTAAACTGAGATCGGAAACTAGTCTAAATTCTCAAGCATCTGATTGGCTAAAATCGAGACAAGACTCGATTTCAGTCACTCATACGCTTGAGATTTCAGACTTGACTCCAACATTAGTTTTTTATGATATTGTGTTCATAGATTGACGCGTCACATTGTTCTCAAGCCGTTACATTATGTGTCAGAAGATATATTATGTGAAGAAAGACACTTTGTGAATGAAAATATCGAAAATAAGTAAGTGACTATATATTTAAAATGTACAGGAACTGTGAAAACAATCAAACACGCAATGTATAAGCCATTTACAGAAAATCAGAAAATTTATAAGCACTGCATGAAATTTCTAAAAAATATGTATGACCAATAGTGATTTTCAACAGTGCTAAGCGTTATTTTTATGAATTTAAATTGTCTGTACCACAGCCACAGCGGTGGAACTCAGCAGACCAGCTTTGGATAGCACGGCGAGGTAGGATATGTTAGTCAGAACGTAAACCACCGTCACAAGTAACACGCCTATAATATTAGCCCGGGGTAGATTTCTGAAAAAAAAAGAGATCCTGTTTATTAAATTCATACATATTAAACTAACAGACAAATATTTATACGTATTAAAATTTTGATTTACATAACTAAATTTATATGTATAATAATTTTACTGCGATACCAAATGATTTGTATAAATTACACTGAGAAAGTTAAAAGTAGTTGTTATTTCAAACAGGAAATACAAAGAAACACAAGCTTGAAGAAAAAAAGAAAACGATCTGAAAATTGTTATGGAATAAATGATTCCGCGGAAGTTATCATTTAAGGTCGAAACGTTGGGCAGATATTTCCATGAGTCCAGTTTACAAATTCAGTTTCTCGTTAACGATTTACTTTCACGTTAATTATTTTAAACAATCAAGAAGGAATATTATCATTTTTAAAACTTAAATATTTGAACGAATAATAGGGTATCCGAATACCTAAACCGTATCCGGTACGAACTTACTGTTCGGATATCCGGATAACCGTTCCCGTCCCTAGAATATTTCATTATGAAACACATTCCTGTCACTTACTTGTACGGATTCTTTAATTCTTCTGTTAAATAATTTAATGTGTTCCTAAAACAGACAAGATGTTATTTTTTGAAAATTACTGCCCATTAATCAAAGTTTTGTAAATAAAACTTGATATCATTATTAATTCGGTTAAAACAGCGTGTCGATTAGCATTCCAAACATGTGATCTAAAACAAATCAAAAAATTTATAATCTGTATTCTTTTTCTTCCGCATCTGTGTGAAACATCTAATTTCGTTCATATTTGGCTAAATTATTAACCTCGCGGCGGATCAAATCACAGACTCCCACCAGAAAACTATAATTTTTTTTGTCATTAATAAAGAGCATGTAATAGGTTGTAATAAGAAAACGATGCCAATTATTTTTTGTCATCAAATTGTAGGAAGTAAAAGTTTCTTATAAAAACGATGTCTTCTTTTAGAATCAACACCTGGAAATCATCGGTCCTTTGTAATAAAATATCTTGCCAACGCTTCCATCATTATTGTTGCATAATAAAACTTTGTTGTGCGAAATTTCTAATATTGGAAATTGCAGATCTGTTCCTACATATAACAGCATGAATGCCTGTCGTAAAAAATCATACCAGCCGTCGTAGGCCCACATGGCATCGTAAAAGGACAAAGCAATCGTTTTGGGAGACTGGGACGAACCTTCAAAACCACTGTCTAGTTCTTCGGTTCCGCCTGAAATGTGAAATGTGTAAACCGTCGATAGACGAAGTCTAATAATCTGTAAAAGACGAAGTATAATAGCCGGAAATAGACGAAGTCTAATAACCGGAGATAAACGAAGTCTAATAATCGGAAAAAGACTAAGTCTAATAATCTGTCAAAGAAGAAGTATAATAGCCGGAGATAGACGAAGTCTACTAACCAGAGATAAACGAAGTCTAATAATCGGTAAAAGACGAAGTATAATAATCTGAAATAGACGAAGTCTAATAGACGGAGATAGACGAAGTCTAATAGCTGAAATATACAAAGTTTAATAACCGGAGATAGGCAAAGTCTCATAACCGGAGAGGCTGCAGGCAATGCATAACAAACTCTTTACAAGCAGACAGACAACTGTTATAAAACGTAAAAGAACAGTAATTTGTAATCATTAGGTTTTTTATGCAAAATTAGAAAAAGTAATTGCCCGTAAAATGTTTTTAGTGTAGTTATTAGTTTCAATTATCACCCATGGCTATATATAGACTTCTTGAACTATCTTTTAGGGGGGTACGTAGGGTATGTACTGTGTCTGTTTCTTGCATGGTTGGCCAGGTGCTGCTGTCGTACGTGCATGGACTTGGGGGTTACCTATACATTTAAACCTAACATGCTTTTTTTTATTTTTCATTAAATTATAGGACCCATTTGTTGTATATTATAATTTAAACATGTTATCCAAACAGTTTACATACCTTGCCCTAATTTAACAAATCCACCGATGATAATTATTGCAAGTGCGATTAGTTTTGATACGGTGAAAAAGACCTGCACATATGATCCAAGCCTTGAATCATAACAATTGATGATACACAATGTCACTGAAAGACAGAAATCATCATTGTATGATAATTTTAGAAAATTTGAATTAATTAATTGCGTTTATATATGGTCTAGATATATGCGACAAGTAACGACAAAAGGAGGCTTATAACCTATGACCACATCAGCCTGAGCCTCCTGTAGTCTGATGTGATTATATAAACTGTTCGCCTGTCAGTCTGAAAAGCATTCTCAATGCATTTAGAACAGTATATATCCATTCTGGACGCTTATACTTTGACCAGGCTTCACTTACCGCAAAGTCAATTACTCTTACTTGCATGGTGAATCACATATTTATACATCGAAGAAGATATTGGCAGAGACCAAAGCTTACATGTTTTAGTTCTTTACCATTTTTTTTTTAAATTGATTTGACTTTGACAAGTATTCGTGTAAAAGTGTGTGTTTAAATGCGACTGGAAGAAGTTTAGAATCGATTTCGGACCATACTGAATAAAGTAACATACATAAGAGGACTGCAGCAATAATTTTCTGCGGCGGCAGTGGTGATCCGCAGTTCTCAAAGAATGTCGCCAGGTAAGAAGCAAACGTCATGCTGACAATCGCAACCCCAGATGGCTGAAGCATACATGCACACATGCAGTTGACAATGTATGTTAACACTGTGTTGTTCAATAACAATAAACACAACACAAACAAACTGGTCGAAAAGGCTTTAAACGTTTATATAATTCAACTAACAACGACGAAAGCACATTAGGATATAAGTGCGACAAGATATCCAACAAAATTCATAAAATAACAACTTCTCTGGATGGTACCTGGAGTAGAGGCTGCTCAATATTTACCAAAAACATTCACCCAAATCACTGTAGTTGTATATTACGACCAATTACGACCAATATGTGTTACGAGACTGGTGCTCCCTGCAACAAGTCACGAAAATTCACCCAATAGAATGCTCCATTGCCATTGTCTTGATTTTCTACTTTATGTAAGAAATCAAAGACTGATTTCCACGACTATTAACTAGTTTCTAGTTGAAATATTTGTCTTACTATATATTTGCTTATGTAGACAGTCTATTATTTTCGATAACTCTGACACTGGCCACAAATTCAGGTAGTTTTATTCTTAGCAATGCAGCGTTAAAACAACAATACAAGTTTAACAACAATACAAGATATGTTCAAAATAATGTTAGGCGAGCTAAATATTGTTCATAGTAATGTTGTTGATTTTGTACTGCGTGTACAGATCAAGAAAACTGCTTAACAAGTCTGGAGTCTTGTAATATGATCATTCTTTACTCTTTTCAAGACAACTCTTCCTAAAATTGGGACACACCATTGGAAAAGGTTTCTTCGGACAGCTGACATCATCGTTAAAATTACGTTTAAAGTTGACAGATGACTTTACTTCTTACGCAGTCCGATGTAAAACTAGCATTATTTAGTCATAATATGTAATAAAACCACATAATTGTCATGAGCGCGGATACAAATCATAGATTCATCGAAGCTTGAACCATATCTTGAACCGTATCGCCAGTTCTCCAACAACTTTACTTCTTACCTGAATCACTATGGTCCTTGTCCAACTAAACAGATAAGCAACGAATGGCGGGAATGTTTCTAAAAGGTAAACGTATTCCCCACCAGACCTCGGGATCATCGTGCCCAGTTCTGCATACGACAGCGCTCCTGGAGAAAAATATATAACGATGCCAAATAGAGTTTAACAACCCAATAGAACCTATTAGAACCAACACTGAAGAAATAACACTGAACCTAAGAAAAGATGAAATGTCTGAATTGTTATTTGACCTGTTTTATCTCGTTGAAAAATCTACATGCCAGTTTATGAACAAGATTTGAAACTTCGGCAAAAGTCCGATTACCGTTAGGGCCGGCTGCCCAGACTAAAGTGTTTAAATCATAAAAATCAAGTAAAAAAACAAACTTTCATAATATTTAATGTAATGTAAATTATATGGTATTATTTTTGTGCAAAGTACAATCTGAATTTTTTTCTTTTTTTCTTTTTTTTTTTTGGGGGGGGGGGGGGTACTGTTATTATTATTATTATTAGTCACTGTTTTTTTCCTCCTTTAGCCATGTACAGACATTACCCTCTAAAAATTTCGTTTATATCAAGCAGTTTCCAGAAGTTCAACTAACCTCATATTTTTTCATTCTCCTATAGAGCTAAATGTCGCATTTCCCTCTAATTATGATAATGATGATGATGGTATAATGCATCTCATTTTTATTTATTTGGTTTATGAGATGATCTTTTTAGAGACTTACACATTTATCTAAACATCTATTTAAAGTACTACATGGATGTGTGTATTACACATCCTAAGCAAGAATAATGAATCTTAATTAAATGCCTTGTTAGTTATTGCGGATATTTAGTCCTTTAAAAGAACCTAACACACTCAAAACTAGCTTTAATTGTGTACAATATGTTGGAAAAAGGGTTAAAACATAAATATGCGTAAGTGCTATAATATTAAAAAAAGAAAAAAGAAATTTCAAAACTGGGGACATTTTGGGGGCTATTTGACAAATTTCAAAATGATAGTGGGGGCTATTTGACCAAAATGGGGACAATTTGACTTGGGGGCTATTTGACTTGATGGCTTTTTGACTAGGTTCCGTTCATAGTTATTAAATAACCGGGAACGTACTTATTTTTGGTCGGACGAACAGATAGAAGAGTCAAACGCGGATTAAGCATATCTACTTACATGTAATAGCTCATTCAAATTATCTGCAGTAATTTGAGTACAATATTATGAATTACAGAGGGATAGTATAATTATTACGATTAATACACGGATACGTTGACGATTTATAAAACCTCAACTGAGAACTTTTTAAGTACAAAATCTACAAACACTACTTATGCATAGCAAACGTTCTCTTGTAGAAATTCAAAGTAAAAAGTAACACTAAATCGTTTTAAAAATTTGAATACAGCACAACACACCAAGCGCGACCAGTCTTTAGAAGTTGCTAATAATCATATGGATTGTAATTTCCTTTAAATTACGGTTCAAGTTTCTAAGTATGTCGTACCGTTTTGTAGAGGGACTAACTGCTGGTTTTAATAAGCCAGGCTGTGCCGAGTTACAACTCTTAAATTAATAACAGTTGCTCAAGATCAGAATTTTCTCGCCCGAACATAACTTACGTAAAAACGATACTTTAAAAAAAAAAACATGCAAAATACACTAAAGCTCGTGTGTGATGTTTGGGGTGATGGTGGGATGGGGCTTTTTCAGCACTGGGAAACTCTAGTTAATCTGGTTAGTTTAATCGTGATTATTAGAAACGATCAATCAATGGTCATTTCATAAAGACAATACCTCGAGCCAAAAAGTGACTCTATTTGGCAATTGCTGTAAAGTGCGGCGGTAAATCGCACATACATGTGAGCTACATTTCAAATGCAGAAGACTCACCAAGCAATGATATGATGCCACTGGCTGCCCACACTACCAAGCTAAGACCAACAGAACCCGTTCCTGTCAAAACACCCTTAGGTGAAATGAAGATACCAGAACCTAAATGTAAAAAGGTCACATTTAAATCTCGATACATGTTATCATCTGAGTGCAAAAATGGTATTAATACCATTAAAATAAGAAGGAATGTTACCGGCTTTTGCGCTAAGGTGACGAAATTTACTTTTATCTGCAAAGAATGTAAGACTATGTTAAAGAAGAGGTTACATTAAAGAGATACAAAACAGCTTTATCGCATTTTAAAGAGAATATTTATCTCAAAGAATTCTATATAGAACACACAAACTCATCGAACCACTACTACAGCGTTTTGGTTTGGGTAGTATTTGACTATTTGGTTGAATCATTTACCTGATGCTGATGACTTAATACCCTGGGCATCTTAAGAGTTAATAAACAAACATGATAAATTTGCTCAGTTTTAGAAATAGGGTCTATTTTATTTGTTATGGTATCCTTTCTGGACCAGTGTTCATTATACAATGTATTTTTATTTGTATACGACATCGCGGCCAACGCCCGCCCACTCCCATCTCCACTCCCCTCCAGAGGTCTCCTAGATGGAGCGTTTACCTATAACGCTTCCAACGATGAACGAGATGCCGCTGATAATGCCCACATTCCGTCGAAGCTTCACCACGTTCTCAGTATCCTCCGTGACGTCATTGATTGTCTCGTCTGCGTTCTCGTGTCTTTTTCTTACTGTTGAAACAAAAAAAAAACAATTAGGGCCTATTAATGAGTATCGAGGTCTCCGCAATAATTAAGTTATAAATACCTACGTCAACAACAGCAGTAAAATTTAACAAATGTCATACATACTACACACATGGAAAAAAATACTTTAACAAACATGAAAAATGAATACAAAAATACACATGCAACATGATTTTTTAAAACAAACTTTAACAAACATTTAAAAAAATGAATACAAAAACACATAAAATGTTTGGCATCAGGAAGCCGCAAAGTTGTGTCAGAGTTTGAATATATAGATATTAGAGAAATCCAAATATTCTAGGTCTATTCTGGGGATGGGGGTTGTGTGGCATGGTGGGGCACACGAGTTTTCCAAAAGTGAAGTTCGTCTATTAACAGTACTAAATGATCAACATTCGTCAAAATACTTTAAATTAAATCATGAAAGTTATTAATGAATCAGTCTAGTAACTGACCAGACTTAAATTATGCAAAGTGTCGTTATAAACTTTTGTTGTCTGTTCACAGTGCACCTTCTTTCGTGGGACGATGAACATATAGTGCAACAAACTAGAAATACAATTTGATTGCGTAAAAATAAAGCTGAAAACAACACAAAGAAAGTTGCATGACATTGTACAAAATATATTCACTTAAATTTGTTAATTTATATCGTCAAAATTATTTTGGAAGTTATTTATTTTCAGAAAAAAGAAGGTGAGGTTATTTGAAACCCTTCGAATCATAACTCATTGTTTCGAATCATAACTCATTGTAATGTAACAACTTTAAAAGAGTCGATTTCAGTATAGAAGTAATTTTCTATGATTTTCATCCATGAATTTCATCTTGCTAGTTCCTGTGTGTCTGGTTTGTCCTAGATTTGTTATTTCAACAGTTAGCATGACCTGATGACAGAATATGGTTCATAACTGGGGTTGAGGACAACTTGAGGACAACCTTTTTTTTATTTATGACGCTAATATCCTTATAAAGGGGTTTGCGTCTGTTAATAATTAGCATGCTTACAGGCTAACTCCTTTTATGGGGACTAAACTCTGTCAACATGTTAGCGCGAACCATTGACAGACAGAGAGATCAAGTGGGTCTACAGGAGAGAAAAAGGGGAGTTCTCCGGGGCTTTTTGGACAAGTTTAAATTATTACAGAACAATTTTGAAGCTTTCGAATTTCGAAAATACTTGACCCTTTTGATTAAGTATAGACTTATTTTACTGGTTTAAACCCCCAGTGGCAATTTGTTTTGCCACTGACCGTTCCAAGGCGGTATCCTCTAAGGTTCTCTTCTTTGTTGATTGTTTGTTGCTTCCTTTTTGAATTGACATACTTATAAAAACATGCTCTCTCTCTCTCTCTTCCTCTCTTCTTTTTCACTGCGTGGGGAGGCTGTGTTTTTTGAGTGTGGCGATTCCTTATATGCATATATTACTTTTTTTTATACGAGTGCTTGTTAATATATGATTTCGGCTCTCAATATTATTAATATTCAGAGTGTTTGAAATGAATATAACATCAGTCTAAAACGATTAAATTACTTATTAAACAAACCGCTGTTTGGACCAATCAATACTCGTATATTGCACATTTTGGTTGACTATACCTAGACATTACAAAAAGTTATTGATTGACATAAAGACGTGCAATATCTGGAAAATCGCCAACATCCAACGATAAATCTTTAAGTAATCCATCTTCTGAACCATTTATCTCTTCTTTATATCGCCATAAAATTGTTGTTATTCAATCCTGTTAGTTACCACAAAATAAGGTATTTTTGCTAAGGGCGGTCGATCATCATCATCAGCATCATCGCCACCACCACTATCATCATCACTATCATCATAATGACTACCACCATCAACAACAACAACAATACCCTTACTTCTACATGTTTGTATTCATAGTAATAAAAATTTATAATAATCGTTGAAATATCTCTAGCCTTAAAGCTGTAAATGAACAAAAATATACATACTGTGCATTATGTTGTTTCTTTCTTTTCATTAAAGCATATATCCGGTATTAAAAACAAATTAACCGCACCTGAATTCAAATGTTTAGAACTCCGTAAACACATATAACGAATACGTTTCATCCGATTGCAGCATGACTAAATCTTTGTATAAGGATGTTTATTGTGCCTTTTTAAATAAATTTGCTTTTTGCACATTCATTAGTATGTATAAAGTTAAATGACAAAACGCGTTGCCTCGAGCATTTTCACGTTTAACATGGTATGTACACAGATAATGAGAATCGCGGATAATGATAGATTGTAGGTATAATGATAGATCGCCAGACCGGAGAAAACAGCATGGAGAAGTTAGTTATTGTATGAATTTCGTGTTATTGTGAGCTAATTTTAATCTATTGCGCTAGATAACCATCAAGCGATGCCCTATCCTTCCTCTGATACCCATACATTTGGAATCGGCCGGCAGATAAAGTAAAAAGAAAACAACAGGAAAATGATGACGCAACATCCCAGATTTCTACAAAAAAACTACGTATTATGCCCATGAAAAATATATTTAAAGGTGTTTTTTTGTGTAAATGACAATGCTGTTATTAAAGCCCAAAACATCGACAATCAATATGCCAACCCGCTTTAGCCAGTATTATGAGTATATTCCTAAACAAACGTCTTTTTTTCTGAGGCACCTGAAGCAAATGGATAACGGGGATTCGCTCGGTTGATAATGGGAAATTCAAATATTCATGAAATGGATAATGGTGGAGTTTTCGTGATGCTCCTAATTTCAGATACAATTTTTTTATTTTAATAACTCTTGTATATAGTCCTTTTTGCTATCCACTATGATCATTACAAAACATCTGTATCTATTCATTGTATTTATGACCAATTTGGTCGTAGCTTTAATCAAATTAAAGCGTTACTATGGCAAGAGGTATTGTACGGTGTTCCGTTGAGGCCATCGTTGTTTAGCCCTGTCGACATCTTCGGCGAGAACACGAAACAATGATGCGAGATCGCGAAAACACGAGCACTTTGATGTGAAGTGTCTTTTAACATAATTTTATAACACAATTTTCAAATATCCGGGTCTCATCTATACAGAATACTTACGTTTGCATGCTTTTATATACAACTGTAAATCGCAAGTCAAAACATTTTGATGTACCTTTTCAAAACTGTTCATTAATTCCCACTGGAAGACCAATAAAAGTGAAGAAACATAGTTTCACGTGGCTGTATTTATATTTTGGATGCTCAAGTTGTTTGAAAAAAAATGCTTTATTTACATAGAACAGACACACAGAGAAAAGAAATACCGTTTGCATCAGAAGTCTGGAATGGCTGTTTAAAACGTCTATATAGAAAAATAATAAAGGTATCAGGTAAACACTTATTTACAATATTTTGCAGTCATCTTTCAAAATTATGTAAGATATTTTAAGCAGTACATTAATATGTTTTTCTTCAAATCGAAAGTAGAACCAAGATGAAAGTTTTTCTAGAATTTCTTGAATTAGACGAATTGGCACTAAACATTCTAGACCAGCATATACTTATTTGAGGTATGAGTTGGTTTAGTATATTGTTCATTAATTTCAGAGTTCTCATGCAAACGGTTTTTCTTTTGTTTTAGTATGTGCTTGATAATTAGAACATGAATTAGACTAAATTGTAAAGATTAACCCCGTCCTTAGCTAAATACATTTCTTTACTAAAATCTATATGGCAATATGTATTTCCCCAAAAAATCATTTTCGAAATTTTAGCCAGTTTTCGCCATTTGCAATGTTTGCGACCTCTTAAGCGTTACTCACGAAACAAATTTCTCTCACACCAGATCATGCGAGTACTAATTAGACTAAAATTTCTGCGATATTCGCTCTTTTTCAGTCAATTATAAGTCTTGCATATTGGCACAATTAATAAAAACCACAACTAATGCATGCTATTTAATTGATACAGTTTTTTAAACAGTAACTACCCAATTGGCAAAGGACGCCACTCTCAAAAGCGGTCTTATGTATAACGTATGGCTCCCATTACACGAATACGTATCTTAAACCATAATAGTTATAGTAATTAACTAACGTATTTATCACCGCCAAATACAGATTCGCTTAACCCGGGTGTTAAGAGGCTTTGGGTTAGTTCTTAGTTGATGCCTTTGCGACAGAACGAAATTAACATGCAAAAAGCATAGAATAAATAGTATTTAGGTTGAAATAAGGTATATCAAGCCACGAATTCACGTTATCCACTGACTTTTTCTAGGCGAATCCCCGTTATCCATTTTGCTTCAGGAGCCTCAGAAAAGAAGACGTTTGTTAGGGAATGTACTCATAATACTGGCTAAAGCGGGGTGGCATATTGATTGTCGATGTTTGGGCTTTGATAACAACAGCGTCGTTTACAAAAAAAACAACACCTTTAAATATATTTTTAATGAGCATGATATGTAGTTTTTTTGTAGAAATCTGGGATGTTGCGTGATCATTTTCATGTTTTTTACTTTATCTGCCGGCCGATTCCAAATGTATGGGTATCAGAGGAAGGGTAGGACATCGCTTGATGGTTATCTATCGCAAAAGATAAGTATTAGATCACAATATCATGAAATTCATACAATAACTAACCTCTCCATGCTTTTTTCTCCAATCAGGCGATCTTTCATTATACTCACAATCTATCATTATCCTCGATTCTCATTATCTGGGTACATACCGTGTTTAAATGAGCTGCTGGATTATGAACTCATCAAAATATTTTTCGTTTTAATATAGAAAAATAAGGTTTTTTTAAAGAAAATCTTAACTATGTACATAGTTAATGTACTTTATGCCGGTACAAACATTCTTGAAAACACAAGTACATTGTATCAGGTTTTTCGCTGTTGTATTTAATATCAGGTGTGCAAGTGTTTTCATCAACTGAAACCTGCGGCCAGAAATTATAGCTCCTGTCGCATACAGGTCACAGGTTGTCCGTACAGTGTGTTTTATGCGACAACTCACATTTATGCAGAAGACAGGTCCTTTCATTCCGCACTAACCTCAGAAAGTTAAGTGATTCTGTATTTCAAATAAGGTAGACATGATTTACTGCTAGTGAAATAAATAGGGAAATTGTCCACGACCAAAGAATTATAAAACAGGGATTGGAGACCAGTATCAAATCTCAAGAATTTATTGGCTGAAATAGAGACAAGTCGCCATTTCAGACAATCCGATGCTTTATATTTAAGACAAGTTTCCTTTCTCAGTTTTATTATCGTCTGACTAGTACTCCGAATCTGATCTAACATGTACGTCAACAATTAAGTAGTTTCTTTTTATGGCGGCACACAGTATATGCATTTTTGGCGTAATGATAACACAAAGGCCTGAAAATATCAAGCATAATCCATCCCTTTTCCACAAAGGTTATCTCTTTCGTTAATTGTTTGATGTGTCTTGTTTGACTTGTTTGTCTGCACTAAAAATAACGTTTTTTTACCCGCCGGTGCGCGCATATGGAACAATAATACTATATTTAGTTTAGATAAATAAAAAGAGAAAAAGTTAGATAATCAGCTTTTCCTATTTTCGAAGAGTTTGCTACATAATATAGTTTGGCACTTTCGAAGAGTTTGCAACATAATATATTTTGGGACTCTCCACTACACTGCATTTACTGTGGTAACATTTTATTTGGCTCAGGTTTTAATTTCGCGCATTTCGCCCTATGGGTAAATGCGCGAATTTTAACCCTAGCAAAATTAAACTATGACTGTAGTGATATGTTTTTATAGAAAAAAATACAATCGCGCGAATTTAGGCCTCGCGAATATATCTTGTGTAACATTGTCTTACTGTCTGTATATTTGTGCCAAACAACGTAAATACCTCTATTCAATACAGAAAACTAGTCCGGCTGCGTAACCATTAGGTCCTATGTGCGATCTATGCCATGTGTCTGAAAATTTAAAAAAAAAAATCACGTCTAAAAAAAATACAACGTCCATAGATCTAGTAGGTTGAAAACCGAAACGTTCCAAGTTTAGTAACAGAAGATCGTGATGAAGGACTTGAAGAAATGGGCTAGATTGGGACTGCTATAGATCAAAGCCCCATGCATTGTTTTAGTCTGATTAGATGCACACAAGGGCGTGCTTGCAGATAACATACATCAGGTTATTTCTGACCAATAAGCGAACAATGAAGATCCTGATTAGATTACACGAAGATGCAGGCTTGTCTGATCTTCTCTGATCGCGCGTAGGAATCAGTTTCCGTGATGCATAAATGTTAGGCTCGTTTATAATTATATTTCAGATCGAAAGTTGTAGCGTAGTAAGTAATTAAATCCCAGGTGTATATCAAACGAACACTGATTAAAGTTTCTAAGTAGATTTACTTTTCCGTTTCTAAAGTTACTAGATCAAATATTAAAGTTTTAAAGTTCTGCACAGTTTCTCTCATAAGTAAATAAACTAACAATAATTTCTAGCATGTATCTTGACTGACATAAGTTCCCCTTATAATAAATTTAGTAATTTAGAGTTCCCCTTGCCAAAAGAGTTCTAAAGTGAATTCGATTTGCCTTCCTTAGCCTAGCTTTTATTCGAAATCCCCGACATAGGCGTATAGTACCCGAATGAATCATTTTGACAAGATAATAGCGTTTCGGGCGTACTTTCTGTCATTTACTCAAGATGCATGCGTGTATACATGGTTTATATTAATAATAAAATGACATAAAAGCAATTAGTAAGTCACGTATACATAAACATGACCTCCGACCAAAAGTGATTTGACAGTTTGATTAAAGACGTAATTCTTACGAAGGTCTTAGGGTGTAGTAATACAAACACTAGTTACGTTCCAAAAATACTTTATATCTAGATCAGTTTTTAACAGTTTTTAACAGTTTAGCTATTACTTGTAAAACATAAACAGTTCTTTCTCATAAGTATAAATATTCCTAGTAATTTCTAAGTGTCATAACCTAAACGCCATATGTGGCCCATTCCGGCCATACGGCCGTTCTCTCTCTCTCATATACAGACAATATCTCTGGCTTTTATGCAATACCATAGACTGTTCATGCAGACTAATTACTGTTCGAGATGACTGTTTGACATGAAGAATATATAAAACTAAAATAACAGTTATATAACGTCTTGCTTAAACATGACAAGATCGAGTCCAATGTAATTGAAAGATACAGGTGAAGACATGAAATGACCTGTGGCTAAAATATTTTGACCTAGCAAGTAATTAGTAAACAAACTAATCGATGTTATCTAGGAAAGGATATTAGTAACTAAACAAGGCCCATAATATATTTTAAAATATAAATGTTTAACACCTAATATGTTGGTAAATTATTAGCATAATTTCCTTATTACATTACAAAGTCAACAACGTTTCTAAGATTGTTTACTAGTGTTTTATGTTGACCCCGGGTGCATCAATGTTTCACTATATTCACTGGCTGAAGACCTATTAGAATTCTGTATCGTTGTATGACAAAGAGGTTAAAACCATATTACTAGTATGGTTATATGGTTACAGCCATTTTAACCCTTTCCTTTGCATGCAGCAAAAGACAATATCGCGCCGATACCTTGAAGTGCTGATAGGTTTGGCTGTATCAAAGATCTCTTATGCAATATGACTTTTACTTCCCTAATCTCACAAAACATAGGTTCAGCATATCAGAAAAAAGAGAGATAATAAGTATTTCAATGTTTTTATATAAACCATCTAGCTGGTGCCGGGCTAGCTATGACTCGATCGATTTCAAACTTGTTCTAGATATCCCTTCAGTAACAGGTCAGACAAGCAAGCGGTTGCGTCGCACCCCTTCAGTAACAGTCAGGCAAGCAAGCGGTTGCGTCGCATCTCTTCAGTAACAGTCAGGCAAGCAAGCGGTTGCGTCGCATCCCTTCAGAAACAGCCAGGCAAGCAAGCGGTTGCGTGGCATCCCTTCAGTAACAGTCAGGCAAGCAAGCGGTTGCGTCGCATCCCTTCAGAAACAGGTCAGGCAAGCAAGCGGTTGCGTCGCATCCCTTCAGCCAGGCAAGCAAGCGGCTGCGTCGCATCCCTTCAGTAACAGTCAGGCAAGCAAGCGGTTGCGTCGCATCCCTTCAGAAACAGGTCAGGCAAGCAAGCGGTTGCGTCGCATCCCTTCAGTAACAGTCAGGCAAGCAAGCGGTTGTGTCGCATCCCTTCAGAAACAGATCAGGCAAGCAAGTGGTTGCGTCGCATCCCTTCAGTAACAGTCAGGCAAGCAAGCGGTTGCGTCGCATCCCTTCAGAAACAGGTCAGGCAAGCAAGCGGTTGCGTCGCATCCCTTCAGTAACAGTCAGGCAAGCAAGCGGTTGTGTCGCATCCCTTCAGAAACAGCTCAGGCAAGCAAGCGGTTGCGTTGCATTCCTTCAGTAACAGTCAGGCAAGCAAGCGGTTGCTTCGATTCCTTCAGAAACAGGTCAGGCAAGCAAGCGGTTGTGTCGCAACCCTTCAGTAACAGTCAGGCAAGCAAGCGGTTGCGTCGCATCCCTTCAGTAATAGTCAGGCAAGCAAGCGGTTGCGTCGCATCCCTTCAGAAACAGGTCATGCAAGCAAGCGGTTGCGTCCCATCCCTTCAGTAACAGTCAGGCAAGCAAGCGGTTGTGTCGCATCCCTTCAGTAACAGTCAGGCAAGCAAGTGGTTGAGTCGCATCCCTTCAGTAACAGTCAGGCAAGCACGCGGTTGCGTCGCATCCCTTCAGTAACAGGCAGGCAAGCATGCGGTTGCGTCGCACCCCTTCAGTAATAGTCAATCAAGCAAGCGGTTGCGTCGCATCCATTCAGAAACCAGGCCTGCCAAAACTTCTTCATTAAAAAACCAGAGATTTTGTCTGAATATGTCAATGATGAAGACGACGATAATGATGATGTTGTTGTTATTTTAATGTCTTGTTGCTGTTGTTAATAATGGCTATGACAAAAATGACGATGATAAAGATGATAACGATTGGGTTGTCTTAATTTCCTGTTGCTCTGATCACTATGATTGAGACTGAAAAAATGATGATGATGATGATGATGATGATGATGATGATGATGATGATGATGATGATGATGATGATATTTTTCTCATATTATTCTTTTTAATTATGTTCTTCAATGAATTTTAAAAATGTTTTTTTTGCCGATTTTGTTAGAAATGGTTAAAGAACTTGTTTAAAAATGACTATTGTCTATTTTTAACATTATCATTCGTTAACAAATTGCTGTTTCGATAAGGTACACATTCGAAATGATCAAACATTGTTAACTTTTTTCACCTGTTTTTTGTACTTTTCATTTTTATATTCAGATTCTATATTAAGAATACTGTCAAATTTAGTACAGTAAATATGATCTAATATTTAAGATCTACTGATTGGAAGTCAATGACAAATATAACTTGCATGTTACGATTACACACAAAAACTATCCCCCATTAGTTGTCAAAAATATTACATATTTAACTTGACTTGGTCGCAAAACTTAATAGAGCTTAACGTGTTAACGTAAAACTTCTCTTTTCGTTGTTAAATAATCACCTAAGATCATTTTAACGTTAGATAGCAATGAGTCTGAATAATATTATAATATTTTTATTTGCAATTATTCATCATTCACATACTGAAGGCACGGTAGATACAACTCTGTAAAGCTCATTCCCATGTTAGGCAGCGTGGACTGTAATAATGCATTTCCAGTTTTGCAATGGAAAGGCTCAGACAAACCGAGTCATCCGCCAAACCGAGCCTGCAATACGTATTTTGAGATTTGTCGTCTTCAGTGGCTTTCAATGTTCTTTTTCAACAATTTGAATTATGTTTGACATATATTTTATACCTAGTCTTGTGTTGTTGTGTTTTTTTTTTGCACGATGTATTCAATTACATATATGATTCAAGAGAAATAATAATTTTGCTGAAAATGGGGTCTGTTGTTACATGTAGCACGTTCATATTGAATAAAGGTCGTACAAGCATTTTTACTGTTGGGTCAAGCCCTTAAAAATCTTACGTTTCTGAAAAGAACCAAATTAGAGATACATTAAAACATTCTCTTCTCTTCCCTCCTCACCGCACCATCCTCTCCCCTTCCCTCTACCCACCTTATCCCACCCAACCCTCCTCCCTCTCCTCTCCCCTCCCCACCTCACCTCTCCTCACCCTCTTTCCTCTTCTCACCCTGTCTGCTCCTCCCTCTACCTCTGCCCTACCCACCCTCCTCCCTCCCCACACTCTTTCCCCTACCTAACCTGTTCCTTCTCCCCATCCCATCCCACCCCACCCCACCCAAACCCACCCCACCCCACCCTCTCCCCTACCCCACCCTCTCCCTTCTCCCCACCCCACCCTCTTCCTTCTCCCCATCCCCACCCTCTCCCCACCCCCACCCTCTTCCTTCTCCCCACCCCACCCTCTTCCTTCTCCCCACCCCAACCCTCTCCCCACCCCCACCCTCTTCCTTCTCCCCACCCCACCATCTTCCTTCTCCCCACCCCACCCTCTTCCTTTTCACCACCCCACCCTCTTCCTTCTTCCCAGCCGATCCTCTTCCTTCTAACTTCCCCACCCTACCCTCATCTCCCCAATAGAACGGGGAGGTTTCCAAATATGAGGAACAATATAAGGCACGGCCACCTTAACCACTTTAACCTGTGGGCCATCAGTAGTTCCTCTTACTGAAGTAACACAACCAAGTTACAATGCTATCTCATATCCAACTCTTAAAGGTCGTACAAACATTTTTACTGTTGGGTCAAGCCCTTAAAAATCTTACGTTTCTGAAAAGAATCAAATTAGAGATACATTAAAACATTCTCTTCTCTTCCCTCCTCACCCTCTTCCCTCTCCCTTACCCCTCTGCTCCCTTCTCCTCCCCACACTCCTTCTCCCCATTCCATCCCACCCCACACTCCTTCTCCCTATCCCTCCCAACCCTCTTCTTTCTCCCCACCCCCACCCTCCTCCTTCTCAACACCCCAAACCTCTTCCTTCTCCCCACCCCCACCCTCTTCCTTCTCCCCATCCCCACCCTCTTCCTTTTCACCACCCCACCCTCTTCCTTCTCCCCAGCCGATCCCCTTCCTTCTAACTTCACCACCCTACCCTCATCTCCCCAATAGAACGGGGAGGTTTCCAAACATGAGGAACAATATAGGGCACGATCACCTTAACCCCTTTAACCTGTGGGCCTTCAGTAGTTCCTCTTACTGAAGTAACACAACCAAGTAACAATGCTGTCTTTTATCCAACTCTTAAGACATTTCAATTGGTTTGAATTCAATTATCCTTGAATTTCTTGAAAACCCTAACATTATTTTGATGAATTGGCACTAAACATTGTAGACCATGATGCAGATTCTGTATTTTTGATGATTAAAGGGACTTAACTCAAACAATTTATGTAATTTATCTAGGCAATATTGGGTTAATAATGCTTTCGAAGTAGGGACCCGCAATAGCTCAGTCGGTTAGACTGAAAGTTAGCACGCAAGCGGACCTGGGAGTCATTGGTTCGATTCCCAGCATGAAATATTAAATAATAATATGTGAAATAGTATGTAATTACTTAAAATTTAAATAGTATTAATTTTAAAGACATATCCATTACTGTATATCAACGACTTCTAGCCATTTCAACTTTAGTTCTTGATGATTATTATAACTCCTGCTTTTTTAGCCTTTGACGTCAGCTGTTTGTCGAAATTCATAATCATGTCTACCAAATCATGCAAACTCTTTAGATGAGCAATGTGTCAACAGATGTCCATACAAACATCAACTGTAATTCGTGACGGTAGTATTTTTGTTGCATCAAAGCAAATGATATTTTGTTATAGGTGAACGCCATCTTACAGGACAAATGCGGTACATTGTATGTTCGGTTTGATTGAGCGTGTTCATAAGCAGTAATGAAATGTAAGTACTGCATACGCAGACTAGCCATGGGTTGAGCATAACTAGATATTTACAGTAAACAGTACCAATTTCGATCCATCACAAAAGGTGTGTATATGACAGTGAACATGGAATTGTCAATCGGATATTTCTAGAAAAATACCATTCCATGATCAGCGGCGTTTGGAACTAAAGAGAATAAAATTTTGATAGGGAATCTGAGAATATAACCCTGTGCATCACAGATAACGCCAAAGGAAAACGTGTTAATGCAAGAGAGGGGTGATTGAACAATATGCATAGTTATGCAGACTATGATATTGAAACACAGCCGCCACACGGCACAAACAAATGCGGAATATGGGACTTTAAAATGGATATTGCACGGCTGTAATCATTTAAAAAATCTGTTCTTACGGAATTCATACATTCATTTGATATTATCTGATAATATTTTAGTTCAGTTGAACATAATCATCTGTTTAGTCCAAATGTGTGACGATGGATTATCATAGATGGCAATGATTTAACATACATAAACCGCGCCTGCTTCCAAACAAAGATCACAATTAATTTATTATTTTATACCTTTTGTCTACGAAGTACAACAATATGCATACGTTTTACATCAGATCATTGCTTCGAGTAATTTCAATATAAATCAATCATGAAAATGAAGAATTTGCTTTCATGCCTTTATGGTGCTATACTATAGAAAACAGACAAAAATAAACGCATACCAAATTTGTTTTCTGTGTATATTCAGAACATAATTCCTGACGTCCTTGAGGAAGTTCACTGTCAGAGCAGATCTTTATTAAAATAACTGTCACTGTTAGAATTTTGTTTCATTTGTATTGCCCTGCGTCATTTGTATTTCAGTGCGTGATATTTTTTACCTATGTGACAGCAGGTATGTTACAAATTAAAAGGCTTCCGTAGAAGTGTTGTTGATCTAAAAAGCTTTAGTGCAGGGTGGGGAATCACGTGACAAAAACATGGCCGCCAACCAAAAAATTCTCTCGGTTCGAGGTAAGTTTTTACCTGTTTCTCGCTTATTCCTGGACCATTGTAAATGAAATAAACACTAAAGTACCCCGTACACGAAGACAGATTGCATGATGTATTCCATATTTTGCCAGCTTTTGTAGTTTATGCGGTATTTCGTGTACAGTGTTTGGCAGCTTGCACTGCTCGGGGATAGGGTACACTTGGATCTTGATGAAATTGTTCTTCTGGCAAGTCTTCGCAAGTGAGCTGATTGTTGCATGAAAAATTTGTTATATCCCGACAGAAAAAATGATGCTGGCGCAAAAATATCCAGTTTCTGTATCCAACTTATGTGAAAAACGAAAAAATGAAAATGATAGGGAACACTGGTCGCGACGTGGAAGATAGGGAACACTTGCATTTTTCTGAGAAGCAATCTGTTTAAATTGCCAGTCCTAGAGATCAGTTCGCGAAACGTTGTATGAGTCCGTTGTATTTTTTTTCAATAAAACATGGATATTTTGTTTCCTTTAATAAATTCTTTTGATCAGCTACGAAGTTGTTAGAAAGAAGTATTATTTAATACAGGTGAGTCTTGCATAGGTAGAAACGTTTGCATTTATTAAACAAAGAACTAGAAAAAAATGCCACAATTTGTATTAAACAGATTTTCTGAAGGTAATCAGTGAACGTTAAGAATTATGATGATTCGCCAGAAAAATAATAAGCACGAAAGCATGATTACAGTTAGAACTTTATATACTCAGTACATTTTTTAAAAAGGTAGATTTTAATGTCACATATTTTGAAGATTGTTTTCATTTTTACAAGATCTGATGCCTCAAGCAGAGTAATGTCTTGAAAACCAGACTTACGAAATTTAATGTATCGACGTCATGATGCACGTGACTTGTTAAATTCCACACTTTGCAGTCTTGAATTAAAAGTGTATGAAAAGTTCGCAATTTTATTGCTATATACGTGTGAGCAGTTGACCGATACACAGTAAAACATGTTTAAAGGCTTTGTGCCAATCTATATTAATGCCACGGCTTATTGTATTGCCGTTCTTACATTTAGAATCATATGCGTAATCTAGAGCATGAAGGGCACGGGCACATACAGCTGTTTTCACACTAATTTTCTTAAAACAAAACAACATCAATATTTTAGACTAGCTGTTCTTGTCTTCAGACATGTCGCCGATCAAACACATTAGGGATTGGGGAAGAAACGCATTTGTTCACGCGTTCAGCAACAATAAAATCTTGCTGAGCTTCGACAAACACTGACTGATGAATGGAATAAAATGCCCCAAGAACAAAGTCTTAGTAGCGTAACCTCCGTGTTGTAGGTCATTGGGTGGGAAGATGCTTCTTGGGACATTTACAAACAAATATTTTTTGAAAAGTCTCGTCTGTCCCCGATTCATTTTGCGTTGGAAATTTACTTGTAGATGTTTATTAGCCAGCCTAGGGAAAGTTATAGGCTCTTACAAAGCTTAATAATAATAAAAATGATGAAACAGATTTTATTTGTTTGAAATCACACCGGCAAAGGATTTATTTCACATCAATAATATATTTTAATACATTTAAAATAGAATTAAATGAAACATTCAAAGATTCAAATATTCCCAGCTAGTGCCTACAAAACGGAGGTTAAGCTACTACGACTTTATTAATCAATTCAACGTCCCCCGACTTTTTTATCAAGAGAAGGAAACTCTTTTTAATTAAATTAGTTTCAAAATGACTTTGCTTCTGGAAAAACACAGTCGTTTTATGACTGTCTCTAGTAGTGCCTGCTCGTTAATGTGGGTTCGTGTCATCATGTCCCGAAAACATGCTTATATAAAACTATAATAAATATCAAAGCATTTGTCATGTTTGGTTAGTAAATATTCTAAGAACCGCGGGCATCGATATTTATTGATGTCTGAAGCAAAATAATTTTTTATTATAACAATGTCTATACTATCCTATAATTCACCAGGATTCAAATATAAAACACATTATTGTAGGATATCTCGCCTGTATAAAATATATGAATATATTCTCGGTGTCCAGATTCTTTATGACTAAAAAGACAAAACACATTTCAATATCTACTCTTTTGGGATTGCGGAAATAGAAAGTCGTTTTAATAATCGGAAATCGAAATTTCAATCTAATGTTGCAAACAAAACACCCTGGTTTGTTTTTTACACTATATTACACTAAAACTGGAAAAGTTTGTGTTTTTTATATAAACGTTCGAACTGTAATCATGATTTCGCGCATATGTTGTTTTCTGGCGCATCATTATAATTCACAATGTTCTCTATTTCATTTATAATCTTCAGAAAATCTGCTTTATACAAATTATGATATATTTTTTCAGTGTTTTGTTTCATAAATGCAAATGTTTCAAAGATTTACATTTCAAGCTAAGCAAGACTGTTTTGTTAAATAATACTTCTTTCTAACAACTTCGTAGCTGATCATAAGAATTTAAACACAGGAAACAAAATAACCATGTTTTATTGAAAAAAATACAACGGAGGCGCTCCGTTTCGCAAACTGATCGCTCGGACTGGCAAACAGTTTGCTTCTCAAAAAAATGCAAGTGTTCCCTATCTTCCGCGTCGCGACCAGTGTTCCCTATCATTTTCATTTTTTCGTTTTTCACATAAGTTGGATACAGAAACTGGATATTTTTGCGCCAGCATCATTTTTTCTGTCGGGATATAACAAATTTTTCATGCAACAATCAGCTCACTTGCGAAGACTTGCCAGAAGAACAATTTCATCAAGATCCAAGTGTACCCTATCCCCGAGCAGTGCAAGCTGCCAAACACTGTACACGAAATACCGCATAAACTACAAAAGCTGGCAAAATATGGAATACATCATGCAATCTGTCTTCGTGTACGGGGTACTTTAGTGTTTATTTCCTTACCTCGAACCGAGAGAATTTTTTGGTTGGCGGCCATGTTTTTGTCACGTGATTCCCCACCCTAAGTACACTTAACAACTTTTCTAAGTATACACCTTCGTACTGGGGCATCACTGGCTTGACAATTGAGCAGTGGCTATAAAACTTTCAATAAAAATGCAATGAATACTAACTGAGGTGTTAGTAAAATTGGTCGAATTTAATTGGCACATTGGAAAACTAAAAGATATGCGATTACATTTTATGCATTCAAACTGATTTGCTCAAAAAGTAGGTTGGACTATAAACAGAATTTTTTTTTGTAAATTTTGGACATTTTTACCATTTCGCTCGAGTTTGTCATGCAAAGGCCAATGGACGCGGTAGAAGCGCATTAGGAGCGCAATGATCGCCGTAACAACGCGGTAGAAGCGCAACGGGAGCGCAGTGATCGCCGTGACAGCTCCGTACAGTCGTTGCAAGAGCGCAGTAAAAATAATTAACACTCCGTATAAGCGCTACAGACGCGCCATTGAGCGCAGTAGAGTCGCAGTGACATCTCAAGCAACGCGGTGCAATCTCCGTGCAAGCGCCACCGATTACCACGACGTTCGCACTGCGACCTCTGTGCGCGCCTGCGGAGCTCGTGTGGCGTTGTATGAGATCTTACTGCGCTGCTACGGCGACCTTACGGCCACCCCACTGCGCTTTTATCAGAACGCCGAGCGACGGCGTTTGTTTTGTGCATGCTCAAAGTGAGCGCCGTCGGTCTGCGTTCTATGCGATCCCACTGCGTGTACTGGCGATGCCACTGCGTTGCTGCGGCTATGCTTGCGATCGTACTGCGCACATCTCGGCGTTCTTGGACGCCGTGGGATCGCCGTGAGAACGCGACCCTAGTGTGACAGGGGTTTTACGTTGAACATTTTGTCATTTTGTCTGTCATTTTGAATGACGTTTTCAGTCAGTATATATTGCATGGTTTATTAAAAGTTTTAGAGCAATAGCCCACTAATCAAGCCAGTAATGTCCCAGTCAGAAGGTGTCTACTTAGAAAAGTTGTTAATAAGTGAATATTACGTAATTTTGCAAAAAGACATTCTGACACTAAACTTATGCTTGCTTATATAAGGGTTTCAATGTCCAAAAAACTTCCTATCTTGGATTTAGCCATGTTCTTCTAAGCAGTAATGAATAACGATGGCTGCACTATATTTATTGCCAACTAAATGGTGATCATGCATCTAAGACAAGTGAGCAGGTGTAACATCGAGGGTCTTGTTTAGTTTATGACACGCGGTTATTGTACAGTTGTGCCAGAGGCACTGAGGCAGCATGTCACTGACCACATCCTCGTTATCTCGGAATAAACAGCGACCGCAGTAAAATAACTATAACGTTCATTGCACACCTTTAAATTAGGTTTAATTAATCTTTTTTTGCAATTTCATAGAAATATTGTCTATAAATCCGGAGATCCGGAGAAGTAACTAAAATTCCTGAGATTTCGGAAAAAGTCCGGAGATTTGGCATGCCTGAGAAACATGTCAGGCAAGCAAGCGGTTGTGTCGCGTCCCTTCAGTAACAGTCAGGCAAGCAAGCGGTTGGCAAATGAGGCTGAAGTACTTAGGCCGTTCGTCCCCGTCAAGTTGAGATGATAAAGATAAGAAAATAACCCGGTAATTGCTTTAGAAAAAACTAAATATAGTGCTCTCCCCTTATTAAAAATTCACATTTGCACATAAAGAGGAAGTATACGGCTTATAAATTGTTTGTGTATATTTCAATAAATATCGCTGATCGCACGCAGGTAAATAAATTTGGCTTTTTATCTGTTTTTTTTTTAAAGTTTATATATTAGAATGGGCTATTTAAGAAAATATTCTGCCAAGTTCAGCAAATTTACCGAAATCAATCAGCTTCAATTAGTGAATTACTCATTACTGATTTAGGCATGAAGAAGTGTAATATACCATACACGGATATTATCGCATGTGCGACTTGTGTAGATCCAGATCAGATGGCACATCCTTTTCGTCATATCTGGATATAAACTGCATCTGTCAAATAGACTTTTGGTCTGGAGGTCCGGACCCGGAGACAACCCATATACTGTAGCGAGGGGCGCAAGGGAGACAACCGCGCTATGACTATTAATAATGAAAAATTCTTGCGCGAAATTTTGTCAAAAAAATAGTGCTTATATAGGGTATGTATTACGTTGTTTTTATCGTGATTTTCGATTGGTTTCTCTAACAAAATGCACCAATCATGATAGATGATACATTTATCTAGATGGGCAAAGCATCCGGACTGTTGCACATTGTTTCAGTACAAAAATAAACAAGTTTGAAAATTTGCTTTGCGGATAAAAATAGGCAAGAATCATTGCCCAGTCATAAATTTGTAATAAAAATGAAGATTAATCATTCAACTTTTCAAATATATCAAGTTTGTGTTCGGGAAAACCCGTAAAATGGTTTATTTATGTGGATTTTTGACCCTCTATTGGGCCAGTTCTTGGTCGGTACACCGGGTTTTAGCAATTTTTGCCGTCCCTGCCGTGATGAAAAATAAATACTTCGCTTGTCAATTAAGTTCTCCAGCATCGATATTAGATGATGTAAGTTATTAAAACTGTAAAATATTGAACTGCTGAGTGTTTATGCATTTGTTCATCCCTAAAATAACATGTTTGATTTCATTTACGAACAAAATTTCAATAACATTTTTCAAGTTTTTGCAATTCGGACTGCACAGAATTCGGATATTTCGACATGCTTTCTTTTGTATGCCATTTCGACATTGCATTAGTTGAAGGATTTAATGTAAACCTTTATTATTAACCAGTGATTTTATTTGCTGACCTCCACATTGCAATAGTTAAAATTTGTGCTATAAATAGCAAGGGGCTATGAGCCAGATTTGGTTTAAACAAATAGCACTTGCTAATAATTATAGGGTCTATATTACGTTGTAGTTAATGTATTTTTCCATTGGTTTAGCAAAAACAATGTACTAATCATGATAGATGATACATGTATCTAGGTAGGCAAAGGGTCCTTGTATATAGTTTCTTTGATGAAAAAAAATTTACTGAAAATTTGCATAGCAAATAAAAATAGGTAAGAATAGGTGCCCAATCACAGAATTATAAGAAAAATGTAGAGTAATCATTAAACATTTTAAATATATCCAGTTTATGCTTATAAAAAGCTGTAAAGATGTTAAGTTGATTATTTGCCCCCCCCACCCCCCACCTCGGACCGAACCATTCCAGCTGTGATGTAATAATATAAACACTTTGCTTGTCAGTTAAGTTCTCCTTCATCAGTATTAGATGATGTAAGTTATTATAACGGTAAAATATTGTACTACTGAGTGTTTATGCATTTGTTTATAAATCTCATAAATCACATGTTTGATTCTATAAATGAAGAAAGTAAATAACATTATATCAGGTATTTGCAATTCAGACCACACAGAATTCAGCTATTTAAGTATTCCGGTGTGCTTGCATTTTGTATGTCAGTTTCAACATTGCATTAGTTAAAGGATTTCAGTTAATATATCTCAGGGATTTCAATAGATGCAGATTCTTGCATTTTGATGCAAGCAAATAAGATTTTTTCAACATTTGACTCGTCCGATTCTAAGCTTGGGGTCATTTTGATGCATGAGAATTTAGGAAACATGGTCAAATTTTGCAAAAAAGATAAATAATTTTTTAATAATGTGTCCATTGCATTTTAATTATGAAGTTAATAATTATTTGACCCCTGAACATTTATTAAAATGAAAGTAAAGCACTTAACATGTAGTTAAGTTTAATGAACATAAGATATGACTTGAAACTATTTGATTATGACCCCTTAAAAATCTCAACAGGGGTTAAACAACCCCTGGTTTTCAAAAGCTATTGAAATCCCTGTATCTTCATGTATTACGAGTGAATTTAGTTGCTGACCTCCACATCCCAACAGCTAAATTTTCCACTGAGCTAGAATAAATGTCTATTTGATATTTTTGGTAATTTTTGCTGCCTACTAATCATAAAATTAAGTGCAATAATCCTTCATAATATTTATTCTAAGTATTTGTGAATACTTTATATCTATCAAAAGGCATTATCATTGATCACACAACCTTAAAATTCCAAAGATTAGAGCTGAAAAGCATAAATAAGTTGCTTCAAGTCCATTTACCAGTTTTTTGACAAGAAAATTCACGTAAAATTTCACATGCTATTACAGTGGATGTTTAAAAAATCATAAAAAATTTATTTTTCATCCGATTTTGAAAAAATAAAAAACATTTTACTTCTTTTGTATGGTATTATATCCCTGCCAAATATCATTTATATATTTCAGTTTTTAAAAAATCATTGCCTCTCTATGATATAGAGTTGTCTCGGGGTCCGGGAAAATTATTGTTATAGATATTATGCAGATTTTGTGATATTTTCTCAAAAATGTTATTATTTATCATCTAAATGAATCATAAAAATGTAATTTAGGCATTTAAATGTTACATATTAGAATTTTATTTTAGTTTTGAAAGACCAATATTTCGTCGCTTTTTGCTCGTGGAAAGTGTAACCAACAGCACACTCCAAATGCGACCTACAGAATTTTAATAAATGAATGTTTGTTGCCTTTCATCTTTATTATACATCTTAACTTTTACTATTCCTCTTTTGTTATTGTATTGTTATAATAAATATACATGTTTAGCTTTAAATAAATAATTGTTAATAAAATCGAATATTACGCCACTGGCTTGTTCTGCTCGTGAAAATGTTTACAGCACGACACATAAACGAAATGCGGCTTTGAACCTTAAATTGAATAATCAAACTTGTAAGCAAATAACACATAAACACATTATAGTGTGTGGATTCATGATGATGGCTGGGAAGATGTCAGCTGTGTATAAACCACGGAATTAATTCAGCTGAAAATATTCGGAATAACTTTTTTTACTATATAAAAGACTGTGTCCATTTAAATTTATAGATTTATTTATGGAACTGCTAAATACTACACACGACTTTTGTTGGCGTGTATTATAAAAAAGATGGACACTTACTTGGTCGTCTTCTTGCTAGCTCCCCTGGCTTTAAACTTCGTGCCACTATGGATACAACTATTCGTGATTTCAAAGTATTTAATCCTATCGTTACAGTTTTTATTTGGAGCACGGCATATTTAAGCATTTAAAGTTCTTGAATCTCTTTGAAAAGTTGCACGTTTTCCTGTTTTTGATACAAGTTAATTTTACTTTTTAACGAAACAAAATCTTTGAATTTTTCACCGATATGAAACTTGTGTGCCATGTTTCCCACTGACACTGACACAAGACAGCTGACGCTAAACTCTAAATTTAAAGCCTGCTATTCAAAGCTTTCGGCCCTTATTGTCTTCATATTAAGGTGTAAGTACTAAATTGTGCGGTATATTTTGAGCAGACCAATTAGGGCCAATCAAGACACCTAGACATCTTTGATGATCACTTCGAAAATAACAATTAATACCTAGCTAACGGTAGTTTTTCACAGGTCTGTTTAGTATAATAATCCACTAAATAAAATAAGCGTCGGATCATAATAAAAACACAAACAAATTTTCATTGTGTGTGAATTTATTCATTAAATTATATATTATTTTCAATCAAATCATCAATAATACAACAAAGCAACGATAGATCATATACGCAATATGCAATCACAGATTCACTCATCAATCAAAGTACTTTAGACCGCAGTTGAAACGTGTGGATGGTTATACTTCCCACGAGCTATACAGGTTGAATTATTTGGTCTTAAAAACTGAAATAAAATTCTTAAAGTAAAAATTTTAATGACTAACTTACATTTTAATGATTCAATAAGATGATAAATAATAACAATTTTGAGAAAATATCACATAAACTGCATAATTTCTATAACAATAATTTTCCGCACCCCGAGACAACTCTATATGGGTTGTCTCCGGGTCCGGGTCCGGACCTCTAGACCAAAAGTCTAGAGGTCCGGACCTGGAGACACTTCCTAAAATAAAATAATCAAAAAGTGCACACTGTAGTTCCTGATTAGATGACATGTAGAATATCTGAATATATTCTTTTATTTGTGTTTTTGCAGCACTTGCACAATTATGATTATATGCTTAATGTGTACATGCATGTTAACAAAAGAAATTTGAAAATTTAAATGAAAACTTAATATAAATATGTAAACTCTGTCATGTAAATTTGAGATTTTTTTTTACCTGTTTTTTTTTTTTGCTCTTATACTGCTTCATTTTGAGCCTTCTTTCATGGAATAAAACTGTACTTCTTAGAATGAGATAATAACACATTTTAGGGTTTCCTTCTACATTTAAGAAAGGGTCATCACAGTTAGTGTTCTTATCTATATTGTCATGTGCTGCAATGTGCTGTGATATAATTTATTTATTGACCAATATTAAATAATTTATGTGCTTAAAATACAAGTTTTACTGTTTCTTATTATTTAAATCTGCATTTCTGTTAAAATGCATGATGAAGCATCAAATATAAGTGCTAAAGAACTTGTGGTATCACATAAAGATAAAAAAATTCATATTTTTAAGAAAGTGTGTCACACTCCTGACAACCACATGAGTGCAGTGTACACAAAATATTTCACTAAGGCCATTCCTATTTGTCACAATTTAACAAAACATGACATAGACTTCTAGGAAAAAACATGCTCTTGTATTCATGTAAAGGATAAACTGACAGAATATTGCAATATGTGCAAAATGTCACACTCCTGACAAATGTAGCTGATATTTTCTGAAAGGAGCTGCAGACAAATATAATTTCATAGAGGTGATACATGTGTAATATTATTATAATTGCATCTAGAAACATTAAACTTAATGATACACTTTGTACACTAAGACACTTTGTACACTAAGCTTTAAAGTCCTATAAATTTATAAAGCAAAGATGTATTGATTTTCTTGAGGTATATTCTTATCTACCAAACTTGACTTAATGGCATAAATTTTGATTACTTGAAGAATAATATGCTTTATTTTATCATTAGTTGATGCCCAAAAAATGCACCTTTCACTAAAGTAACACTAAAACTTGTCTTTTTTCAAGCTTTTTGTAAAGTGATGGCCCGAACAAAATTTATGTGATTTTTAAAACTGTCACACTTTTTGTGTCACACACCTGACATTTTTGCCCATTATTTTAGAATATTTTTAACGGAAGGCGCTATCTTGATGAAACTTCACAAATCTTAAAAGGGCTTGATAAGACACCTCTGCAAAATAGAAAAATGCTACTAACAGTTTGTTGTACATTTTTAGAGCAGGAAAACCCAAATTAGCCATTTTTTAATTAGCCCGTAAGTGATAGCAATACAAATGAAGTAGCAACTAAATACTCTAAAAGCATTACATGTACATAACTTGTACACCTATCCCTACCGATATTTTGCTTGCAGAATATACACTTACTGTAGAAACCGTTATAAATCATTGTTATTGATGATCAAATTACACACGTGTGTAAACATAGACTGTATAGATCTTCATTAGCATTATAACCCAAAGAAACGATTCTAGCGGAAAGACACTAGTTCTTGTGACACTGACTCAGCGTTTTTGTTTTGTTTTTGCTGGTTGGTTTTCTAAGTATGTAATAAACAAAACAAATATTTATACTCTTGATGAAAATGTATCTTACATTGAACCGAATAAAGTATATAGATATAAGAAAACAAAATATATATTACCCATGTTATGTTAAGTTAGTAATTATGTATATCATGCTTTATCTCCTATTATATAGTATATATGTTGCTATGAACATGTCTTCTACTTCTATGAATATTGTTGGATTGTATTATGTTTGTAAAAATCCGCCATTGTTAAGGGCAAAAAACTGTTAATGTTTATGCCTAATAAAACTTTTGAACTTGAACTTGAACACTAAAAAATTAACTTTAAAAAAAACAACAAAATTACGTTAACGCAATATGCCCTGCAGCTGCCTATGAGCAGTCAGCACACTGCCCCTTTTTTTCTGCCACCCTGCCCCTTTTTAGCTCGACTATTCGAAGAATAGGGGAGCTATCCTACTCACCCCGGTGTCGGCGTCGGCGTCGGCGGCTCCGTCCGTTAAACAAAATATGCACTTTGGTCCATAACTTAAAAACTACTTATGATATCAACTTCAAACTTGAAATATATATTCACCAGCAAATTCTACATCATTACCAACAAGACCCATAACTCTGCTACAAATATTTTTTAAGTTATGCCCCTTTTTCACTTAAATTTTGCGTTAAGGAAAATATGCACTTTGGTCCATAACTTATAAACTACTGGAGATATCAACTTGAAATTTGGAATATATATTCACCATCAAATTCTACATCATTACCAACAAGACCCATAACTCTGCTGTCAATATATTTCAAGTTATGCCCCTTTTTTCTTATATTTTGTGTTAAGCAAAATATGCATTTTGCCCATAACTTCAAAACTACTTGAGATATTGCCTTGAAACTTGAAATATATTTTCACCATCAAAATCTACATCATAACCAACAAGACCCATAACCCTGCTTTCAATATTTTTCAAATTATGCCCCTTTTCCACTTACATTTTGTGTTAAGCAAAATATACACTTGGCCCTTAACTTCATTATTAATGGAGGGATTTCAAAATAACTTGGCACAAATGTTCACCATGACAAGGCGGTGTGTCGCGTACAATACCTATGCCTGTAGGTCGAAGGTCAAGGTCACTGTTACAAAAAATAGAATTTTCTTGTCCGGGCTGTAACTTTGTTATGAATGGAGGGATTTCAATATAACTTGACACAAATGTTCACAATGACAAGGCTGTGTGTCCGCACAATACCCATGGCTGTAGATCCAAGGTCAAGGTGACTGTTACTAAAAATAGAATTTTCTTGTCCAGGCTGTAACTTTGTTTTGAATGGAGGGATTTCGAAATAACTTGACACAAATGTTCACTATGACAGGGTGGTGTGTCGCGTACCATGCCCATGCCTGTAGGTCAAAGGTCAAGGTCAATCTTACAAAAAATAGAATTCTCTTGTCCGTGCTGTTACTTTGTTATGAATGGAGGGATTTCAAAATAACTTTGCACAAACGTTCACTATGACAAGGCAGTGTGTCCACACAATACCCAAGCCTGAAGGTCCAGGTCACTGTTACTTAAAACAGAATTTTCTTGTCCGGGATGTAACTTCATTATAAATGGACGGATTTCAAAATAATATCCCTAGATGATATTATAGTATCATTAGTTTTGAGTTTTGGGCAAAAAATATTTAGATGAAAATAATCCATTCCATGAACTTTGGTTGTTGATTTGGACAAGAGAATTGTGTTTGAAAACTAATTGTAGCTTGAAAACAAAAGTTAAAACTTAAACATATAAAGCCATGTATAACTTGTATAGCATGGTCAAATAAATTAATGACAATTGCGTTTTTCTTCAAACCTGTTTTTCATTAAAAAAATATCAGGAACAACAAAAAATTAATAAATCAACCAATCTTTAATATTTTACACATGAAACCATCCTTACATTTATGTTATAAAGTTAATCATTAATGACAATCCTTGACTACATCAACAGCAATAATCTGTCAACAAAAGATATATAAAATAAAGAGAAAATTTAGAACATTTTATTTTTTGCCTTAATTGTTTGTTAAATGTTGGATTAGGTGAACCCTTTCCTTGATAGATACGCATTTTTACGCATGTGCGACCAGTGTAGATCCAGATCAGCCGGCACATACGTGCCGTCTGATCAGGATCTTCACTGGTTGTTTAGGTCAGAAATAACCTAATGAATCAAAAAGCGAACAGTTTAGATCCTGATCAGACAGCACGGATGTGCTGGCTGATCTGGATCTAAACTGTTCGCCCTAGCAATAAAGGTGTATCTATCCAGGAAAGGGTTAGATGAAAATAAACTGCAAATTGTGGTCGGCTTTGCAGACGCTAAAGATCGGTCTTAAACCCCACCAACACCAGACTTAAATTTGAGATCAGTTTGTGTAAATAATGACTTTTTAGTTGCAATTTCTTAATGAGAGATGTAGAATTAGGCTAATTTTGAGAAGAGACACATGTTTACTTGGATTTGACATAATCAACAATTATCAGCCATTTTTGAAAGTTGCCATTAAGTGGGCGGAGCAGACACACGTTAGACAAATGTTCTTGTTACCTACTGGTTAATTTGCAAGGCAGTTGATGCTGTCAATTATCAGAGCAATTAACAGTGTCTTGTGTCTTCAGATTTTCCTATTTTCATAAAGATAATGCAGTCATCCGGTTCAAAGTCGTTGCGAGAGATAAAGCATGTCGGGCAAATTATGGCATGTAGCAAATAGGGTGCTGAAATTTTGGCGTTTACTAATGGCAATGTCAGGGAAAACCCTGCTTTTGTAAAAACTGAAAATTATTCTGTGCAAGTTTTTCATTGTTTATCATGCAAAATACTCAAGTTAGAAAGAAAAATCATTAATTTTGTCTGGTACATATAATCAATGATCTCTGTAGATTCATACCTCCTGGTACTCGGGTACTGCAATAGAGTTTATGCAGATTTATACATTTTGATACAACCAAATTTTAAATTTTCCACTTTTTACCCTGCCTTATTGTGAGCTTGAGGTCATTATGATACCCTCCAGGAAAATTTTGGAAAAGTGATCAATTCTTGCAAGAAAAAATGATAAATACTGTCTCTGTGTCTAGTGCATTTAAAATATGAATGTAATATCTTTTTGAACCTTGAAAATAAAATTAATGTAAATGAAACCAATGTAGTTTGATAAGCAGTAAAATTCACCGTACCGCGTATGACTTGTAACTACCTGATTTGTACAGCATTCCACCAGGGCCCAAGATTATAAAACTAAGATTGGAGACCATCCTCAAATCTCAAGATGCTTGAGATTTGAGACTGGTCTCCAGATTTAGTTTTATGATTTTGGGCACTGTGGTTTCTGGCCAAGTCCACTGATCATCTGGTAATAGTTATAATAGCACAGATCATGATATCATATTCAGCAAAAAAATCTAGTTCAAGATTGTTGGGAATTTGCAGTACATTTTTTGTACTACGTCAAAATGTTAGTATTGAGTGATTTGAGTACTGGTCCCAAGATCATAAAACTAAATAAGAAGACTGGTCTTCGATCTTAGTTTTATGATATTGGACTCGGGTCAAAATAAGTTGTTTTGCTGCATATAATAAAATTAATAATACTAATATTCTGGTTGTTTGTTTCAGCATAAAAATGGCTGCAGTAGGAATGGCGAGCCAGCCCATGTCTAAAGTAGAGCTGAGAATTTCATGCAGAAGGTTAATCAACAAAGATGTGACATCAAAGTCAGATCCATGTGCTGTTCTCTTTATCCAGCAAGGTGGACACTGGGTTGAAGTAAGTGATGGTTATTGAGCAAGTTTAGCTTGTCTGTTTCAGATAGATGTTGTAGAGTCCTCTGTTTACAGAGTAGTTTCTTATTATTTATTATTTGTTAAAGTTGCTGTTTAAGAGACTGCAAATCACTGTTTTGTTGAACCAAAATCCTAAAACTAATCATAGTGAAAAAAATCTTTCTGTCTATAAAACAACATTTCAAAGATGTAATTTAGTGATTATATATTTTGTGGAGCCAGACATACTGACCTGTGCCCAAGGTTATAAAACTGAGCATGGAAACCAGTCTCAAATCTCAAGCATCTGATTGGTTGAAATGGCGACCAGTCGCGATTTCAGCCAATCAGATGCTTGAGATTTGAGACTGGTTTCCAATCTCAGATTTATAACCTTCAGCCCTGTATATTTTGCAGCATGGAAGAACTGAAAATGTGAAGAACAGCTTAGACCCGGACTTTGCTAAGAGCTTCAGCATTGACTACATGTTTGAGGAGGTCCAGAATGTCAAAGTGGCCGTGTATGATATAGACAACAGTACTCCAAACCTGTCAGATGATGATTTCCTAGGTCAGGTGGAGTGCACCCTAGGTCAGGTAACAACAGTTGTATGAGACATATTTAACCTTTAACTCTTTACTCCATGGGATATGGCTGTTATCTCATTGGTGAACAGTATAGATACAGATACTGTCAGATCAGGATCTATTCCATTCAGATGTAGATTAATTAGCTTATATATCCCAATTCATCAATGTGATCTATGTAGTTTTTATAACAGGTAAATTTTAAGGGTTAATGCATACCGGTACCAGTTTCACAAACTTTCTGTTAAAAAGAACTTTAATACAATATCCATGTAAACATCTAAGCAGTTCTAACTTCATGAAGGCACATTTTTGCACTGCACAGCTCGGGTGAATTCATATACATAATGAAGAGATGTGAATAGATATGCCCTCACATTGTGCACTATTTTTCAGATAGTAGCTGCAAGTCCATTCCAGAAGAAACTAATAAAGAAGGATGGAAAGCCTGCAGGGGAAGGATCTATCATCGTATGTTCATAGCTTTCCTTTTTTCTGCTTAATTAACCTTTTACTCCATATATATGCGTTTTACATTTGTATCACATGTGGGACCAGTGTTGATCCAGATCAGGCAGCATGTCTGTACCATCTTATCAGGATCTGCACTGTTTGCTTCTTGGTCAGAAATATCCTAATAAATAAAAAGCAAACAGTGTAGATCCTGATCAGACAGCGGGGAAGTTCCATCGGATCCGGTTCTACACTTTTTACCCTATGCCAGAAAGGCATATAATACGAGGAATGGGAATATATACTCCTCGTATATATGGAGGAAAAGGTAAAGTTCTACAAAGAAGTTAGTCCTTTTTACAGTGACAACACATCTTGTTGAACCAAGATCAGCCAGTACATTTCACATTTTTTTTTCACATGTCATTTAATAGTTCTTGAAGACACTGAATGAATATTTTTCTCTTCATGTATGAAATGAATTTTGTTGGGAATGTGAAAGTTTTTTTGCTGAAAAGGTTTGCTAGACATTCACAGAGTAATAAAAAATAAGGTCTAAAGATTATACAACTGAGATTAGAGTCCATTCTCAAATCTCAAGCATCTGATTGGGTGAAATAAAGACAAGTCTCCATTTTAGCCAGTCACGCTGAAGACTATTAAAAGGGAGATTGAAGACCAGTATCATATCTGAAGCATCTGGTTGTATGTGTCAATCAGGTGTTTGAGATTTTTGACTGTTCTCCATTCTCAGTTTAATAATCTATCGACCAGATGTTTGAGATTTGAGACTGGTCTCCATTCTCAGTTTTTAGCTCACCTGTCATATAGTGACAGGGTGAGCTTTTGTGATCGCCTTTCGCCCGGTGTCCGTCCTCCGTCCGTCTGTCCATCGTCCGTTCACAATTGTTGTCCGCACTCTAGAGGTCTAAATTTTTATCCGATCTTCTTTAAACTTGGTCAGAATGTTTATCTCAATGATATCTAGGTCAATTTCGTAACTGGGTCATGTGACCTTGAAAACTAGGTCACAAGGTCAAATTATAGAAAAAGCTTGTCTGCACTCTAGCAGTCTTAATTTTGGTCCGATCTTCTTCAAACTTGGTCAGAATGTTTATCTCAGTGATATCTAGATCAAGTTTGTAACTTGGTCATGTGACCCTTAAAACTAGGTCACTAGGTCAAATTAAAGAAAAAAGCTTATCCGCACTCTAGCGTTCTTAATTTTGGTTTGGATGTTCTTGGATGAATCTTCAAACTTAGTCAGAATGTTTATCTCAATAATATCTTTGTCAAGTTCGAAACTGGGTCATGTGACCTTGAAATCTAGATCACTAGGTCAAATTATAGAAAAAGCTTGTCCGCACTCCAGCGGTCTGAATTATGATGGGATCTTCTTCAAACTTGGTCAGAATGTTTATCTCAATGATTTCTAGGCCAAATTTGAAACTGGGTCATGTGACATTGAAAACTAGGTCACTAGGTCAAGTTATAATAAAAGCTTGTCTGCACACTAGTGGTCTTAATTTTAGTCTGATCTTCACTTTCATTACCATAAGATCTTGGTTTCTCTCTTGAAATTGCACTATTGCATTATGGGTTCCAGAGTTATGGCTCCTGAAAGTGCCGAAATTAACTATTTAGACCTTGTGTGCACAATAGCAGCTTCAATTTTGATATGAAAATTAGACTTGTACAATACTTTAGTTACTATAAGATTTAGGTTCCTTTCTTGAACCAGCTAAATTCCATAATGGGTTCCAGAGTTATGGCCCTTGAAAGAGCCAAGTAAGCTGTTTTAACCTTTTCTCCACAATAGCAGCTTTACTTTTTGATTTGATTTTACCAAACTTATACACAACTTTTGCAACCATTGAGCAGTTGTTGTATAATTTTGAGATTTAAGACTGGTCTCCATTCTCAGTTTTATAATCCTGAGCCATGTAACCTGATGAAAATTACTGCTTACTCAAGATCAAATACATGTGCTGTGATTGATGACATCTCTTGTTTACAAACCAGTAGATAAAAAAAACAACAAAAATTGCACCTTTTAACACTTAAGTACATGTAAACTTGGTAAACAATGGTTTTATGTCTGATGATAAAGATAAAACAAGTGTTCCTTACAAATAAAGCTGCTGTGAATAAAAAAGTAACTAAAAGTTTTATTTATGAGAATGCTTAACCCTTTACTCCATGTATTCATATTTTATGCATGTGCGACCAGTGTAGATCCAGATCGGCAGGCACATCCGTGCCTTCTGATTTGGATCTGCACTGGTCACATCTTGCTCAGAAAAAAACATAAAAAATCTAAAAAGCCAGCAGCCTAGATCTTGATCAAATGGCACGGATATGCTGGCTGATCAGGATTTAAAATGTAAAGCTGTATCTATGGAGTAAAAGTAAAAAATGGTTAAAGTAAAAAGGGACATGTATAACAAAAACATGTTCATGTATTTACTGAAAGAAATAAATATACTGATGTTGTACTTACACCTTTAAGAAGATAAATATAATTTATGATTTTATATGTGTCAAGTTTCTCTTCCTTGAGGGAATGACTTTATTATTACCTGTATTGGAAAGCCTTTTCTACAAAAATACCATTTACAGCAGCAGATCCAGAGAGGGTTTCATTGGGGTTGCTGAACACCCCTACTGGGCAGTAATACTTTATTTTCATGAGGATTTTGGCCATGGAAATTATGTAACCACCCTAAGATTGCCCTAAACAAACCCCATTTCTGCAAATCTTGTATCCAACTATGCTTAGAGTAAAACCTCAGTAATATCAATAGAAATGCACTGTAGCAACCAAACAGAAGCTCCAGAAATGGACTTAGATTAACACTTTACCACATGAACATTGTTGTTATCCCATGGTTGAACAGTGCAGATACAGATCTTCAATTGTTGCTACATTTGTGATGTCTGATCAGGATCTACACTGTTCTCTTATATTCATAAGGTTTTTTCTGACCAAGAAGTGACCAGTGTAGATCCAAATCAGGTGGCACAGATGTGCCAGCTGATCTGGATTGACACTGGTCACCGATGAATGACAGCCATATACCACAGAGCAAAGGGTTAAAGCTTAAGTTTATATGTGTCATTATCATAATTCGATTGTTCTTGTTTGTTTTAGATCCGATCTGAGGAAGTGAAAGATGCTGGAGAAGTGGCCATGTTTACCGTCAAAGCAAGAAAGCTGGAAAACAAGGTTAGTGTGAACTTCCTCATACTGTGTTTACCATATAATGTGATAAATCAAACCTGTAATGCTAATCAATATTTTGCACCTATGAGGTTGTAGTAAAATACCTGTATGTACCTAATTAACTTTTGTTCTATGTTTTTAAATTTTGTTTTGAGTGTATTAGGGTGTTTTGTAGATTAATAGATTATAGAAAAAACAATACAAGCTTTTGACAAATTCCAGTATAATTACCATTATAATGTCTCATTTAAAATATTAAAGGAAATTTTGTGGACGGTTTATTGGACATTTATTTCAGGATACGTTTGGTAAATCTGACCCTTTCCTGGAGATACTGAAAGGTACCAAAGATGGTGGCTGGCAGGTGGTTCACAGAACTGAGGTATAACAGAACAGTCAACTTTTATAAGGCTCAAAGTTTACAGTTCTTGAGTTTGTTACTAGTCAGTTATGAGACAGTTCACAATTTAACTGCATTAGATGTGACTTTTATCACATAAGCAACAGACATGGGGCGAATTAAATTTTAATGCTAATGCATTAACAATGCATTACTTTTTGTCAGTAATGCAAGGTAATGATTAATGCAACAGATTTTGCATTATTTTAATGCTAATTTAATGCATTACCTATACCAAAATGCTGTAATGCTTAGCATTATTGAGCATTAATTGGATTGTGTTTACTATTGGATTTTGTTGATTCATTTTATTAAATAATATTTATATTAACAGTAACTTTTTTATGCAAAGATACTCGAAATATTTAATATGTCTATTACATATCTTATTTATAGCAAGAAGAAAACATGAATATGACAGTTAAGTATTTTGATATGTGTTCACTATAAGTAAACAAGGTACAGACTATAAGTGAAGCCTTTTTCATCAGAATTCTGTAAAGTTTGAACATTTTTTATGATTCAGCAATAAGATCTTAAGCTTAGTTGTCTTAAGAAAATGCTAAATTTAAAACAAATCAATAGCCAGTGATCTATAAAGCTCTGTCAACAAATACAGCACTTTTAAATCTTTTTATTGTACACATTCATTGGGATATTTCCCACCAATTGTCAAACACTTAAATATTCTTGAAAATGGTACAGGTAGAATTTGATGTTCAGTGCAAAATACCAAAAATGTTGTTCTGAAATAAGATAGCATCGAAATCAAATTAAACCTTCAGACTTGCACAAAACTCTTACTTTCACAATCAAATGAAGTTATTTCTAACCATTTATCCAAATTATACTTACTAAGTCAGTGTCATTGTAAAATATTAGAGCATATGTCAGATATCAGGAAATCAGCTTATAATGCAGATGCAGGTGACATAATAATTTAATTAGATAAGTTGGCAGTGTAGTCCTTTGTCAATACAACACTCTAAATGTGTGAAGGCAGCAATAAATCAAAGATAACAAAAGTGTGTAAAAAGGCTAAACCTGTACTAATCTGTATGTCCTGAGAATAGTTTTGTTGTAAGTTCTTGAGGTGTCACTTTAGAACTTCACACTTTCAGATTGATACTTTGTATAATAAACTTTTTGGAAGATGATCCATTTGTACATATACTGACAGCTGACTTTTTATTTTTTTGTCAGTTCACTTGTGAATAAAATAATGCTTAATTTAATGCATTACTTTTTGAAATAATGCTAATTTAATGCATTACTTTCTCAAAATATAGTAATGCTAATTTAATTTAATGCACAAATTTGGCAAATAATGCTAATTTAATGCATTACTTTTAAAAATAATTCGCCCATTCTAGTAATTTTTGTTTTTTTTGTGATCTAGGTAGTGAAAAATGATTTGAGTCCAAGTTGGAGGCCATTCACTGTTCCAGTACATTCACTCTGTGGAGGAGACAGGACTAAGCTAATTAAGGTGGGTTAATTGTTCTTTAGTCCTTCACTCTATTGGCTGTTATCCATGAGCAAACAGTGTAGATTTCCTGGCTGATCTTTATCTACACTGTTTTCATTTGGATTCATCAGGTTATTTCTGACCAAGAAGCGACCATTGTAGATCCAGATCAGATGGCGTGTTCCCCTAAGCCATAAAAGCATGTATATGGAGTAAAGGATTAAACTTTTCATTTGTTGATTGCAGGGAAATTATTTTCTCTACGGCATATTGAAAATTTAGCTTACTTCTCTTTAAAATTGGCAAAACTTCTCTCTGTAATGGTAAATCTAATGCTGATCCCAGCTAGCAATACAGTCAAACCTGTCTTCAAAGACCACTTACTGGGAGACCACAAATGATCTCTTAAGACTTGTGGTCTTTGTTCACAGGTGATTTGTATTTTAATTTCAGTCAGTGGTACAAATTAAATATGGTCTTTATCCTCAGGTGGTTTGTTAACAGGTCATCTTTAACACAGGTTGGACTACCTGCTGAAAAAAATAACATCATTAAAGCAAATTTATTAATGAACAGAAAGATACTGTGTCATTGTATGGGATATCTTTAATAAAATTATTACTATGGCAATTCTAAATAGAGCATTATTTGTACTCTTACTTTCAGTTTGATGTGTATGACTATGACAGCGATGGGTCACATGATATTATCGGTGGATTTACAGCTTCGCTACAAGATCTGATGGCGTCACCTGGTAAAGAGGTGAGTACAGTTTAACCTTTACAACTTTTCATTAGTAAAAGCTCCATCAGTGTTGACCATGATCAGCCTGGGCATTTGTTTTTCATACTTTTGGTATGAACATAAACAAAATCTCTTTCATAAGCTTAAACAACACTACTGGAGTGTTTGCTGATTGTATTCAGAGTTAAAATATTTTTATAATTCATTGCTTAACTGTCGTTTCTCTTTATTTTGCAGTCTGTCAGTATGGTTAAAATAAAATCATCTGTCATTTTGGATAAAAAAAACCTTACGCTAGTTTGCATTACAAGTAATCAAATAATGATGCAGATTAACTCAACAGGTGTGCTTGAGAGTTTGTGTGTGAGTTGGTAGGTGGGAGTGGGCAGGTGGAAGTGAGAGTGGGGGCTAGTTGAATGAATAACAAGGCCTATCTGAGATTTATTTAGGTGAAATAATAAGTTAACAGGCTATTATCTAGAAGCTGTATTTGTATATTGCATTTTCAATGAAAAACAGAAACCAAACTTACTTTCTTATTGTCAATATTTGGTTTTATGCAAGAGTTCATGAATAGTCCGCAAAAAATGTAAGTACAGGTTGATCTGGGTCTTCATAACCGACATAAAGACCAAAGATTTCATAGTCTCCATCAAATTGTAAATAAAATGTCTTTGTTTTTTTTTGTCTGGTTGTGTAGACCCAGATCAGCCTGTGCATACACTGTTCTCTCTTCAGTGCATACATTTCTGTAGAACAGACCTGTGAACAACGAATGCACTCAGGTTGTTTGAAAGTTGAAACTCTTTCAGAAATGCAGCAGGTATAGGATTTAGAACTCGTTATCAGTCAAAATAAAATGTAAGAAAATGTTTGGTTAATTTCTTTTTCAGTATCCATGTATCAATGAGGCAAAGAAAGCTAAGAAGAAGAAATATGACAACTCAGGATTTGTTATTATCGATTCACTTAAGGTAAATTAATAAAATACCTCACAATCTGTTATATGATGCTTATAGCTAATTTCATTTGATAAAACTTTCCTTTAGACACATACGTATTTATAACCTTTAATGATGAATTTTGACTGACTAGCTCATTTACTAATGAAGCATCTGCACGTAACAGACAACAGATCTGGAGGTTATAAAACTGAGATTGGAAACCAGTCTCAAATCTCAAGCATCTGATTGGCTGAAATGGCGACTGGTCGCCATTTCAGCCAATCAGATGCTTGAGATTTGAGACTGGTTTCCATGCTCAGCTTTATAACCTTGGGCACAGATGTATTATTAGATTAAAAAAAACTGCCTTGAGGAAAGTGGCAAAAAGAACATAACAAACCATGTATTTGAATATACCGTTAGTTAAAAAAATATCTTGGATCTGTTGTAAATGAAAAAATTAACACTTTACTCCATAGATATGGATTTTATGGTGTGGGGGAATACTTAAGATTCATTAGGTTATTTCTGACCTAGAGGCAAATCCAGATTAAATAGCATAGATATACTGACTGATCTGGATCTAAACCAGTCTGCCATGTGATAAAAGAGATATATATATGGAGTAAGGAGTTAAATAAATTGCTATATCATGCTCACTACCTACTGAAGAAAGCTCATCAGGTGTGGGAGAACATGACATATTTAAAAGAAATCTGTATTTAGGTATTGTAAATACTACCAATTGTAAGGATAGGAAATGACCAATAGCTAATATAATCAATTTTCTTGTATTTTATAGCTTAAAAGAGTGGCATCATTTCTGGAGTACATATATGGTGGTATGCAGATAAACTTCACTGTAAGATTGCTGTTGTTTTTTTTTTACAGACAAATCTTTTTAAAGAGAGGTGATAAATAACATGAAGTGTGACTTTTGTTGAAATACAGCTGAACCATGTTCTAGTGTTTTATTAGAGTTAGCTTGTTTTTCTGGAATAGTTCTGACTATTTATTTATGTTAAAACTAATTTGAAGCAGGGTAACATGACACAATTCATTGTAATTTTATCAAGTTATTGTTGTTGATTTATCAAGGAAATTTCCCATCTAGATGATGAAACAACTTATGAAAAATATTTTATGAACAAATTAGCAGTGTAATTAATGTAAACACTGAAATCTTGCACAATAGCATACTTACAATATTAAAACATTGATGATATTTGTAATTATAGGTTGGAGTAGATTTCACCGGATCAAACGGAGATCCCAAAACACCAAACTCCTTACACTACATCAACCCCTACCAGCCCAATGAGTACATGCAAGCTATAATGGCTGTCGGGGCCGTGTGCCAGGACTATGATACGTAAGCAGTCTATGCATTATTACTTAAAAAAAAAACAACAGATCTGAATTTGTATTGGTTAAATAAAATCTCAAAAAGAAAGAAAAAAAAACAAATTGCAGACTATAAAATTTAACAGACAGAGTTAAATTTGAAAATAAATATAACAGACATTCTTAAAGCTGTACCAATAAATATACATGTATGCTTAATTGATACTATGCATTAAATTTTCAACTCTGTAGCAGGCTGCTATAATTTGTTTTGTATTATAACCTCAGATGGGCAATGAAGGTTTGTTTTCATAGCATTAAACGTCATTTCTAAAGTTTGTAATTTGGATGATAGATGTTAGTTAACATAAAATGCTACAGAGCGACCATTTTTCCATTGTAACCAAACATACATATTGCCATAAATTATGAATATTTACAGTTCAACTTCATTCTCTACGATGAAGTTTTATTCATCAAACGGATCATAATTTCTGTTGGTAAACGGTGTGACGTATTATTTTCAAGGCGTAGTTACAGTAGAGCAGTTCATAATTTATTGTACGTTGCACAATGTTTTGACATATGACGTCGCCGAGCACGCACGTTTTGCCACGAGTAGCTACGAAAAAGCGTGCTGTCATTCACTGTGTCGTCATCGTAGCTGTTCCAACAGCCTTTTGAAAAAACCGTAATATCACGAATTCTCATAATTTCTGTATTAATGAGAATATTTATGAGTGTAAATTTAAGGATTGAATCAATATAAATTAATAAATATAAATTAATGGTTATGAAAACAGTTGGGTTGTTTAAAGTGTGTGAAGCCCAAAGGTAAAACCCAACTCTTCCATACCCAAATGAAAACCATCAAATATCGATTAAAATCCTTACTTGAAAATCGTTTATCATGCACTGATAAATGAATGCTGCTGAATATCTGATTTTTTGCCCAATTGTATCTACAACATTGTTTATCATTTGATTGGTATTTATGATTGCATAGTTATGTATATGTTCATGTTCTATTCTTGTAAACAGCAGGTAGTCCTGGTTTGCATTGATAATAATTCATTGTTGCATTGCAGACATATTTTCTGTGGTTGTATTTCTTTGAACATCTTTCTACATTTCTTTGGTTTAACATGATGTATGATAAATGTATATGACAGTATGATATTTCAGTGACAAGATGTTTCCAGCCCTCGGGTTTGGGGCTCAGCTTCCAGATGGTCAGGTTTCTCATGAGTTTGCCATCAATTTCAACCCACAGAATCCTTTCTGTGCAGGTAAGGTAAAAGGTTCATTTATATAATTGACATTATCAGATTTAGCTTTTGAAAGAAATTGATAAACACAGATACAAAGACAAAAATATATATTTTGCAGAAAAGTTATCTCGAGAAGTATTCAAATAATAATTGGATTACTAAAGTTGAATAAATGAGATACAAGAAGTATTTTATACCCCCACAAAGTTGAAGGCATATAGAATTGCACTCGTCAGTATGTATGTCTGTCCGTCCGTATGACAGACATAAGAGCAAATGAGTGACAGTTTAGCAGTTGTACGATGGCATTGTTATGAACTAGATTTCTATGTAACAGTATCTTCAGAACAGTGCATGTGTTTTTTTAAAGCTTGGTGTTTGCACCAGAGTAGATCTATGTTGTTTGAATATCGTAGGTATTCAAGGTATTGTAATGGCTTACCAGAACTGTGTTCCCCAGATAAAGCTGTGGGGCCCCACCAATGTGGCCCCTATCATCTACCATGTGGCCAGGTTTGCTGCCACGGCACAGCAAGAGGAGCGTGATAAAGGGGCTCATGTTAGTATATTTTTAGCCTACATCTATTCTGTGAAATCATGAAGTCATGTAATATGATTAAGGGGCATGTTTAAAACCCTTTTCACCATATATTTTATTGCATGTGCAAGCAATGTAGAAGCAGATCAGCTGGCAAATCTGTTCTGGTTCTACACTGGTTGCATCTTGGTCAGAAATAACCTACTGGTAATGAATCATAAAGCAAACAATGTAGATACTGATAAGATTTTTTTTTTTTTTTTTTTTTTTTTGGCGTTCACCTTTTCGGCGTGTAAGCGTGGTGCTGCACTTTTGGATAGGAGACCGCCATATTGCAGGCTCAGCACCACGACTTCGGATCTCCTTGCGGGTCCTCCTATACCGACACTCGCCGAATCGGTCGTAATGCTAACCCTTAAACCCTGAGCGCCAAGGAGGGAAGCCATTACTACCATTTTTAAAGTCTTTGGTATGACCTGGCCGGGGATCGAACCCACGACCTCCCAGTCCGGAAGCGGACGCTCTACCTACTGAGCTAACCGGGCTGGTTACTGATAAGATGGCTTGGATGTGCCAGCTGATCTGGCTCTACAAAGTTTGCCCATTTTTATAACAGCCATATCTTACAGGATTTAATCCCAAATGAAAACATTGTCTCTTGAGGGCATGGGTGGGCTGTTTAATTTAACCCTTTCCTTCTTAGATAAACCTTAATTGCGTGGGTGAACAGTGTAGATCCAGATCAGCTGGCACAGATGTGCTGTCTGATCAGGATCTGCACTGTTTGCTTGTTTATTCGTTAGGTTATTTCTGACCAAAATGCGACCAGTGCAGATCCTGATCAGACAGCAAGCATGTGCCGGCTGATCTGGATCTACAGTGGTTGCACATGCAATAAAAATGTGTATATATGGATGAACGTGTTAACTCCTTACTCCATGGGTATGACTGTTATCACATTGACGTGCAGTATAGATCCTAATTATCCAGCACAACTGTGCCATCTGATCTGGATTTACACAGTTTACATTTAGATATATAAGGTTTTTTCATGACCAAGACCAAAATGGTGTAGATCCAGATCAGATAGCAGTTGTGCCAACTGATCTATATTTTTACTGGTCACCCATGTGATTATTTGAAAATGGTTATCCATGGACTAAAGACATGACTTTATGACTGGTGCAGATGACTTCAAAAATAATGTGTTTGTGTTTCTTTTTCATTACTTATCTTGAAATCCATTTAAGTGTTGATAATTTAGATAAAGAAATAAAACACTCAAACTTCTGACATATTCTGTTTTCGAAGCCATCACAACTACATGTAGTTGCTTGGTGAGAATTCAAATATTTCTTCCATATATTATACGCCTTTATGCCTCCATAAGGGTCAATATCATATTTATTTATCGCAACATTTTAAATTTCAGGCGTATTTTGTGTTGTTGCTGTTGACAGATGGTGTAATCTCGGACTTTGATGATGCCAGAAGTGCAATAGTTTATGCCTCAGCTCTACCCATGTCTATCATCATTATCGGTGTTGGAGGTGCCGACTTCTCCGACATGCAGAAGTTAGATGGAGATGATGGAGTACTTCGAGCACCTAACGGTCAACCCGTTCACAGAGATATTGTGCAATTTGTGCCGTTCAGAGAATTTAGGAGCAATACAGCGGTATGTAGGATTCATAGCGTATTCATTTTATCAGCAGTTCATATGCTGTGGCAAGTTAAACTCTTTAATTCACATTTATATTGTTTTTACACATGTGCAACCAGTGTTGATCCAGATTAGATTGCACATCCATGCCACTGATCTGGATCTGTACTCAGAAATAACATAACATATCTAAAACAAACAATGCATTTCCTAATCAGACTGCACAGATATGCTGGCTGATCTGAATATACACTGTTCACTCATGGATAACAACTATATCCATGGAGTTAATGCAAACATTTTTAATTATTGTAATTAAACATACTTGAATCAGAGATGTTGTTATCAAGAAGGAAAAGGTTTCTAGAATATTTATATATTTATAAGTTTTATTACTACATGAATATGAATATTATAATAACAATTATTTTAAATATAGTTGAGCTAGAGCATATAATAATAATAATAATAATAATAATAATAATAATAATAATAATAATAATATATCATTATTATAATTATTATTATTTATTATTAATAATTACAGTAATAATAATAATGATAATAATTATTATAAAAATTAGTATTACCATTCACACAGGAGATATAAGCCAATCCATGAAGTAAAAAGTTAAAATGTTTTATGATTTAGTACATCTGGTTGCTCATGATCACCAATGACTTGACTTTTGTAGGCATCAGCAGCAACATTGGCTAAGCATGTTCTGGCTGAAGTGCCTAAACAGGTGACCCATTACTACGAGCAGAGAGGTCTTCAACCAAACCAGCGCAAGCCCCAGAACATTTAAACTCACTTCTAGCACCACACTTGCTGTAGCTGTTACCATGGCAATATGTAAACTCACTTCTAGCACCACACAAGCTGTATGTGGCACATGGCAACTATAATGCATCCACTGAGAGGCCAGTAAGTCTTATTGGTTCTAGGAAATTCTCATCATCAGAAAGCATGTGTTTTTTGTTGTTTTTTTAGGAAAATGACTGATATGAAAAGTGACATCTTGCAGTGGTATTCAGAGTGGGTGAAGTACTTAATGATTAATGCTAATTGTAACATATTTCAATCTTTCAATTATATGTTCAACAGTTTATATTCAGCAGTGTTGTGAGACTCAAGTTTTCTTTATAATGTTATTTTATTTATGCTTTTTGAATGTTACATATTTTATATGTTACACATTTTATGATCTATTACTTTTTAAAATATTTAATTATCTCTTCTTTTGAGATCATTTGAAAAAGGACAGTTTTTATATCTCTTTATCTTTTTTATAAGGTTAAAAGATTAAGGTCAGGGGATTATTTGTAGTTGCAAACCCTACAGTTTTTCTGTTAAATTTCTGAAATTTATTGCATATGAGGAGACTGTTGACTGGTGAAAGGGACTACAATATAATATACAGTAAAAACTCCCTAAACCGGATCCTCTATAATCCGGAATCCTCCGAAAACCGCATAATTTTTACGGTCCCGATTTTTTCCTTCTTATTTTATAGAAAAGAAAACCTCTGAAAACCGGAACCTCCGAATTCCGGAAACTGGCCTTATTTTTAAGATTTTATTTGCTTTTTGCTCTTTAAAAAACCTCTGAAAACCGGAATTTTGATAACTGCCATCGAAAGTGACGAACTTGGGTTGTCTTGTCAAAGGCTTGTGTATTGTCAAGCGTGTCAAATATCTGCATGATAATCCGTTGTTTTCCATTAGAGGCGCGCATATTATTTAATAGGCGTGAAAATTACAAGGTTAATAACTGGGACATGTAATTGTTGTGTAAACAAATGAGAGTTGAGAAGACGATGATTAGGTAATTGTCTGTTTAATTTATTGTTTGAAACACCCGTGACCGTCTTTCTTTTGTAATTAATGCTGCAATTACGCCGCATCGGTCGATCAGTCGGCGATTTCACAGAGGGCTGTGAAAAACATGCTTACGATTCCATAACATTAAAATTATGATTTTAATTAGGTAAATTGTAAACATGACTGGTTACTTTAAACTAACCAATAATTTTTAATATAAAACTTGAGTAACATTGCGATTAAAATAATGCACAATCACTTTTATTTATTCATCTTCACTGTACATGAAGTATGTCTGCGCCTCCCCCTAAAAGAAGAAGGGTGGAATTGCCCTTAGAAGAA